>OU015494.1:91785405-92385405 GCA_907164885.2 Dolomedes plantarius | reverse complement strand
GTTTTAGCAGTACGTCTGAATCCTGTGTGTCTATTTATAAAACTATACGAAGTTCCTCTGAACCTCTTTATACGAAGCAATTTCTAATATTTCCAATTTTCTTGGTAAGACTATTGCCTTGTGTTTCTAATAATATTTACTATCTTGCTTTCATTTCTATGAGTTCAAAATCAAGCTATCTGATTTCGCTATCACTTTCAGCTGACCCATATTATCATTTATGCTTCTTTCATATCTCTGTCCGGGTGGCGCAGTGGTTTTACCTATAAGCGTTCTCTAATTTCAACCACCGGAAGGTTGTGGGTTCGATTCCCGCTCGGTCGTGGATAGGGTTGAAATTTGGGTGTTACATTGAATCCCCAAATTGGTGCTCCCATGACGACGTTAAACAAATTTGCAGTGTTGATAGCGAACCTCGTAATAGACAAAGTATCTTTGAAACAACATCTTTTACTATATTTCCATTCTTGCTTCCGATTTAAACAGAAGTTTGCATTACTGTAATGCGAATGTTTGCTTCTTTGAAAAAAAACAACGACATCATTTGTGATTGAACATCAGACACTAACGCAAATACTGTGTAATATATCACAGATCGTTTCAAAAAGCTTATTTAAAAATCAAGACTAAACAAGGCAAGCCTTTATATTGGCACAAAATATCTCGAAACATGGGTGTCACACAAATCGTTCTACTGAACGTTAGAGCAAATGAGAAATTGATATTGTTTCTGATATGGCCAAAATTGTGTTTGAGTTACAATTCATATCTCTAGCTTCTTTATGGTCATATTTAATGGTGTTTGCTGTAATTTTTAAATTAAATTGGGAAAAACTGGAGTATTGCTTCGATATGCTCGGTTATGCTCTTCAATTAGTTAAAAAATGAATTTTGAGTTTTATATACGTAAAAATAAAGGTACTTTAAGAAAGGTTCTGATATATTTAAAGATAAGAAAACTTTTAAAGAATATATTCTTGCAATCAAAATGTCTACTAAAAGAAAATGAACAGCCCAAGAACAAAACTGCAGTGGAAATGATTTTTTGGGAGAATTCTTCTCTCATTTCCCGTAGCTTCGAACTTGTCTTAGTAAAGTACTTCTCTTCTTAGTACAATCGTATATATTATTTAATTCTAATTATCTGTTTGAAAAATAGAGGAATACAGTTAAGGAAAACGTAGAATTATTTCACTTAATAGAATAATTGTGATTCAAATTATAAGCAACAACTTTAAGAAATAAAAAAAATAATATTGGATTGAAAAGTATTTTTTCTGCCTATTTCTCTATAGCCCATCTTCACAATACGATTAATCGAATTTGAAGTCAGTGAAAGAAAAAAAGTTGGCTAACAATTAAAAAGTTCCATTAAAAGATAAAGCGCTGGTACCTTATAGGGAACCTGAGATTGAAAATTTGCAAAAAAAAGACATGACAGTTAAAATGAAAAGTGATGAATGCCTACAAACACGATATTAAAAATGCTTTTTATATTTTGCATGAGACTGAAAAATTTTTGAAATTAAACAATTAATAAATGGTATAAGATCTAGACTTGATTTTATCCCGTTTGTTTCACAATATTATTTCCAGCGATTGTACGGTACGTGCAGATTTTTTTTCTAATTTTTTCAATTTATTTATTTATTGTCTTGGTTCCTAGTAAAACAAAATATGTTCGGAAACACTTAAAATTTCTACAGTATTCGCTACCTAGATCATAAAATGATGAAAACAATTATTTATCATAAGATAGTATTAAGGGTACTGTTACTTTATTCTGTCAGTTTATTTTACTCAAGAGTCACCGGGCATTCGTTTAAAGATATAAAGTTCAGATGCTCTGGTGTAAAATTTTGAGAATGTTTTATCAATATACTTTTACTGCCCAAGTGTGATCATGCGGACAAGAACAAATAAACTATCAACTGTAATAACTGGGGTCGCATATGTTTTGGTTCAAGAGGACTTATTTTCTAAAGTCATCGACAAAAAGAAAAACCTTCAAATATAGATTGTTAATTGTCATTTTTATCGCATTATTAAAATTGTCATTTAAAAATGTCTGTAGAAATATTTTATTTCATGCCTGAAATATACATCAGAAGTGGATATATCATTTATGTATACGTAATTATTGTATGATACTGCACTTAATTTCAAAACATTTAATAGAAAATATTACCAATTTATATGTATACTTTCAACCTGTTCCATCCCTAAAAATTTTACAATTCCATCTTTCAGGCTTAATTTTTCATTTAACTTTCAATCTCTTTGGTCCTAAGTTGAAGAGGCTTATTTTTTAACAGTAGCGAGTTCTTATGATATAGCAGAAAATTCAAAAGCGAATTTAATCCGCATTTTTTCTGTAGATCGGAATGACTACAAGTATATGTTAAGTTTTTGTGACAATAAAACTAATAGAAAACAAACATTTAAATATAGAAAACATATTTAATTAATATTTAATTGATATAAAATTATTAATAATTAATTAATATAGATTAAAACAAAATGACAATGGCGTTTTTGTTTTAAATTCATTAGATTTGCTTTTATTTTTGATTTAAAATCCATTATATTAAATTTAGTAGTTATAATTAATTTATGGTATAGAATGTAATACCTACAATTAAATTTCAAATAACACATTTCTTACCTTTGTTCAAAAATGAGACCATGTAATCTTATAGAAAAGTTGAATAATCTATGTTCTTTAAGAATTACCACTAGTTACCCTTAGAAAAGTAAATCAGACGCAAAATAAGTTCATGTGTCTATAGTTCATTAATTCGCTTTACTATTATAATTAATGTATTTTCATTAACCTCCTTTCAATACCCGCATTCTATTTCCCTGAACAGTCTTGATAACATCAAAACTGAGTTTGCCATCGACTTTGTTATATTTAAACACGCCAAGAAATTATAAGAATATTATATCCAATAGGCGTAAATTCTGGTGCGTTCAATTATTAATTAAACGGTGGAAACCCATTTTCCGGCAAAGAGGATTATGTCGCATTTTGCTTCTCTGCAAGCAACTTACATAAACAACTTATGTTTGAAAGTGCTTTATGTACTAACATCGAAATCCGAAGACCTAAAAGCGATTTGATAGAGACACTTCAGGAAATATTTTTTTTATTTTTATTTATTTAAGGTAATGAACAGTCAACTGATTCCAAATTCATTGTTTTAATAAATTTCCATTTCGGGTAAATTATATATATATATATATATATATATATATATATATAAATAAGAATAAGATGAAAGAGAAAACCAGTAATAGCTCTAAAGCTACTTGCAGCGAGGAACAAACAAGTAAATAAAAGTATGAATAAGGTTTTTGACAGCATTTCTTCATCAGCGGTGTCAATACTGTGTAAAAACCAATGGATTGTTTCTGATGAGTATGATCTATTAAATAAACACACTCAGACACCGTACAATCCATTATTAAAAGAAGAATTGATTAATAAATGAATCAAGTTTGATTAAAAGTACTTAACCAAAGAACACCAAGCCTGGCGCTAGTCAGAGTGGAAGTTAAGAACTTGTAACCGCAATGACTGACGTCATAAAATTTGCAACCATTGAGGTAGTGGATTCCCAGTAACAGACTTACTTAGGTTACCGTATTTTAAGACTAATATCCTTTAATTATTATTTGGTTTTTATTATTTTTACTACTATGAGTTATTTTTATTATTATTTTATTTTACTTATGATTTTTATTTTTATTTTTAGTAGTTATTATTTCTATTTTAACCTATTGTTATGTTTAACATATTAATGCAACGGAACAAACTATTCATTAAAACAAAAACAACCAATTATGTTTTTGGAAAGACTTACTGGGTAAGTATTACGAGTTAGCACAGCTTTCAAGTCTATAATATGCTGAATCCTATTGTCTTTAGAACATAGCCTATTTATACGAACTAACTGATTTACAATAATGTTATTAAAAACAGATTTATGTAAACAAGTTAGATATACTATATATATATATATATATATATATATATACTATATCTAATATATATACATATATATATTAGGGTGGCCCTTATTTTTCAAATTTGTTTTTTTTAATGTCTTACCCCCTCAATTTTTTCTAACTGGCTTAAAACTAATGCCAAAAAAATCGGGTCATTCGCATAATTTTAAGTGGTGCCGCAGAGGTTGTGAATGTCGCCATTTATATAAAAATTACTGCTTTTCCCACAAGTTTAACAGAAAAAAATGAAATAAGATTTTATGTGCGTTATAAACTAAATATATCAAATATACACTAAAACATAGTTTTGCATAACCCAACAGCACGTAGGACACACGATAGGAGGCGCTGTACAAGGCGGCGTCGGCAGTCCTGGTTGTCGGGGAAACTAACTACGGCGCTTAGTCATAATCAGTATTGCGTGTTCTTCCAAACGAAGCGATAGCAAGTGGTTTGTTAAAAATGGCGCTAAAGAGTAAACTTTGCAATCATATATATCTGATTGAAAGAGAAATGAATCAAATATTAGGTAGCAAATTACCTTCTAACAAACAAGTAATGCAAGTGCTATTTTATAATATGGGATGCGTAAAATTAAGTCTTCGTGAAAGTGCTCGTTTTAGTAATTTCTGAAACTGTAACTTTTTGGCAAAATGCACGAATACCATTTAGAGAACTTCAACATTGCATTGTTAAATTGGAAGCCCTATATAATGAATGGAGAATGCTTCAAAAAAGTTCTAAAAGAAAGAGGCGAAACTCATGAGCAAAAAAGAACAAAATTTTAAAGAAAAACTAGAGGACCCATTTGATATTGCTCACTCTAATGCCTTGGAAATTATTACAATAGAAGAAGACCATGTCACAGAGGCAGAAAGGACGAATTGGCGTTTTAGGGGACATTGATAAAAGAACTGATGAAAAGGAAAAGAGTTCTAAAACGTCTCTGTGCAGAAGAACAGCGACGACAAAAAATTAAAGAGGATGAAAAAATGAGTGAAACAATGGAGGACATGGATTTGGACGTCGAAGAGTCATGTAAGAAAAAACCATTAAGTACTTTTGAAATTTGAGTTTGTCCAATTATTACATTCTTAACGCAGTATTTTGTAGTATATTTATAAAAGGTTTTGTTTTAGTGTCAGTTTCGTCTGAAAAGGAGAGTTCATCTGAAAATGAAATTGACCGTGAAGATACGCTGTGTCCCACAAATCGGCCAGGTCAAACCAAAGAATGTAAACGTGGGAACATTAATTTTATTAACACCAAGTTGGTAGCAGCTGTTGATAAATGCAAGTAAAGTGACAGAAACTCTGTCCACATTTTAATGGCTACTGCAGAAGCTTTGGGGCACAACACTTAAGATCTAATTATAAATAGAACCTCGATACAGCGATGCCGTCAAAAGCTTCGTGTCGAACGTGCTTCAGTAATAAGAAATGAACGTCTGACGTTACAGTTAGAGTTCACAACCGTCCACTGGGATGGAAAGCTGCTTCCATCAATAACTAGAAAAAAAAAGCTTTACAGGATTCAGGTAATTATTTCCGCTAACGGACAAGAGCATCTTTAAGGAGTCCCTCAATTGGATTCTTGCAGTGGCGACGATATGGCAGAAGCTATTTACAACTTTCTTGCTGAAAATAAACTTTTGACAGTGCAAGCCTTGTTTTGTGACACCACTGCGTCAAATACTGGAAGAATAAAAGGTGCTTGCGTTTTATTAGAACAAAAACTGGTTAAAGATCTCTTATACCTACCTTGCAGACACCATATATATGAATTTGTTTTAAAGTCTTCTTTTGAAGCATGCATTGGTAAGTCGTCTGGACCCGAAATAGGATTATTTAAACGTTTTCAACAAGCTTGGGCCAATATAGATAATTCTAAATATACTGTCGGAATTGATGATCAATTTGTTGTGAACAGTATCGGTAAAGACATGGCGATTGTGCTTCATTTTGCCAAAGCACAAGTTGTTATTAAACAGACAAGAGACGATTATAAAGAGCTGCTGCAGTTAGTTATGATAATTTTAGGAGAACACGAAGCAAATGAAATTACATTTTGATTCGGTGCTTTTCACCATGTCAGGTGGATGGCGAAAGCTATTTATTGCTTTAAAATATTTATTTTTCGAAATCAATTTCATTTGACTCAGCAGGAATTGCAAGGAATAAGGGATATTTGTATATTTATTGTAAAAATATACATAAAAGCTTGGTACAATTCTCCCTTAGCCTGCAAAGCACCATACCATGATTGGATGTTTTAAAAAGATCTTTATTTTTACAATGAAATAAATGAAAAAATTTCCCAAGAAACAACAACAAAAAATTTTGTGCACATTTGTGGTATCTTACTGAAGAAATAGTGGCTTTAACATTTTTTGATGACACAATTCCTGTAGAACAAAAAGTAAAGATGGCCAAAGCATTTAAAGAAAAAGAATCAACTACTTGTGACTCTAAGGGTTTCCATTTTGATTTAAAGGAAATGGCCGAATTCACACACAAAGAACTACATAACTTGGTGTCAAAAAGAACATCCAAATTTTTTAAGCGGTTTAAAATATCGTCCGATTTTATAGCTCGTAGTCCTGCGATCTAGAATTGACTTCCTGATTATCAACATGGCCTTACAATAGTTAGAAACCTTACAGTTGTCAATGATATCACTGAAAGAAGTGTGAAGGTTATGGAAGAATATAACAATATTATAGCATACGATGAGGAGCAAAAACAATACCTATTGGAAGTCGTAAAAGACTATCGGAGCCATTTTCCATCTTGCTCAAAGTGTACATTATCAAAAAATTATTGAACCTTTTATTATTGAAATTTAATGTTATAAAATTTTGTTTTTATGGTTAAGCAGTTCTAGGCATTAATTCCGCTATTTTTACTCCTAAATATTTGTTTTAAGATTAAAACAGAATTATTAAAAGTGTTTTTGCGAAAATTTGGGAATTTCACTCATTTATTTCAATTTTCACACCCCTTGCTATAATTAAATAAAATTTTCAAAATTTTTACCAGTTACTAGCCTGAAAGGAAAAAAAGGGGGTGAGACTTATAAAAATATAAAATTTATATTTTGCCTATATGCTAAATGCCACCATAATATATATATATATATATACTCATGGACAAAAAAATTAGCGCACAAAGAAATAATTGCTGGATCGTAACGAAACTTGCAATGAAGGTACATGTCGGGGAGATATGCAAATGATTAGAAATGCAGCGTGATTGCGCATTACGTATACCCGGTAGAGGGCGTTGAACATCGTACTCTGTGGAGTATAAAACAGGTAACCAAAGCTTGTTTGAGTGTGCTGAATCATTTACAAAGGAAGAGCTGAGATAGACATGCCCTTACGCCGTGTTCGAAGACAATAAAAGCAGTTGTCGCAGTTTGAGAGGGGGGGAATCGTCGGGATGATGGAAGCTGGGTGGTCAGCTAGGCGAGTAGCTCGTCAATTAGGCCGCTCTGATTGTGTTGTGAGGAGGTGTTGGGACCAGTGTACCCAAGAGATGTCATGTACACGAAGACCAGGCCCAGGACGCCCTCGACAGACCAGTCGTCGAGAAGACCGCCACATCGTAAGAAATGCACGCGTACAGCCAACTGCTTCATCGGCCGCCATCCAGGCACAGGTAGCACCTTCACTAGGGGCCTCTGTGTCTTCTCGAACCATACGAAGACGCCTGGCTGAAGGACAGTTGGTATCACGGCGCCCATTACGTGTGCTGCCTTTGACGCCCTCCCATCGACGCCTCCATTTGGAGTTTTGCCGCGCACGAGGAAACTGGACTGCAGTGAAATGGAACCAGGTCATCTTTAGCGACGAATCCAGGTTCAATCTCGGCAGTGATGACAATCGTGTTCGTGTGTGGAGAGCCCGTGGTGAAAGCTTCAATCCTGCCTTTGCTGTA
Organism: Dolomedes plantarius; assembly: GCA_907164885.2. Taxonomy (NCBI): domain Eukaryota; kingdom Metazoa; phylum Arthropoda; class Arachnida; order Araneae; family Dolomedidae; genus Dolomedes; species Dolomedes plantarius. Next base: position 92,377,456 of record OU015494.1, on the reverse strand, counting down.
CAGCGACACATCGCTCCCACAGCTGGTGTGATGGTATGGGGTGCCATTGCCTACAATACACGGTCACCCCTAGTATTGTTCCGTGGCACCATGACAGCCCAGCGGTATGTTCATGAAATCCTGCAACCACATGTGTTGCCACTCATGCAACGGCTCCCAGGAGCCATTTTTCAACAAGACAATGCTCGGCCTCATACGGCAAGGGTGTCACAAGACTGTCTCCCCACTGGTACTACCCTTCCTTCGCCTGCCCGATCCCCAGATTTGTCTCCAATCGAGCATATCTGGGATCATTTGGGACGACGAGTTGGGCATCCCACGAGTTTGAACGAACTAGAGGCAAGGTTACAGCAAATATGGAACGAAATGTCTCAAGACATCATACAGAACTTGTATGACTCAATGCCCGATCGTATCGAATCGTGCATTCGCGCTAGAGGGGGTCCAACGGAGTATTAACTCCTCCGTTCTTTTGCCTTTTTCTCTGAAATAAATTATCTTTTTTCTTTGATTTTCTTATCATTTACTTATATCAAAGTAGTCATTACGTATGTAAAATTTCGTTTCATTTTAACGAATCCTTCTTGGTGCGCTAATTTTTTTGTCCATGAGTGTATATATAAAGAGGAACCCGGGGAAGAACGGAGTACCAAGTTGAAAATGTGTTTTAAAATTACAAAAGGGTTAATTAAGAGAGCAGCAAATTTTTATATGAACACATTATAATGCTATAATCACAAAAATACATTAATTTTGTAAGAAAAGAAACAATATTTTTTTTCAAAAACAGAAAATTTTGTCATTTTCCCCGTTCTGCCCCATACCTGGAGCAGAATGGGTTGGTAAGGCCTAGTAATTATAAAAGTATATAAAACTAGTGGAAATGCAGAAGAAATATGTTTGCTCTATATTTATTTAGTATCGTATTGCCTGTCCTGGTTTTATTAATTTGGGTGTGAATCGTAGTTAATTGGGTTAGTTCATATTATTTTATAATAAAAAGTATTTGGTTGCGTTGTGTTAATATTATTTTTTTTAATCCAACCCAAATCTCTGGACATCATTTGGCAAACGAACAGGTCAAATAACTTGTTTCATAAAACTAGAGATAACTTTTATTAAGATAACTGCAAACAAAGATGACTGACTCAAATTTATAATTACAAAAAAAAAACTAATTTATTTACAATATTATATTATTTACAGCTTAACTGATACATAATCAATATTCTTAATGCACAGTCTACTAAATTACAGGTCTTTTAGCATTCTCATCATTTTATGTTCAATAACGGGTATTTCATTAAACCTACACCTTTTTAGATTCAGGGAGCATATAATTATTTATTTAACATATGGCAAAGAACTTCTATCCCTCAAAATATCTTTTAAAAACATTGATCCTGCACTAATCATTCTGTACTGCATCTTTGCTGTCGTGGGCATTCTTGGCTCTGTCGTGGGCCTCTGTCGTGGATCTGTCGTAAGCTACTTCCTCTCTTTTTCAAAAATATGGGGTATTTATCAGGAACATTATGTCCTCAAACTCTCTCGATCGAAGCAACTCTCATCTCCGGGACAACTCAATCGACACTCCAATATGAAGGCGCAATTCTCTCCACACTTTATTTCAATTATTTCTTGGTCAAAGCAGCGACCAGACTTTTCTCATCAGCAAGATACTTTCTCTCGGAACGGGATCATGATGCAAGCACATCGGTAATCATAAACCGGATCTCTGCACCACAAAAACCGAAAAATCTTCTATCGGCAAACTCCCGGGAAGACTCAACTGTTCCTCGACAGTTAAAATAACGAACTCTTAATCACTGCAATACTAAAGCACCGGGGTTAAGCAACCCCGGGCCGGCATTCATAAGTGAATCCCCCAAAAAACTCTAACTCTTCTATTTATTTTATTTTTCATAACTCCTACATTCATAACTCCTTTTTTCATAACTTTTCATAACTCCTACATCCATTCAGGAAATCTTTTTAATCTCCACCACTTAGCTTTAATTTCTATTTCATTGATTGGCTATTCTCTCAAAACGTTCACTCACTTCATTGCGTCGTTTCAAGACCACCCAAAGTCCACTCCACGTGTTCTGCGGTTTTGAAACCGAGTCCCTCATCATATATTCTCAAGAAAAAGGCTTTGTGGTTTAACGTCAAACCCGGTGCCAAACTCTATCTGTGTCTGGGATCTTCAGACCCCCAACCCCACGTAGCCGCTCTTAAATTGGCTGTCATAAAAACGACTGTCCTGTTCTATGATTAAAGTCGGCTTCCTAACCTTCTCACAAAATGTAATGGAGACAGCCTTCGATCATTTTAGCTTCTGTTAAAAATTAAATTAATTTTTCTTTCAAATCGAAGGCGGTTCATTACATTTAGTTTTTAGTGACTATGAAGATTTAACTACAGTTTTCATTGATTGTGTCCTTTTCTTAAGACTATTCAGAAAATTTACACTCTAAGATAGCCTTATCTGTTAAGACAGCGGTTTTCCCTCTCTTCTGATTCGTCATTTTCACACTTTCTTTAACTTTTGAAATAGGCATTAGAATCTTAGGTGAAACATGAAATGAAGAAGCCCTGTTGTCAGTTGTCATACAAGAGCACCCAGGATTGATGCAATTAGCCTCGCTATATCGGACCTTCTTAACCGGTGTGTCATCATTAGAGTTGGCTGAAACCTCTCCAACTCTATTATCCAACCTGATAGGCATGTCTTTTGCACCAAATGTTGCTTCGTGTTTGCGGACAGATAAAGTAGGATGTCTCTTAAGGAATCCATTGATCCAATTTTGGTCTGCGATTCCATTTTGAAATCTATAACCAGGGCCATTTCTTACAGCCAATTGATAAGTTAAGCTACGCAAGTCTTTCATTGTTAGACCGAATAACCTAGCCTCCATAGGTTTTAAATAGTTAACTAGCACAAGTTCCTGCTCTTCCGCAAATACGTTTAATATATTTAATAAATGGGTTTAAAATTTCCAGCCATTTTATCAATCTTGAAGTCAGGGTGTTCCTTTCTTTTTTTAACGTATCTTTCCAGAGTAGACTGGGAACATCAAATTGGTTCGAAGTCTCCAAATACCCAGATTGGCCAGAAATAACCACCTCGACAGCATTGTTAATTGCCTCAGCAGACCATGATTGCCTGTTTGCTTTTTTCTCTAGTCTGGAACCATCTGAAACCGAATGAAAAAATTAGGGACATACTAAAAATGATCTCTTAGTTAGAAACATTGCGGGGCGGAATGGGGTGGACATGATTTAAGTTAGGGAGGTAAGACCACTCGATAAAGATATTTAAACAAAAGTTTGACTACACGAAAGCAAAGACAATTAAACATACTTCAAGCATGTACTAAATATAGTTGTAATGTAAACAAGTATGTATACGTTACCTTGGTTATAAATTCATCAGAAGTTGCAATACAAGAGCAAAAAATCACAAAACTAAAAATTCACGCACTAACGCTCGAGAAAACTAGACTAACATGGCTGCCGTAGTTGAGTAGCAGCGGTTGGTCTATTTCTATTTAGTGCCACTCGTTGGCCGTTCCTCCTTGACACCAAAAATCATCGAACTTCATTTCAGCAATTTCAGCCGAACTTGGTACACATATGACTTACAATCTGGAAATAAGCACTGGGAGGAAGGAGTAAGACACCCCTATAAATCCTAGGGGAGAGAAGGGGAGGAGGGGACATGTAAAAATAATCGGAAACGATGTCGAATACATAGATTTTGGTGTCTCTGAGATGAATCGTGACATTCTCGATGTCGTTTCAGTGCACGATCACCCCATCAGCACTGGAGTGAGAGGGGGGGAGGAGAAAAAAAATGTTCAAAGTGACCGGGAGTACTGTAAAATAAATAGTTTTCTGGGTCGCTGAAATGAAATGTGACACTCCTCATGCCATTCATGGGCCAGTTTGGCCCTCCCCTCAACATTGAGGGTGACGGGGGTAAAGGTGGGAGGAATGTCGAAAATGACCGAGAGTAGTGTCGAATCCGTAATTGTCGAGGTGACTGAGATGTATAGTGACACTCCCGATGCCGTTTAAGTGCAAGTTCAGCCCCCATTTGCATTTTCGGGGGAAAGGGGTAGGTGGGAATAAGTGGTGATAAATGAAATGTCCCAAATTACAGACAGTAGTGTCAAATCCATAGTTTTCAGGGTCGCTGAGATGAATAGGAGAAACTAAAAATGTTTTTTATAATCAAGTTTTGTGTTAAATTAATAGTATAGGGAATTTGCAGTTTTACTTTATAATTTGTATACTGTACATAGACTTTGAAATACATGTAAATAAAATTACTTAGATCCTACACTATAGGTAGAATTCCTTCTTTTTCCAGTCTAATAAAATATTGTTATTAATAAATAGATAGGCGACGCTGGGTAAACAGCTACTATATATATATATATATATATATATATATATATATATATATATATATATATATATATATATATATATAAGAGCTTGTCTGTTTGTTTTTCCGCTATAGAATCATAGGCTGTTTCACCCACCGGGACCAAATTCGGCACAGTTAATGTTTTGGACCCGAGAAACTTAAATCAGGAAAAACGAAATTTGGGGCTCAATTAGTTTTTTAAATTAATTTTTTAATGATTTTTGTGCCCCTAAGCGCACCTCTTAAATGTGGATACAGCCCCTTCACCACAACCAATCAAATTCGATACGTGGGGGAAAAGAGGTTTGTTCTGAGGGGTGATCTGGGGGTGGTTTGAGAGTTGGTCTGGGAGTGACGGGGGGCGAAGTGTTTATTTTATTTTTCTTACGTTTAGTGGAGTCGTGAGTCTAAAAAGGTTGAGAACCGCTGTTTTAGACAATTTTAGACAATGGGGTTCAGACTTATAGGACTTAACAAAATTTGGAAAAAATTGGAAGAAAAAAAAAGAAAAATTAAATTTGTTCCATGGCCAGTTTTTGGAAGCCCTCTGTTGATCTAAATATATTGTTTGAGGATCATAAAATGGGAAGAAGTTTAAGAGTTCTACAGGTTTTTTCCCCTAAGTTCACGAAACAGAGTTAACATACGATAGGTATTTGAATTACTTATTCCGTGAAATCATATAAGATAAATCGTTTAGAGTTTTGGGGTTTTTTAAGCAGTGGGAGGAAAAGCTAAACAGAGAAACATAACGACACATAACTTTCATTCCGAACTATTAGTCCATTCGTTATATTAAGCCATAAGAAAATTAATGAAATTATTTTTAAAGAATGATCGCTCGGGTAGATATATAGATAGAAAATTTTTCATGCTTTCCATCAAAAAAATACTGGGTATATCATTTCAGTAGAAACGCGCTAAGCGTATTCTGTCTGGCCAGATGAACATGAAGAGCGGGGGGTGCAGCCCAGTATTTTTTTGATGGAATGCATGAAAAATTTTACATTGATATATCTATCCGGGCAACGCCGGGCAATAATGCTAGTATTAGTATATATATATATATATATATATATATATATATATATATATATATATATATATATATATATATATATATATATATATATATGTGTGTGTGTGTGTGTGTGTGTGTGTAAAAGATGATTCATAAGTAATTATACAAGTTCAATGCATAATATAAAAGCAACAATGTAAGAAATTTTGAGTTACTTGTAACAGAAGTGTAGGTGAATGTATTAAGTTTTTTTAAGGACAGTCACAGATGTTCTACGCGTGCATCATTAGTCACACGTCACACATCGAACCGGTAATCCATTTCCGTCCAGACGCGAGTATCTGAAGAAAAGGCAGTGATAGTGGATCTGATACGCTGTTTCAACTCCGCCAGAAAAACAGAAAGAGGAGGTGTAAATACGGTATCCTTTACGTATAGCCCCAAAGAAAAAGGTCACATGGTGTTAAGTCATAGCTTCTGTGTGGCCAATGGATCAGTCGCAAGTTGTAGTCGGCGCTTCGTCCAATACATCATGAGGAAAATCTTGATCTAGGTAATTTCACACGTCGCCTGGCCAGTGTGGTGGTGCACCATCCAATTGGAGAATAAAGTTGTCACTATCATCCTCAAACTGTGGCATCAACCAATGGCTTAACATATCCAGAAAAGAGCCTCCCGTGACAGTTTTCTCGTGAAAAATGAAGGGGAAGTAGACAATCTTTTTGGACGTAGCACAGAACACGTTTACTTTTGGTGAATCTTGAAAGTGTTGAACTGCAGATCTGGGATTATCAGTTCCCCCAAAACAATAATTTTGCGTGTTTATCTTACCACTCGCGAGAAATGTAGTTTCATCGGTGAAAACTAATTGATCGGAGACATCATTATTTTCCAAACGGTGCTGCATTTCGACACAAAATTCAAACCGCTTTGTATTATCAAGGTCCATGAGATTTTGCTATATCTAGAATTTGTATTGAATCATTTCTAGCTTCTTTCTCAATATTATCGAAACAGTGGGGCTGTGAAATATGCTTTGTGAAAATTCCTTTTGGACTATAGTTTCTTATTCTTTTCCGTATTCAAAAGCTTTATCTTATAACATAATTTAATGTCATACAGTACCATGACACCTTAAAATTCTCTTCATACTTGTAAAACCATGAATTTTTCCCCTCTACCGTAAATTTGGTTTTCTCTCTAGAGACAATTTTTTCTTTGGTTTCACTGATTACATATTCTGAAGAAAATTTCAAACATTCAGGTTCCCAAACTTTCTGAAGTAAAATGAGATCTAGTATCAGTTTTCAAATTAAATTAGAAAGTCATATAATATATGTATTTGGGAATAAATTTTTAAAGAGTTATTCTTTGTCACAAGTCATGTGATTATTCTAGGAATACAGACTGCAGTGCTTTTTGGGAAAAAATTATCTGCAGGCTTGATCAATACTGTAAATAACTCTAAAATAAGACTGTAAACTTAGTGCACTTATTTACATAGAAGACAATCAACGTGAAATATTTATGATTAAGATTTTCAGCAGGAAATATCTAATTACTGATTATATATATTATATATATGATTAAATTCACCCTATTATTGAATTTTATAGGAACATTTATATTTTTGAATGCAAGAAATCCTATTTTTGTGCTTTACATGCATAAAAAATTACTTCTGTATGCTTGTCAGTGTACATCAGATGACTGATACCGTATGAAAAGTTTAGAATTAAAATTATGAATATCAGTCCGAATGCACATCGTGTGTATTTTTTCTTGTATGATATTGGTGAATCTGAACGATATAACAGAAATTTAAAAAAAAAATTATCTAAATTTGAACTTAAATGAAAGAAAATTAAAATTCAAAAATCGTTAAATAAATTATATCATTTCACTTGTAATGTGTAAACTCATAATAAAATGCACAAAGCAGACCTATCAGACGGAGATATCAGACGGAGCTGAGAATAAACATATACATATCAAGTAACATAAGCGAACCTAATACATCTTAAGAAACCCAAGTCGAAGACAATATTTATGCTGGGAGACGTATATTTTTGCTTTGTATACTCATAGGCTTCTAAAACTATTATTTTTTTCATTAGATCCCTTAAATATCATATCCACAAGAATAGCATTTCCATGCAGTTACAAATCATGCTAATTTTAAACTTTAAGCTAGCTTTTTTATTTTTGAAAACTAACTTTTTTCACCCTACTCTATAATTAAACACTATCCACAAATCGAGGAAAAAAACTTTAATCGCACTCAAAAATTTCACCTACAGGTTAAATACATATATCAATTTCTGTAAGAATAATAAAGTAATTTTTAACATGTAGTGGATTTTAAAAACCGTGGTTATATTATAGAAAAGTCCATAAAATGGAACTGTATCATATTCTTCTTTTATCCGGTCCAATAACACATTATCCTTTTATGTCCAAGTTTGGAATGTGTCATCTATGTATAAGTATCCGTGGAATCTAATACCGTACTTTTACGACAAAAGACGAAAAATCGAGTTTCCTTCTCCAGAACATAAAACACGTCATATGATTTGAGATATAGGAATTTCCTTTAAGAAAATAAATAAAGATCGCTCGGAATATACAGAGATTCTAGTCCACTTAGCTTTTTCTAAAAAAAAAGTACTGAAATATGAGCAATTATATTTATTCTGCGGCTACAATCTAACTTTTATGACATTTACGAACATTCTCATCTTAAATTATCTTTTTCACTGTATTATTGAATCTGTAGTTTAATACTTTATTTGATGTGTCTTTAATATATCAAAGTTATGTTATAACTTGCTAATATATTTTTCTTTAGCAAGTAGCATTTGGTTTGATATGATTACTTTTTTCATATATTGAATAGGGGGGATTAAATATCATTCTTATAGGAGAAAATAAGTTTAATAGGTAGTTATATATTGGTGATGTTATTACTATTTTTAGATGGTTTCAGTTATAGACTGATATTTTACAAGTATATTATTATTAAATTTTCATACTGTTGACAGGAAAATTTAAAATATGAATAAATGATGATTAAATTTAAAAGAAACAGTAAAATTTTGTTGAAGTTATAAAAATACTGTTATAACTCTAATTCTACGTTTAATAATAGGACTGATAAATATTAGAAATTGCATATAAAACATTGCACAAAAAATAGAGTGCTGTAGGAAAAGACTTTGTTACAGAAAAACTCTCTTTCTTGTCAGATTTTTTTTAAAGTGCAAAGCATCTTTAAGTGATACCAGTCTGCCTTTATGTACGTAAATTAGAAGATTCAAAATTAATTGATTTAAAGACTATGGGAACCTTTTTTTTAAAAATGTTTTACGTAAATTCCTCCACATGTGTATATACAATAAATGCAAATATATTTACAAAAGTTTTTTAAATATAAAGCATCTGGTTCTACGTGAAAATGGCTATCCCTAATACATGTACTATAGTTAAGAAAGTCTCAAACATCAATTAACTATCATAAATAATTTAACTATTTTGAGTAAATAAACACCTTGCACCACATAAAACATTTGTAATTTAACTAAAGTTTATCTATTATTTTCATTCTACTATATTACGGCAACAATGGACCTTCAGATTGACAAAAATATGTCCGCAAAACGATTTTTTTTCTTTCAGAAAATGATTCTGCAACTCATTAGCTTTAGATTTCAAAAAAAGTATGTTTATCCGATCATTATTAACCGAGTTATAAGTATTTTTTTCAAACGTAAACAATGGTAATGTTAGTAAAAATAAAACTTTAAATGCCATTTTCTCAAAGCAAGTTTTCGTGTCGTTTCGGTAAGTTCAAAATGTTCCATGCGTTACAATGTTTCTTGAATTTTCATAAAATTTCATAAAATGATAATTTATATATGTTAGAATAAAACTTAGTAATCAATTAATTATACTATTTTACAACAACTTAAAGTTTTTACATCAAAAAAATTTTTTTGATAAAATTTTGCATAAAATGACCTATTTTTATCGATTTTTTTCTAGTTTTTATAAATATGACTGTAATTCAAATATTAGTACTAACTTTTATTATAACTATATAAAGCTAGCTTACGAGAGAAAATTAGATATCTGAGACAAAAATTAATGCGCATGGAACATTTTTAATTAGAGTAATTTACAAACTGATTTTAATTAATATCTTACATTCTTATTTTTTTTACATTTAGAATTTACATCTCTAAACAAAACTGTATAAGTGTACAAAATTTTATAGCAATTGGTTAATAAATAAATAAAAAAAATTTCATGGTCCATTGTCGCCTTAAAACATCAACTAGTATATTAATTTTTTTCAACTGTAGACACATCACACAATGTTTGTACATTTAGAACTACTTGTGTAGAGAAATTTATAATAATAACTGAACCACTCACTAATAGGTTTTCTTACAGTCAGTCATAGTACAGTCAGTCATGGTAATTTTCGGTACACTCAATCATATTTTAATTCAATTGGCTAGATTCGGAATAAAAATAAGGAGCATTCTGCTTCATGGAAAAATGTTCTAATTGTTATATAATTCACATATAAGAATAATGTACAATGCAAATGTGTCGGAACACCTACGGTATATGAATGTGGTAGTGTAGGAGTACCACTTATTTAAATCATGTTGACCCATTAATAGTAAATAAAATATCAGTAATTGCATCATAAATTCAATTAACTATAGTACATAATGCGTTTAGCGAAAATTAGGAAGAGAATGGGAAAATTTATAACTTAAGAGTATTTGATACTATATTGCAATCATAAAATCGTTATGTTATCGTTTAGATTTAGCTTCCTCCAATGATACTCCTGAGCTCTTAAGCATTTCAAAATTTCTTTAACTTTCATATCAAAAATATTATCTTGAAAAAATAAATTTTGTAAAATAATATCATTTGTAAATCAGCATTCATTCCGATTATATACTTTCATACATCGATAAATTTAAAGATTCTTTTGGAAGGTAAATGAACAGAATAAAAAAAATATTAAGCAATTTAATGATGAAGAACTGCTATATACAAAGATTACTAGACCAATTTTCATAAAATTCAATTCTGGACTTTATCACCAAAATTCAGCTTCTTGATCTCAAGTTCTTCCATGAATTTTGGTGGAGTTTCTTTCCTGTCAGCCAAATCATATGTCTGTAGCCACCGTGACACATTTCCTCTCAATATTTTAAAGCTTTAGAATCTCTCATAAATATTCTAAGGATGACTGGTATCAAACCAGAATATCTATTGGAAACTACTTCGGAAAGAAATAGGAACACTTTATTTAAAAAATAAAGATATAAAGGGAAATGCATAACAATGCTATGATCAATTACAAAAGTCTTATTCGGAAAAAATAGTGTTTTTGAAAGTTCCAATTGAATTTGCAGTGATGTAGATATTTCTATTTTCTAAATATTTCTATTAAAAATTAAATAATCACCCATAGATCATTTAAAATTGCTTTTCAGTAAATGGAAATTTAATTTTTCTACTTTTCATTTCACTTAAAAACGGAAGGATAATTTTACTAACACTCATTTGACATAGTAACTTAAAACTCAATAATGTTTTCTTTTCTTGGCAAAATCCTTTTATTTTTTTTTTACACAGTCCAGATTTCTTGAGGCTTCTTTTGTTTCTATTGTTAAAAGTTGCTTTCCAATCCCTCATATAGTAATTTTTAAGATAAAATAAATTCATATGTCTGCCAATTTTCGAGAAATCTTAAATTTTAAAATAAATTCCTCTAGTTTGTTGTAATTACATCAGAAGTTAGTTTTGGAGGACAACTTTTAAAAACATATAATGTTTCAAAATAATGAAAAAATAATCTTGACTTAACAAACTCTCTTATTTATCCTAGACACGTCCTATTTCTTCTTGTTTAACCAGAAAGTATCTGTCGCACGTTTGATAAAGAATTTCCCTTTCTTTCCTAAACATGCCGAAGTTGCACACCAGAAGAAACACCAAAGAGCTTTAACGAAATTTTAATAACCCGTAACAATGTGGGCTAATTTTTACACGACGGCCATTTGTCAAATATGAGAGTGGCATATTAATCGTCTCTAAAATTATTCAGCTGAGTATGTGTTAAATGGAAAATAAAAAAGGGCTTATTAAGTCATCAGCTCGAGTTGTATTTTATTTCTTTCTTGATTTATTTTTCCTTGGTCTTTTAAACTAGCCGCTGCGCGACCAGCATGGTCGCTTTTAGTTTTATATTTTCTTTTGCAAAGCAACTCAACTGAAAGTAACATATGTAGGGAATGTTAGCATTACCTGTCATCATAAATATACGTTGTTAAGGGGTAGTGGAAGCTCAGCCAAAAAATTTATAATCATTGCTAAATTCATTATAATGCTGATTCTAAAACATCGTGATTAAAATATGTGAATTTCCATTACTTCAGAACAGAGTTAAAGATAAGACTGAGAAACCCAACACCAATGATTTAAAAATTACATCCCTCTCTGTATGTACAATTTTTCAAAATTAAGATATTTACACTTTATCATTACATCAAATAAGAAATTGCTGGGCAAAGCTTTTTCGCTTAAAAAATGGAGTAAAAATTCAGCAAGTACTAAAATATTGTGTGGATTACACCACTCTCTGTATGTACTATCGTTCACAATTCAGATATCTACACTTAATCATATCAAATAATGAATTGTTTGGAAAATTTCTTCACTTATAAAATGCAGTAAAAATTCAGGAAGTACTGAAATATAGTGTGGATTACAACTATGATATTCATAGAACTTCTTGATATACACAGTTGAGTATTTCAGAAATAGGAGATACTACAGAGACAGAATCAAAAGAACGGACTCTAGATAAACCTACATACAACTGTCCATGACTAAACACTGGATTTGATAAATCTAAACATATTTTGTCAAAATATCAGCATTTGTAACAAATGACGCCATTACACACAAGCGGTTTTAAATTGCGGCTGGCCGCTAATGTTTACATCAGGTAGTTGCAGCCGTTGCCATTCGGAGTGTAGAAATATCGTCGATTTTTGTGCCTCATACCTATGCGTTATATATATATATATATATATAGATTAATTAATTCCCAGATTTCTGACTTGTTATCGTTCGGAATATAATGTAGTTTCTCTCAGCAATATTAAAAAAAATAACGCGAGTAGGTGATCGGTTAAATTGTACTGTCAGATGATCAACGGTGGAATAAAATTATTTTGCATAGATATCTGGAAGCGTGGTGATGAAAGACTGTTATAAACATTGAGTGATGAACGGTGGGAGAGAAAACCCTGAAAAATGCTAATATCGCCTGTTATATAAATATTCGTCTGTGTAATATAGACTCCCGGTAAAGGGTTCAACTAGGAAATTACCTCGCTAGATGCCATTAATAGAGAAAATTAAATTTTAATATCAAAATGAATTTCGTAGAAACTGTTGTTGTTACATATGGCAATTTTAGAACTTCTATCTATTACATTTGCAGCCGAGACTGCTGGCCATTTATTTAAGGGGGCACCTTATTATAGGTGGCTTATTATAGGTGCTTATTATAGGGCTTATTATAAAATTATAAAATTATTTTGCATAGATATCTGGAAGCGTGGTGATGAAAGACTGTTATAAACATTGAGTGATGAACGGTGGGAGAGAAAACCCTGAAAAATGCTAATATCGCCTGTTATATAGATACTGAAGCAAATATGCTTTTGATGAACACAATATTGCTCCACTCCCTTGGGAAACATTCGGTAATCATTTTTAAAGACGTATATAGTTACGGAGTTGTTGAGATATGTTTGCAACATCTATTTTCTAAATATTCGTTTGTGTAATATAGACTCCCGGTAAAGGGTTCAACTAGGAAATTACCTCGCTAGATGTCATTAATAGAGAAAATTAAATTTTAATATCAAAATGAATTTCCTAGAAACTGTTGTTGTTACATATGGTAATTTTAGAACTTAACCCTACACTGCATCGTGAGTCATATATGAATCATAGCATTTTCGTCTAAGCTGAAACCAAAATATTTAATATTTGCCACTACTGCATAGCTTACCTTATCTGCCTCAATCCGAACTACCTTTTATCACTTCTTTTTGCTAGTAGACGGCAGCACATACGCAATTTTATGTCCTTATGTTTACCTATTCTGTTATTTGAATGATTTTTAGAATTCCTTGTGGGGAAGCTGTATTTATAAACTGAAAAAGAATATTAAACAAAGGAAAAAAATATTCAGTGTATAGCTGCAAGATAAGTCTAATCACACGTTATAATATTTTTCAATTTAAGCGATTTTATATTTATGTTTTGATCAGTAATAGGTATGATTCATATGTGCATCTTTATGCATTGAGGGGATCACTATTGAATTCTGTCGTCAATATCAATTCTTTGCCGTACAATTTACACTATTTGTAAGCATGACCCAAGGAAAAGATTGCCTGAAGAAGTTGATCTCGGAGTTTTAAGTAATATTGTGGTACGATTGTGCAGAAACATTCCTAGAAATAAGAACTACTAATTATATTTTGATAATTACTATAATTCTCCCCAACTTCAATATTATATGGCTAAACAGGGTATTTTCAGCATTGGTACAGTTAAACGAAATCGTGTTCCAGGATGCAAGCTCACTAATGATAAATAGATGTCAAAACAACCTCGAGGCACAAGTGAGAATATGTCACATTACATGATAATATAGAAATTTCAAATATTTCATGGAAAGACAACATAAACGTCATGTTTCTATCAACATACGTCGGAGTTAACTCAGTAGAAAAAATAGACAGATACGACAGAAAGATTAAAACAAAAGTTAGCATTGACTGTCCAGCTGTAGTAAAACACCATAACAAGTATATGGGTGGTGTAGACATGTTGGACAGTCTAATCGGGCATTACAAAATAACTCTGTTGCATAACTCTGTGCCTCAATAAAGAAAGAAAATGTTTTAAAATATTTCACGAGACTTAATACAGCTATTTTATTTTACTATATGATTGTAAATTGTGTTATCTAAGTTTATAGTAAATTTCTTTAGAAAGATTTGAATTGTCATTTTAGTGTAAGAATTATTTTTAGAGTTTTTTGAAAATGAATTTTTTCATAATTTTTCTTAACGCAATATATCCTGTTATAAAAATTTACGCTTAAAATCCCTTAAAATTTTGCATACTTTATCTATATATATTTATAAAAGGAATAGAGAATGCTCATGATTGCAGTTTGATTAGTTTTTTGTTTACATTGGTATAAATTGCAAGTGACAATGAATTTTTAGTGATTTTTATGAACATCAGTACTTTTAAGTGCTACAAACTCTGAGATACAGATAGTTTGATCTTGAGAATAGTCTATTCCCGACAGAATGTTATTATCTTCATTCTACAATTTATAAAATGGAAATATATTAGTTTGTTTTTGAGTTTTCATGTATTGTAGAATGTCAAATTTTCACCAATTTTTTCCAGCTTCCCCCCCCCCCCCTGAAAAAATTATTTTAATGCGAAAGCGAAATTTTTTATATATTTTTTCAACTTTTAACTTAAATGTCATTATAAAAAATAGATAAAAAGTCAAAATTCAAAAAATTTCAAAAAATCACCTCCGAAGGTATACGGATACCTTAATGCATGATGATTCATATATGAATGAAACCGATTTTTTTCTATAAAATAAAAATTTGAAGAATATCATTTTTTCAAATATTTTTTCCAATCTATTTGATTAAAAATCTATCACCAAAAAAAGTTTTTTTTAATTTTAAAAAATCATGCAGTGTAGGGTTTTAATCTATTACACTTGCAGACGAGACTGCTGGCCATTTATCTAAGGGGGCACCTTATTATAGGTGGCCAACATTACCCCTAACAAGCGGGTCCCGTAATTTAGAACCGAGCCAAGTGTTGAGACCGGGACACTTGTCCCCGCACCTCCAGAGATACATTTGAGAACTTGGAGGATATTGCAGTCATGACGGATTTTACGTGCATCAGCCACCATTAGTGTACACGGCGATGGATTTGCAACGACGGGCATTGAACCAGATACGTTCAGATCACTGGCCTGCTGCCCTTGCGAACTGGGCCATAGAACCCTATCTCGTAGAAACTAAAATGAGGTCTTTAAGCTTAATGCGCGTGATTACTATTTGATGGTTTTAGAAACATTATTTAAGTCTCCAGAATCCAAACATTGTTCAATGAGTCCTAATGATATAATAGTTAAGTCCACCAAATTTCTCCAACTGAAAACTTTAGTGCAGTTTTTCATTTAATGCTAGTACAAATGCATGTTATTCATATTTTAATCTAGGATAACTCTCTTGATGTGCATAAGAACATTTTCATTAATTTAATATTTGGTAAAAGACATTAAAATGTGGACCGATATTTATAAAGACTATCGAAAATGATTTTCAAGATAGTTAAATATGAGTAATTTTTTCAAAAAATTACGAAACTTTCTGATTACAAAACAATGAAATAAATCTTCCATGATTCCAGAGATAATATACTGACAGAGCTTAAAATATCAAACAAAGAAAATTATTACAATATAAGTTTAAAAATGTTATATTTTCTTAAATTTTAGTGTTACAGATCGTAGTCTAATCCACACAAAACCCAAAACGCTGGATGAACCCCTCTATCATCAATTCACCAACCCAATCCTTTCCGGGGAATCCGTCGTTACCTTCGAAATAACTTATCATCTGGATCATCAGAATCGAAGTGTTTTTTTATTCACCCTCAGCGTTTTTTATTTTCTTAGCGTCTGTTTGAAACTAACTTCTACACACATTCCTAGTTGACAGAGAAATGCTTCTGCTTAAAGTATTCAAAGCAGAGGTGGATGAAGTTTATCGAGGGATTTTGCAAACATCACCTTAAGGTTCTTTACTGAAGATTGTATCATGATAAATGGATTCCTGTTTGAATACCAGAGTCCGGGATTGATTCTTGATTTAACCCGGTTGCTTTAAAACTGAAAGAATTAATATTAATGAGACTGCGTACAGAGTTTGCGCCGTTATAATTGTAACTCAATTATATTAAGAAATTTTTAAGGGTTGCGAGAGTTTTGAGTCTTTCCTTTTACCTTAGTAAGTCTCTGATGGGAATAATATATGCGCTGCTTGTGAATACAGAACAATATTCGTTATATAGAGATCTGTAGGAAAATGGGTTATTAACTAAAATGAAGTGCGTGACATATACTTGAATATGGAATATATATATATATATATATATATACATATTTAAAACTTAAGGATAAGGCCTTATATTTAAAATAATAAATTAAGTTTTTAAAAACTCCTATAAGTTTAACTCAATCAAAACATTCTCATTATATTTATAAGCATTTGATATGGATTCAATAAACATATAAAATAGAGTTCATAAGCTACATTTTTCTTATATCTAACTTTATTTTGATGTTACATTAATATTTACCATAATGTCACCTCAGTACTCTTCTAACAAAACAGAATAATCTGATATTTTAAAGAATATTTATTTTAAGGTGAGAGTTTATGCTGACATTTAAGATCGACAAAGTATGTATGCACAATTACAGATATCTCTGCACTTAAGTAAAATGAATTTTTTTTTGTTAAATTATAATTATTCATACTAAGATATTTTTTATATAATTCCTTCAAAGAACATTTCACATGTTCTTTGAAGGAATATTTGTTTTAAATATATCTTTTTCTATAAATTTTCCCTGAATGAAATGGGTTTTCATGGACATTAAAAAACAAAATGATTATTTCCATTTACACCTTCAGATATTGGAAAGTTCTATTAAAATATAAATATTTATAAATGAACATATATAACTGTGTGTATTTTAAATTTTGTAGCAAGCAAGTTTCAGGAAAAGGATAGAAATATATGTTTTTTTTTTAATATTTTGATTGCCTGACGCTATTTTTATTGTCGGATTTCACTTAAGAAATGAATAGCATGTTTCTTGCCTGGTGTCTCCATTAAGCACATTACTAAAGTTTGTGACCGTAATTGTAAATTTTACTTATATTCAGAGAAAAAGGTTAAAATCAATATAATTTTACGCTATAGAATGGTGGAAAACATTTAATGGCAGTTTAATATTTTTGAATAAATAAAAATTACTTAGCTGTAGTAAACAAACTGATGTCGAAGTAAAAGCTTTTTTCTAGCATGAATATATATGTAAAGAGGATATCTTGAAATAATTTTATCTTAAGTGTATTACGGCGAAACACTAATGAAGGTATTGAATATACGAGTATACGCTGATTTATCTTTTCAAAAGTTATGTATTTAAGCAGTAGCCTATATAGTATAAAGTAGTAGTTTTAATAACTTGCTACTTTAATTTATAAATATCAGTTTTACATTTTAAATATTAGTTATAACTAATCTCACATGAATATGTATAAATATTCACAAAAAAAGTTGCCATTCCTGTATTGATTCTCAATAATGCAAAGAGAATTTGTGCTAAAATTATAGGAATAATGTATCGCAAAAATTCTTTAAAAGCTGCCGATAAAGAATAATACAGATTTTCTATATATTAACCCTAGCGTCAATGACCAGGTACCCGGGTAACTTTTTGCGATTGTTATCATGATTTTTATTCTTTCTAATTAAGCCTTGGTAAAATCGCTTTTAATCCTCGTTATTTACATGAATTTGAACTAGACATATAATTGCAAGGTTTTTGGAAAAATAATATTGTTGGTTTTTTTTGCATTAAACTTTCTTATACCATTACTCAATATCCAGATACCAGGGTACCCATTATTGCCTCTCGTCTATTAGCAAAAGTATATGATTATTATTACAACAAATATAATCAAACATAATAATAATTATTTATTATTATTAGTAGTAGTATTTATTTTATTATTAGTATTATTTAGTACTATTATTATTATTATCAAGACAAATATAGTTCTTGAAAAAAAATTACGTTTCAGCACATATTATGATTTATTATTATTATTATCATCATGACAAATATAATTATAGAAAAAAAATTACGTTTCAGTACATGCTTTACATTGGCATATTGAGATTGAAAGCTCATCACAAACTGGTTTTCCACAAGTTTTGCATTATTTTCTCGTTTTTCTCCGAAGTTTCTTAGGAGCAAAAACACACACTTGGCAAACACCAATAACTGAGTTTCTCCCAGTTGAAAATCTGTGGTAGTACTGGAGCTGGACGGCATCGCAGGCAGAGATACACTGTTTGAGGAATTCAGAATGCTTTCTACACCTGAGATGGTTGAAAAAATGTCTCATGGCTTGAATATTTCTTGACCGATCCTGAATTGATGGAAGACACAAGTTTGCACCTAACTGACGCAAAAATAAACGGCGGTCATTCTTTTTATGGCTGCGCATATCGACATTCGCCTTGTAAATAATATAAGAGCAGATATGTCCAAAATGTTAAAAAAAACACGCAAGTGGCCATCTCTTCGTTTGACTCTAAGAGGTATAGTTTCGAAGCATCTGATCCATCGTGTCAACACTAGATTTTGTTTTGTTGTAAAATGTAATGATTCCTGGATTTCTTTGGCCCCAGAGATACTTTCATCATGATGTAAAGTAGAAAGCAATATAACAGCTATTTTCTTCTTAGGAACATATGAACATATTGTTACAGTGTCATTGAATCCGAATAAAGAACTTTACGATTCTCGTATTTGACATGGTGACATTTCAGTTAGAATATATTTCTTGTTTCCATTTAGAGTTCCTACTATTTTCAGACGCCATGACAGCAAAAGTTAAGCCATTGAGAGTGACGAAAAAATTATCCAGGATTCTGCGGAGCATTTGTATGAATTAGCCAGCTCGTTTACGACCCCGTTCGCCTTGATTGGCTTCACATTGTCCTCCGAGATTTTCCGGTATACAATTGACCAGAAAGAGGGTAAAAATTAATGGCATCGCATATCCACCACACTTTTAAACCGTATTTTTCGGGCTTATTTGGCATAAACTGAGTGAATCGTGTTCTTCCATGATATGGAAATAGCTATTGTCAGATTTTGCAATGGTTTATACTTTTTCGCTAAGTTATTGTTAAGTAAGATCCAAAGATCAAGAAGTTTAACAGATTTATCATTTTCAAGTCGTGCAGCTCGTGTGTTTTGATTATCAAATCGAATGAATCGAAGGATATTCCAAAACCTATTTATACACATACTTGCTCTGTAAAGCGGATATGAAGTTGGTTTCCACATTTCTATGGTATCATCAGTGTTGGTATTATTAGCACCTGCTGTTAGTAGAATTCCAATACAAGCTTCAATTTTTTAGCTGTTAATTTCGTTCATATTAATTGTTTCTTTTCTGAATTGTCTCGATTATATTTGTCGTAAACGGTAATGGCCTTCTGATTTGTATGTCTAACGATCATATCAACCATTTCATATGTAAATATACACTTGAATGTATCACGAATGAATAGATTTTGTGTTTATTTGTGTGACCCACTTCTTTCACGAACAATATTATGAGCTGGTGTTTGGTTATAAACTGGTGGATCTTTATTCCAAATAGTTCCATCTGTGGCTTGAAATGAATTCAATGGCGTGACCAATACATTAGTAGTGTCTTCAGAAGAATCACTATCGTTTGTGCTGTCACTGTCAAAATTGTAATTCCTCCATTTTTTCCTAGTAAAGTTGCGATTTATATAGATACTAGCTGAAAACCCGCGCTTCGCTACGGAGTACATTCAAATTAAATACAACGGCCAATGTATGCAATTAATGCCAAAAAAATAAATATATATATATATATATTTATAATAAATGCGACGATTAAAGTATACAAATAATGTAAAAAAATATATTTTATAAAAAAATCGTAAGGGATATTTATTTTTTTTGATAATATCTAATCGTCTGCTGCATTAGAAAGAAAAAAAAAATTTTTTTTATCTATTTAGTTGTTATGCACGTGACGATAAATTTATTTAAAGTAGCAGAAAAAGAAATCACGTGATCAGCATTTAATAAATTAAAATCTAAAAATTAATCTTTAAAAATTCACCAAAAATCAGAAAATCGAGGTAAAGGTTCAAAAAAGGTTTCATTTTAAAGGAATGTTTATGATCTTTCTCGTGATATAAATTTTATAACCCTCAAATTCTTATTTTAAATGCAAACTTAAAAAAAGTTACAAAAACAGCTTAAAAATTTAATTTTAAAAAATCTAAGAAGAATTTTTCAAAAATCTCTCTTAGTGCACCCCTACACTATAAGAAGAATCGCCATGCAAAATTTCAGACCTTAAGGTCCAGTGGTTTGGTACGGAACTGTTTTATATAGATAGATAAATAAATAAAATAATTACTAATTCATTAATTATTCACCAAAGCATATAGTAAATTGCAATACAATATAAATCGAAGAAACCGCCAGTTTCTTACATACAATTCAACGTGAAACGTACCCATAAAACGAGAGGGAAAATAATGAGCCACTTCATTTTTCAGTAAAAACAGGATTCATGCATTCCGCAAGGACGAGGGTGTAAAGAATAGTTCCATTTAAATAGAAAGGGTGGTAGAAAGAAAGCTGATTTCAGCGTTACGCTTAAGAAATTGGATGTGGGTACCGCGGTACCCGGTCATTGAAAGTAAGGGAAGCGTTTGGTCATTGACGCTAGGGTTAAATGGTTTGAACAACTCTCTTTTATTTTCCTGAAGCAACAAAGCGGTCTTATCATACAAACAATAATACTAACGTTAGCAGAGGCTGGGAATCCTGTTTCAAGTTCACTGTTGGTGTATAATATCTGAAAGAAAAGAAGCTATTTCAGTGACTTAAAAATTGAAACTGAGCTTTCAGCTTCTTTTTATATAATATTTAGAAGGGTTTTCGACCTTTAAAAGAAAACTTAAATACGACGGATGGAACTTTAATAGTGGCAACACTATTGTAGATCCCCTATGCAGCAGAACCTAGAAAAGCAGCTTAAAACACAAGTACATCACATACCTGCCTTAACTCAGAGTGCATGCACTCTCCCTACAAACATAACACGCTTGCACAATGACAGGATGAACACAGCCATGTTTTAGTTACCGGTCTGTCGTACGAAATAATTTGTTGCATCATACTGCTTAAGCAAATGCTTCTGCGCACACTGTCGCTCATGTGTTCGCTCGCTTGGGCTAGGAAGAGCTCTACCATCCTCCACATTCCCTGGACATACATGGGATGAGATCAAAAATCCTGTGACTTTGATCTCATCCCCAAGATGAAGGAACTACTCCGTGGATTCCACCAGATATTCTGCTGGCTGTAGACCACTCCGAGGATTTCACCAGAGATTCTTCAGGATGTAGACCGCTCCATTTGATCAACAGATCAGGTGCTGCCAACTGCATCCTGCACCTACCAGAACGTTAGCAACGGGAGCTAAACAATTTCGGTTACTACTTTGAAGGGCTGTAAAAATTTCACTCCTGTATTTATTTGTATCTTTGTGCTCACCTTGTTGCCACAATTAAAGTTCCATCCTTTGTATAATAGAAGGGAATAATAGGGAAATAGAAGATGGCCCAAAAGGCATATATATGTATATATATATATATAAATATATATATATATATATATATATATATATATATATATATATATATTTATGTAACATGTCAGGTCAACCCCGGGAAGAACGACGAATTAAGGACCCGACATGCTACAAATGTCGCCTCAAGACAAGTCGTGAGGCGGGAGCAATGACGGAAACGGAGTAATTACGTTAAAACATTTTATTACGTATACGACACATCTTCACGGGGCAAAGACAAAGTGTAGAGCTCGCCTGTACCTAAACAAAGGCCCTTATATAACTTTTCATAGATGACGTGTCATGTGACCATGCAACAAGCAGCGATTCTCTGTGTCTGGATCGCTGGGATTGAAAACTTATAGAATGAAGAGGGATTATCTCCAAATTTTAGGAGATCGTACTAATGCCTTCATTAGTGAGCAGACTCACCCAGCAGTGAAAAAAATGGCGTAGACCAGAAATTTGGAAAAATGTTTAAAAAAGGAAAATTTTGAAAGCATAATTTAGTAGCAGAGTCACACGACCAGTCGAAAAAAATCCAATGGAAAATACACTAAAAATTATACACTGTTAATATACACTGTTCGGCTTTTACAAATAACAAAAACAAACCAAAAGAAATAGTAAATAACTTGACAAAAATACAAAATTTAAACACTTGACAATTTCCTCTTAAAGTTCTCACTGTTATGGAGTGAGTCCAAATTTTTTTTCTGAATGAATAAACTATCTGTCCATCATAATCTGTCTGTTCTTTCACTATCTGAGGCAGATTTATCACTTTGAAGAGGAAATTACTTAAAACAAAATCACATCAGATTTATCATACTCCTTAAGGAAAATAGTATCATAGTCCTCCTTAGGAAGTGACATTTTAAAATCACAGCCTTATTCTGCTGCGCCTAAATTTTCGCAAGCGCAAATACAAAAAAAAAATTCACTTTTCTTGAATAGTAACAAAATAATAACTCTTGTATGATAACTAAATAATAAAATCACATTTAACTGTATCACAACATTTCACAACCAAAAAAAAATGTTTCTATTTTATATAAATGACATAAAAATATTATAGAACATTTATCACGATTTATTTCAAAATATTCAATCATTTCAAAATTCTCTTTATTATACTTTTAACACTTTTTATTTCTTATTATTTTGATTTTCAATTTTCATTATTTATTATACTCATATTTCTTCTAACATTTTTCTAACTCTATTCCAAATACTTTTATTTAACCTTCACTTGTGCACATTTATTTTGATTTGAGGTGGATATCCATTTTTTTGTGTTTGAGGTACCTGTTTGTGTGTATGTAGTTCAAAACTGCTTAGTTTCAAATTCTTTATAATTCTACTTCTAAGGAGTGAGGATGTGTGTAATTGTTTGCGTAAAAAGTGGGTTTCTTTCTCCCTATTATTCTTTGACGAATAAGGACTAAAGAAAAATGGCCGTACACTGGACCAACCTTGATTCTACCAACAGGATATGACAGCCAAAACAACATCTTGTCTAGTTCAAAGATGGAGAAATAGGAAAGTGGGCATATATCATACTTGTGGAAGTATAAATAAGCAATGGGAAGGCAAAGGAGTGTTCATCCCATGGTCTGTATTTAATTATTAAGTCTATTTATTTCTTATTATTCAGCACTTCTTGTGACTGAAAAGTTTACGTGAATTTAAAGTTTTACAGGCAACTGGGATGGCTTCCAAAAAACGAAGATAGAGGTGGGTGATAGGATAGATTCTTCGAGAAGGAGGGAATTTAAGAAAGATAAAAGAAATAGAAATGTCACATTCGAGTATTAATTTTGAGATAAAAAAAATTCCCATATAACAGTATATTAAAAATAAAGTTTAAGCAAGATAGATATTTTATATATTTATTTTTGTTAGGACAACACGCAATGTTTAATCACATAAAAGTGAAGTCATGTGATGATAAGCATCGAAAAATAAAAAAAAGAAAAGTGGATCAATAATTTTATGAAGATGGTCATTATTCGTGATATAATTTTAATTTTTCTGGTGCATTATGATATCTCAATTTGCGAGCATGGACAATTTCAGAATTTTTTTTAGTCTGAAAATTTGGCCTATCAATTTCATAGTTAAATTTTGACATTTGTTTTAAATTAGAGTAGAGTCCAGAATAAGGAGAAGTTAATTTTCTTGTATTAGGGTATTGGAATTCCTCATATAATACTAGATCTCCAATATTAAATTTAGATTCTACAAAACGTGCATCATACTTTACCTTATTCTTATTATGATATTTATTGGTCCTATCTTTTGCTAATTTTCTGGCTCCATCTACTGGAGGATAAAAATTTTGTTTTCTAATATGAGGTTCATAAGGTAAAATTCCAAAAAGCAAGTAGGTGGGAGTCAAGTGGGTAACCGAATGAGGAGTGTGATTATATTCATTAATAAGTTAATTTAGCAAAGTAGTCCAAGGATCTTACACTATGAATTATACACTTTGCCCCTTAATCTAGTAATTATCGTCTGGTTAACTCTCTCAACCTTACAATTAGTCTGTGGGTGATGAGAGGTAGTGAGTAATTGTTTAACATTATTGTGTTCTAAGAACCTCCTAAATTTTGAACAAGTGAAAGCTGCATTTCTGTCAGTTAATAATTTTTTGGGTGTCTGAATTTGGAATATCTGTTTTAAGCAGTTAGTATAGGTTTCTGTTATTACACATTTTGATGATAGGCCAAAATATAACTCGTTGCATGATCAATTACAAAATGCAAATATTTTTTCTTTGACTTATAGTAATTAAATCCGCCTACTGTATCCAAGCTTAAGCACTCGAAAAGTTGGTCTCTTGTAGCAATATATATATATATATATATATATATATATATATATATATATATATATATATATATATATATATATATATATATATATATATATATATATATATATATATATATATATATATATATATATAAGAGCTCGTCTGTTTGTTTGTCCTCTATAGAATCATAGGCTGTTTCACCCATCGGGACCAAATTCGGCACAGTGAATGTTTAGGACCCGAGAAACTTAAGTCAGCAAAAACGAAATTTGGGGCTCAATCAGTTTTTTTAAAATTAATTGTTTAATGATTTTTTGTGCCGCTAAGATGTGCGCGTACCACCCGTGGATAAAGCCCATTCACCACAACCAGCTGGTCTAGGGGTGACGGTGGGGGGGTCAAATTCCAATGCGCGGGAAGAAGAGGATTAGGAATGACCTTTGGCCCTGGCTCCCCAGATAAACACAACTTTCCTGGCTCTGCTTTGTGAAATCTGCAGATGATTTTGATTACACATATCGTTTATATATGACGTCGCATTCGTTTTCATGCGGAAAGTGATGCAACGATTTTTTTAACGGATTTTTAAACGGATGACGTTCTTAAAAAGTATAAAGAAATAAATGCATCTGGATCTTTATCTTTAATTAACATAAAGGAGAAAAACTAATAATGGCACCTAAGAAACGTGCTTCGTTTGGAAAGTCTTCTGATGCGAAAAGAAAACGATTTCACGCTGATAGAAAAAGACCTGCTCAAAGTAGATATCGCGCCATGAATGCTGACCAGTAAAGTTTATGTGAATTTCACTATAATCCAGAATGTAATTATGCATCTGCTAATGAAACAAGTATTGGATCCATTTCGAAAATATGTGAAAGCTGTGGTGCTAAAAAGTGGTCTAGAGAATTCCCAGAAATGTGTTGCAGTAATGGGAAAGTACAATTGCCTGCAATTCGAGAACCACCCAAGCCTTTGAGAACATTACTCACAGGTAATACATCTGATTCAAAACATTTCTTACAAAACATAAAAGCTTGAGGGAAATACGCTTCATGGGGAAACCCGCCTTACTTTGATTAAATAAAGGGGATAACGTATCTTACACTTTACCTCTTTGGTGATGTGGAAAAAAGTGCATTTTTAAGGGAAAAATAAATAATAAAGGCAAATGTAAATTATAAAACTTATTTCTAATTAAACAGTGGATCAAACAAATCTAATTAAATAGTATCTAACAAATATAATTAAATAGCAAACTTATTCAATCCATACGTGTGAATCCCGCAACACGGTGTTATTAACACGGTGTTATTAAAATCAGATGAAGGTACGCAGGCTCAAAGTTTCTTTCTTTCTTATTGTTTGTATATAATTTCAGTAGAAACGGACTAAGCGCATTCTGTCTGGCCAAATGAACATGAAGAGTGGGAGGTGCACCCCAATATTTTTTTTGATGGAATGCAGGAAAATTTTATATCTATATATCTACCCGGGCAACGACGGGCAATAATGCTAGTACATATATATATATATATCATAACAGTAAATGGGGCCTCTAAAATAACTATCTTAATAATAAAGATAATGAAACTTTATAAAAAAATGATTTGTAATAATTGACGCTAAATTTTTGATAAATGCGCTGCTTTTATTTGCATGTAAAGGTATAGATAAATAACAGGTTAATTTTTTTTTAAAGTTAAGTGTATTTAAAGGTAAAATATTCTAAGATCTAACTATCTTTAACTAAGCAATTTTGTTTGCGATCCGTTTAAGAGAAAATTTTCGAAGATAATGGTTACTTGCTAGTGAGTAATTTTTGCAACTCAATAGAGAATTCGAATATTTTTTCTATTTATTTTATTTTGTGTTTTATGTTTTAAATATCTCAAAAGGCAATTCGAGTGTTTGAGACTCAGTTCTCACCAGCTTATGATTACGAATTGTGTATTGAATTGCATATGGGGATTGCATATGGATTTGCAGCGTGCCTGTAGTGGATATAAAATTTTCTGAGCCGTATTTGATTTCTTATTAAGTTTTATTTCATTCGGAAATATTCTTAGTAACATGATTCTTCAATCAACACATTTTTAGGTATTTTATATAAAATATTTAAAAAATTGGTTTAATTCATACATATTGATTAAACTCTATACCGAAACATGTTACAAAGTGCAGTCTTTTGTTTTCTTCCAGGCCGAACAGCACAATTGAAGATCTGAACTTGCTGGATTCTTTGTTAAAAAATTACGATAGGAGAGCTCTTCCTACAAGTCATTTAGGTAAAGTACAATTTTATAAATTTCATGTGTTTTATTTTATATCTCTGATTACTACCGTGAACATTTTCTGAGGATATAAATATATTAAGATACTTAGTTGTTAAATTGAATAATATCACATATTTATTGTTTTATTTCTTCAATTTTAGAGCAATTCTGAGAAAACATATATACAATATTTATCTAAATTACATTATTATAAGCAAACAATTATATTGATTGTTTTGTATCAATACCTATTCGCACCGAATGTATGCATATAAGCAACCAGCATAAACAAGTTCTATAAAGTTAACAACTGGGTATTTCTGACATACTTTTATTACGTAGAAGAAATATGTGCTATTTCTTTCGATTCCTATTTGTTTTCTCTTTTGTCAGTTTATAAGAGTTCAAAGGCAGGATTTTGTGACCTTCGTCTGAGATGTTGGAGGGAAAATTTTCAATAGGATATTGAATGACAAAATTGTTCTAAATAGCATAAAAATCCCGTATTGGATCCACGAAGCAGTGAAATCGATATAGCATATATAAATTAAGTTCATCTTTTATAAATTATTGACCATCATTTTTTGGCGGAACTTTTTATGTTGTGATAGCTTTGTTTTTGCATTTTTTCCCTTCAAAATTACTTGCGTTGTGAAAAAAAATTTATGTTGACTCGTACAATTCCAAGACAAGAAAGAAATGAATAATTTTGTATCGTTTCTAGTAATTTCACAATCCATTTGCCCCATTTGATTTAGATGGAATTAGTTATTTAATTAAGTAGGGAAATTAGCATGTGGTGTTATAGATGTCTGTTATTTCATTATATACTATACTGAACATTTTACCTTTTACTAAATTTATTTGAAAAAGGTAGTTTATTTGATGTTACTTATAATGAAATGCTCTGCTACATTGTGTTAATGAACAAAAACATACAAAATGATACAATACATTACTAAAGGAAACGGAGATCTCCTAAAAAGAATGCACACACAAACACGGAAGCAGTCGTAATAATCTGTAAAGCGAAAAGAAAATGATGAACAATATAAATTAAAAATTACATGTAACTGAAAATGAACTAAAAAAATGAGAAAAAATTATAATATACACTCATGGACAAAAAAATTAGCGCACCAAGAAGGAGTAGTCAAATTGAAACGAAATTTTACATACGTAATGACTGCTTTGATATAAGTAAATGATAAGAAAATCAAAGAAAAAGGATAATTTATTTCATAGAAAGAGGCAAAAGAACGGAGGAGTTAATACTCCGTTGGACCCCCTCTAGCGCGAATGCACGATGCGATACGATCGGGTATTGAGTCATACAAGTTCTGTATGATGTCTTGCGACATTTCGTTCCATATTTGCTGTAACCTTGCCTCTAGTTCGTTCAAACTCGTGGGATGCCCAACTCGTCGTCCCAAATGATCCCAGATATGCTCGATTGGAGACAAATCTGGAGATCGGGCAAGCCAAGGAAGGGTAGTAACAGTGCGGAGACAGTCTTGTGACACCCTTGCCGTATGAGGCCGAGCATTGTCTTGTTGAAAAATGGCTCCTGGGAGCCGTTGCATGAGTGGCAACACATGTGGTTGCAGGATTTCATGAACATACCGCTGGGCTGTCATGGTGCCACGGAATAATACTAGGGGTGACCGTGTATTGTAGGCAACGCCACCCCATACCATCACACCAGCTGTGGGAGCGATGTGTCGCTGTACAGCAAAGGCAAGATTGAAGAGTTCACCCAGGGCTCTCCACACACGAACACGATTGTTATCACTGCCGAGATTGAATCTGGATTCGTCGCTAAAGACGACCTGGTTCCATTCTGCTGCAGTCCAGTTTCCTCGTGCGCGGCAAAACTCCAAACGGAGGCGTCGATGGGTGGGCGTCAAGGGCAGTACACGTAATGGGCGCCGCGATACCAACTGTCCTTCAGCCAGGCGCCTTCGTAAGGTTCGAGAAGACACAGAGGACCCTAGTGAAGGTGCTACCTGTGCCTGGATGGCGGCCGATGAAGCAGTTGGCTGTACGCGTGCATTTTTTACGATGTGGCGGTCTTCTCGACGACTGGTCTGTCGAGGGCGTCCTGCGCCTGATCTTCGTGTACATGACATCTCTAAGGTCCATTAGTCCAAACACCTCCTCACAACACAATCAGAGCGGCCTAATTGACGAGCTACTCGCCTAGCTGACCACCCAGCTTCCATCATCTCGACAATTCTCCCCCTCTCAAACTGCGACAACTGCTTATATTGTCTTCGAACACGGCGTAATGGCATGTCTATCTCAGCTCTTCCTTTGTAAATGATTCAGCACACTCAAACAAGCTTTGGTTACCTGTTTTATACTCCACAGAGTACGATGTTCAACGCCCTCTACCGGCTATACGTAATGCGCTATCACGCTGCATTTCTAATAATTTGTATATCTCCCCGACATGTACCTTCATTGCAAGTTTCGTTATGATCCCGCAATTATTTCTTGGTGCTCTAATTTTTTTGTCCATGAGTGTAAGTTATCACCGAGGGAAAGAAAATGCAAAACATTTTACTATTTAATATGAGGAAATTTATGAAATTGCACTGCTACTTATAAAAATTTCAGGAACTATTCTTATATGCAGAACAATAATTCTTGCATTTTTAATTACTTTCAATAATTAATTTAAACACATTTTTAAATCAGGCTCTGTTTAAATTTTATGAATTTACCGGGCCGCAAAATCATTTGTCTGCTGTAAATTGCGTTTTACCTCATACTATTTTACAGAACAGAAATTAAGTCAGTCTCTCTCATATATATATATATATATATATATATATAATATTATATTCCTCTCAAACCTATGTTTGCGAAAGAACCTAAATCAAAAGAAAACAATTGTTTAGGATATAGTTGACATCCGTGCAGATACATAATAGGCGATCAGTAATACTTCATAGCATGGATATGACAGTAACAATAATGAAATTTATAACATAGGACTTAAAATTTAACTAAAAAATAAACTTTCATATTTGTGATACTAAATATGTGTACCTCTTGAATTGAAAGAAGATATATGAAATGGCAGACAATGAATTATTTTAAGACGAACTTATTCAAATAAATTATCAAATCAATTTACGCACTATTGTTATATTATTTTTGAGATATATTAAATTAAAAATGGTTACATAAGATTTACGTATAACTTAAGCAAAACAGTATCTATCTAATTTCACGACATTTTAATCAATGTATACAGGCAAAGTAAATATAATCAGCGCTGAAAAATAATTCGAGTTATCTTAGTTATCGTAATGAAATATTTTATACATTAGAGAAACATTTATCTAGCATTCTAAACTAAGAGACCACGAGCAGAACTTGAATAAAAATATACCCCAGCGATAAAATTATTCAGCCAATTAAAGAGATTTATGTTTTTAAACCTTTATATGAAACGATAAAATTATAAAACCATCTATATTTGACAGTAATATTTTTAGATTTACTAAAACTAGGAATATGAAATGCTACAAAAAGAAAACTTTTTTCATAATGCAAATTAAATTAATTCAGTACTTCCAGTAATACATTAATTTTAGTTCATATATTGATCTATCCAAACATATAACGCAATCAATTATTTCATATTTCACAAATATTTATGAAAAATGAATTCATAAAAGTCAGGAAATGTTTTACAAGAACTACCTACATATAATGATTCCCGTCATAAAATGCAGAATGAAATAAATATATAAAATAAGCTGTGTGCAGAATATCTTGATATGGATTTCAGCAAGTTAGAGCTCCTTAAGTGTTTCCTTACATACGAAACAAATACGTTATCGGATTTCTAGAACAAACTTACCAATCACGCTTGAATAAATAATATCAAAAAACAAAGTATGGTTTATGTGGCGTACAAAAACATGGAACAGATGTTGTATGTCACGTGTCTCGAAACTGTAATGCTAAAATTTAGGTAATATTTGGAGTTCTGCACCAATACTTAAAGTCTGGAGGATGGAATTGAAATAATAATTTATCGAACATTTCATGTTGAGCTGAATCTTAAGAAATGCGTAGCAAGGTGTTTCATTTATTATGTGTTGTAGATCAACAAGTTCGAACCTTTATTGCATCGTTTGAAAACATATTTGAAGTTCTAAATTCTTTTCTCAAACTATATGTCAAATGAGATGATCAACCGAAGTATTATATCCTATTTGTAGTATATTTATTCAGTCAGAAGTGGAGTATTTACATGAATGGTTACATATGAATATTATTCTGAGTAATATAGATATATACATGTTAAATAACTGCTATTTAAAGGTTTATAACTAGCAATCATTTTTGATTGCGGATTTGTAATGCTTTGTGCACAGATAATAATAATGACAAAAAAATAAAATCAACATCAAATGTTACTGACAGTATCTTAAATGTAATCTCGCAACGCACTATATCCAAAGTCTCAAGCAGAAAGTTGAAATAAATACTTTACCAAACATTTAGTTCATAACTGAATCTTAACACATTTACTTAATAGACTGTACGCTTTCTAATTAAATGCAAGAAGTATTATTGTTATAAAATATTCGATCGTTATTTAGAGGAACCTATAGTACTGCTGTTAAATACCAAAACTGGTAAATTTAGGTACGGCTCATTTCAATGAAAATCCTTATCTAAACCTATGTCTCAATATTTAAAACCTGCATCACATCATAATCTTTAAATTTTGGTTTCTTTGTTTTGTCAAAGTTTATTTGTTTTTCTCTTTTTTATTACAGTCATTCATGAGTCACTGAGAGTGATATTACCAAGCTTAATGCGGAATTTTATTTGTTAGGTAATGTTTAAGGATATATTCATATCTATGGTGCCCGGTATAAAGGGCTTAAGTCAAAAACAGTGATTTTTAGATATTTGTTAGTATTTCTCTATTCTAAAAAAAGTAAAACCCACTGCCACTGTCAAAAGCTTGTCACGCTATCTCCTTCGAAACCGCTGGGGGTATGGAGTCGAGAGCGATACCAATGGCTGCAGAAAAATGGGGGGGACCAAAGTAAGACATGTCTCATCTTCGTCGGACTTTAAGTTTTTTTTTATGTTTTGTAGGAAAACATTGACTTTTTCATTTTCAGATTACGATAACTCGCCAAAATATGATCGTAGAATTTTGATCTTTTTACAGTCAAAGACTACAGAAATTTCTCTTTCAAACTAGACCTAATTTGTTTTAAAATATTTTAAAACAGAATAATATTTTCTTCAAAAATGAAACACAGTTTTTCAAGAAATATCATCCCATATGTGGATGTAATATTGATGCTCCTCGAGTTTTTATCTCACAAAGAAAATATTTATATGATCTGGAAGCTGAAACTTTCTTATTCATATAAATCTCATTTCAAACCTCTATTTTAAAATTCCGATGTTTAATTGAATTTTAAAGCTGATAATTCAACAGTGATGAAAATCCCTTCACATAAGTGTGACAACAGTAAATGGTTGGAAGTTGTTACATTGCCCGAGAATCACCCTATGTATCTCGCTATTAGCCCTAACAGAGGAAAGATGTAAAAATAATTTAAAACGATCGTTGTTGCCATTTTCATTTTAGAAGTTCATTTGTTCAGTTTATTATTTTTTTTTCAAAAGGGAAATGTATCTTTATCAAAATAAATACTTCATGCGCGAGCATTATTTTTATACTGAAGTCTCGAATTTTTTTTTTACTCTAAGGCTACGGCCTCCCGAGCGCTTTTTCACGCTGCGTCTTTTCACGTAGCATGAAAATCTACACAAGTCGGCCACACGTGCGTTTTCTTTAACGCGAGCTCAGTCGTTTGTTTGTGCTTTCCAGTGCGACATGAATCCATTTTCGATAAATAAAAATTCTGTTTACACGTTACGTGTTTTATTAATTGAACCAGCGACTTAATAAATATGTAATTAATATAATATGTACTTAAAATAATACGTACTTAATATAATATGTACTTAAAATAATATGTACTTAAAATAATATGTACTTAAAAATATAAATATGCACATAAAATATAAATAGTCATTAATAGTTTTGATCTGAATATTACTTACCTGAACAAAAGAACATATTTAAAAGTTATCTGTTACTGTTACATGTGTAAAGCGAGTATACAGCTATTACAGAAGATATTTTTTCTGGAGGGATTACAGTTTTTATTTGTAATATTTTTAATAGAAAGACACATGCAAATCAGCAAATATTGTATGCAATTGTATATAATCCACGGTCTAGTTATAACTATCACCTACTTACAACATAGGTTATAACTTTTACCTTAAAAAATAAAATTTAATTTGTATTACTACTTATCAAAATTGCTTCTTTTGTTTTCGCCCAGCTGGTCCCATTTTTCACCAATAACATTCTTTGATACAGTCATCCAAGTATCTCTTTTGAGTTCCCGGTTTTTGAAATCCTTATTCCGTGTATCGTAAAGACATGGATATTTTCGATTTCAATAATCATAAGTTCACTCTCCAAGAAGTATTCCATTATATTTTAAATATCAAAAATTAAAAAATCAAAAATTACCTGAACACAAGAGTATACCAACAACGGAAACAGTTGTCTTCCTATCTTCATGTAAACACGTCTTCAATACTACTAGCGAGGTGTTTTCAAGAAGCGTGAAAAAACGCTCCTGTGGCACGTAGCCTGAGCTTGAAAACCAGCTTGACAAATACGTCTGGTTTTATCCTCCAGTGAGCAACCTTGAGAACGCGACAAATAGGCCCCCGCTAGCGTGAAAAAAAGCTGCGTCTGGCCACGCGTACGTTACAGTAGCTTATCTATATTTTGCGGCTTGTTTTTAAGCTGCGTTTCTCCGTGAAAAAGCGATCGTGTAGCCGTAGTCTAAAGAGAAGCAGAGAGGGGCAACACAGGTTAAACAGTTGTCTGTCTCTTCGAAATGGTGTATTGATTTCCAGTAAATGTCCGCCTTTTAGAATGATAATTTTAGCAGCGACCCATTCGTTACGATGATTTTATAAAATTTAAAACTATTTTGAAGGGCCCTGTGGTACAGAGAGCTGGTTTTCGGTGCTGAGGGTGCTCAGATCGAATCCCGGCGTTGCGCCACGAAAAATGCCTCCGTTCGTGTCATCCCTTCATAGGGGGTAATTCTGTCCGCCTATATGGTGCCCCCATAATAAAATGGGCAGTAAAATTGCGGCGTAGCATAGGCCAATGTTTGATTACAAGTGCCTTCGCATTGGTAAAAAAAAATATTAAAAAAAAGAAAAAGCAATGAAAGTGAAATATCAGCGTGACGATGTAAACAAACAATCACGAGAATCGATTTGTTACCAGTTTTTCAAAAATAAACTAATAATATAACTGCCAAAAAATATTAAGGATGTTGAAAAAAATATTGAAACTTCAAATTAGAAAAAAAATAAATTTAACTAAATAAGCAAATTATTACAATTTTAGGACAATTTCCGGTTACGAAGTTCTGCTTCCTATTTGATTGTGAATGAAACGATATATTTTATAATGGTTATAAAATTTCTTCTAAATCACGTAGAGAAAAAAGAAAAACAGTTTTGGAAAGAGGAAGGCCCAAAGTAAAAGTAACACAACTAAAAAAAAAAAAAAAAAAACTCGACCAATTATCGAAAATCGATGTTTTTAGCGTAGTCGGTCACGTTAATATCACATTGCAATAACACATTTTTTTTTATGAGTAAGCCTTAAAAGGGGCCTTTTACGAGTAAAATATTCCCTTGTAAGCCTTATTAGGGGCCGAAGGCCCAGTACGAAAAGCGAGCGAGCGAGCCTAGGAGCGAAGCCCCTAGTTGATAAAAGCAAAAATATTTTGACTTGTATAAAAGACTTAAGTCTATCAATTTTGTGTATAAAAGTACATTTCTTTGTACAAAAGACTCAAGTCGAAATTATTGTTTTGCGATTGGTATAAAAGTCAATAACTTGGTATATTTAAATCACTGTTTTTGACTGAAGTCCTTTATACCGGGCACCATAAATATATTAGAGCAAATAAAAAAACTCTTTCAGGAAAAATCTGGTTTAGCATGCCAATATAAATATAAAAATGTATTGAAGTTATGAGTATTTGAATACATACACCTATAATTAAAAACTGTGTCGTGAGAGTAACACAAAAGTTTATAGCAGAAATTATTTAACGAAGTCTATATCACTAAAGAAAAGAAAATTTGTGTAAAATATAACCAACATATTTTATCACATGAATAGTTTACCTTAGAATACTGTTAAATAGATAATTTGTTGTATTATTATTTTCTCAGCAAAATCAGACAATTTTGTTGTTGATACACGATTAATACTATTTACATATCAGTTCCTCACTACTAAAGAATATTTAACAAGTCTGAACCCAATTGTAAGGATGAAAAACGTATTCAAATATTTTAAAATAAGAAGCTGATGTATTTATGCACATGTAAATAGCAATTATAAGATCTGCTTTTGGATTCTTTGATACAGCATATGATGTATTTAAATAATATCATTTTAATTCAGCTTTTCAGTTTTTAGGAGTTTTTACAGTCTAAATCAGGGGTCGGCAACTTTTTTTACTAGGAAGGCATATATCAGAAATGCGGGAGTACAGCGGGCACCTCGGAATGAAGAGGAGGAGGAGGGGGGGGGGTTAATACTTAAACATGTCAATAATGCGACATAAATTTTTAATACATAAATTCAAATTTTAATTTAAACAAAACAAACTTAAAATTGATAATTAATGCGATATTTGATATTAGAAATCTGCCACCAACCCGTTGTAATGTGGCACATAAGTTGAATTCCTAGTTCTTAGGCATTGGTCCAAATGGGTGCCAGTGAGGCGTTATCGGTACTTTGATTTTAAGTATTATATATTAGAAAACAAAGATTCACAAGAATGTGTTGAAATGCAAAGAGAGTTCAATTTGGGAGCAGGAAAAAGAAGCTGACCCACAAAGAGGGGAGAACGCTGTTGTCGAGAGGGAAGGCTGCTCAGTTTTTGACTTTTTACGGTTTTACGATTTCTATTTTTTAAAATTAAATTATTTATTACAACTGCGAGTGTTTGTTCGTCAAATGTCTAAAATTTAGATATTTGAAAGGCGGACACTCTAAAATTGTTTCGCGGGCACCACGTTCCTGACCCCTGGTCGAAATCAAAACACGAAATATTCCTTAAGAAATACAAGACAAGTTGGCAATAGCACATAGTTTAGTGTCCAGACAATGGGCAAAAAAATGTGGAACATGGAAAGTTCCGATTATAGATTGTTTTTAATGAAACCAAAATTTTTAGTTATGTGCGGTGCAAAAGATGTGAAAATTAAAGAGAGTATAACAGTTACCAATCTATGTTCATATTCATGGTACAAATATATATTAATGAAATTTGATTAGACTTTGGATGTTAATTTTAAAGGACCAAAACATGGTTTGAAGGTGTAAAAGTAAACACATATTCGCAGAAATCAGAAGATCTCCTGAAATGGCCAGTTGTTTTTGAAATGTGGTATAAAAATTTCAAAAGTTTAATTTCAGCATCCATCGTTATAACATAAATGTATTTTATTTCAGATATCATAAAATAACGAATCTAATAAAAAATGTAGTAAAAATATATTTTAATTTCAAAATATATAAATGATATTTACAAGTTTTAAATTCAAGAATTCGTGATATAGAGATAAAATTAACTATCGTCATTTATTATTAGAATTTTGGTATATGATCAATCAGGTATATAATATTTCAAAGCTATTGAAAATTCAGAGTTTTTTATACCACTTTTTGCAATCATTTTAAAATTACGTGTGATATTCTTCTATTCTTCTTTCATAACTTTCCAAAATTTTTTACGTTTTGCATTTATTTTGACGTCAAAATCCATCAATTTTCCCCGAAAATACTTTTTTTTTCAAGTTAAAAAAATGCAAAGTGGCAGATTGTTTAAAAAGCAATACTGAATTTTCGTAGGATTTATAGCACCACTGAATGATAGACGTAGACGGATCATATTTCATCTTTCGGATATAGCTTTACGTAACTGTTTGTGAGATAAATTATATACTAGAATTACCTGCACACAAGATACAAAACTCAACTTAATTCTACGCCATTTACATATTTAGATAGTTAAAGGCAATTTGTTGATTAATTATTACAAACTTCTAATGCAGGAATTTCATACAGCACATAATATAACACATTGGATCTAACTACGAGGTTAAATAACTTTTAAGCATCTTTTAATTCTAAGTTGGTAGCCTAAAAATGGATAGTCTCTAGAAATCGTGTCTTTACCAAACTGATTCATTATATAAACTTGGGCTTTTTTCCGAATTTCACGTTTCAGTAATTTAAAGCAAAAATGTGATTAGAGTCTTTTAGTAAGAACATACACTAATGAGGCTTTTTATCACATGACACCCAGAGTTCTGAAATTTGAACCAATGGAGTGCAATTTGGTAAATGGTACATCGTCTTGATTTCTTACCTAATACAACTACTACTGGCAAAAATTTAAATTTAAATAATTTCCCATTTTAATAATCGAAATTTCCTTTAACGTTCGAACAAATTAACTGCGAATGTCTTCATCTTAGTTATCTATGATTATTTTAATGTTTTATTCGGTGGGAATGTAAAACACATTAACTTGCACAAAATAACGAAGGCTACGATAAAAGTTTGAATATAACTGAAATTTAAAAAGAGGAACATCATTTATACTCAAATGAATAAATATATATATATATATATATATATATATATATATATATATATATATATGTGTGTGTGTGTGTGTTTGTGTGTGTGTGTGTGTGTGTGTGTGTGTGTATGTGTGTGTTCTTGCTTGCGTGTATTTCTTTGTGTGTTTATATATTTATTCATTAAAATCAGAAACAAGGTAACCTTCAGTATAGCATTTAGTCCCGATTCAGCTTTAGAAGTCCCAGTTCGGCTTTACAAAACAAAATATAAAAGAATGACTAAATAGAAAGTAAATATCGAAAATAAACGTTGACTATGCAAAGTAAATATAGAAAATAAACTTTGACTATTCAAAGTAAATGTTGATTGGAAACAGGTATGTACTTTGTGATATTTAAACGTGTTGGGATTATAAATATTTCCTGAATAAAATGGCGAAAATGAAAGTAAGTAACGTTTGAATTCATTACTATAAAATATTTTTAACATCATAAGTTCTAGAATATTATTTTTATTTCGTCTTTTATAAAAAAAGTTGTAACAAAAATTTATAAATAAAATATTTTTAATGTTATTTATATTAGTAATTTTAATCCATAAATAAAATATAAATACTTGTAAACAAATAAATCTACATTCATTCAAAAAAATTATATTTAGTTAATCAGCCATCTATTTTCCTTCTATTAAAATAATAGGTTTAGTTAAATTAAAAAGGAATTACTGAAATTTCTAGATACTATGTATTCTATTATTATTAATAAAATAACCATTTTTTTTGTCAATACTTTAAGGAAATAAAAATACATTAAACTGTTAGTTGGAGTTTATCCAAGAAATATTTTATGAAAACAATTCTACCTATAAAACTTGAACTATTTCATAAAGAAAATGTATTTAACAGATAAGTCAACGTCACTTTGTAAGATAGTCAAATTTGTATGATAGTGTCAGTTTAAATAATATTAAATTCTATGAAATAATTTGAATAGTATTCTCTATATCAGCTGGGTTTTGAGAAAGATAAAAGTATGTATAAGCATTTTACATTTTCCTTTATTTTCATGGACAGGAACGCCAACTGAAGTATTTTGTGAAATGTACATTCGAAGCTTTGGTTCGATTAACCCTTCAACAATGGTAAGTGTATAATACTCATTCGAAATTCAATGTCAAATTTCATGCATATTTTAGCTGTATTATGTATAAATTATCAATCATAAAATTATTTTCATTTTTTTATTGGTTTTAACTAAACATTGAGGTAAAACTTACCTTTTAATCATTTACATAGCTCTGTAATAAAATTTTATATGAACTTGACAGTAAAAATTACGAAGAGTCCAAAAACACAAAAACAATGAAAAATAATCAAAGGATGCTGGTAATGTAACTGTAAAAATGTTCAATAATTTAATTTAGATCATAGATATGCTTATAAAATCATTTTTCTGTATAGGTTCATAATAAAATGTTTATCTATCGTAAAAGGGAGGGAAAATGCTCTTATCAAATACCATTTTCCTCCGAACGTGATAGGAAAACTTGGAAGTTCTAGACTAAACTATTAGCTAAGATCTTGCCGTGCATTCTTGAGCAGAGAGATTGCTGATTAAGGCCTTTTTTGCTCGACACTAGAAAAAAGGAAACAAGCTATTAGCTAGAGATAAAAGAGGCTGAAATGAAACAGCGATACCCTTGAAAGCAGTGTCTAACGAAGACATGAGAGTTAATCTGTTTAAGCATGAAAATTAACTCTTTTAAAGCTAATTTGTCAATTTATTTTCTGTATGATCGAAAACCCTTTTCAGTGGTCATTCGAAATTTAAGTTAAGCGATGTGATTTTAGTCCACCTTCCAAGCTGAAAGTAATATACTGACTAGATTTTTTAGCCTGAATCAATAAAATGACTTTTGTAAAACATGCGACATCAAGAAAAAATGTAAAATTTTAACATTTCTTTGAATTTCTGAGAAACAGAATAATATTTTTTTTTTGATAAAATTTCGCTAAAAATTTTCAGTTAATTATTGGATTCAGCATAAAATGAAATGAAAATAAAAATCAATAAATATCATGATTAAAGTTACTCTTGAATTTTTCTGAGATATTTGTATCATTCCTTTCAAATTGTGAATTATTTTCAACCTCTTCGTTAATGATGTAAATTTTATTGAAAAATGGGGCCAAAAAAAAAGAATTCAGAATATTATCTGTCGAAAAATATTTGCTCAGTAACTTAACATTGAAGTCGGAAGTAGAAGTTCGTGCAGTTATCTGACACATTTTACCCCAGAAAGAATAACTCTTTGCCTATTTTGATGCATAATTCGGTTATCTCTTTAAAAATTATTTTATATTTCATATAAACAACAAATTATATTTAAAAATAACTAAATGCTTAATTTTAAATAAAAAATATATCTTAGACTCACAATAATAAAATTATTTGCATAGCTCTAATTGTGTATCATAAAGATGCGTACTCAACTGACTGTAACAATATTACAAACAAACGGAATTATTTAACTAATACAACAGTTAGTAACTAGCTGCTGTGGCATATGTTATAAATGGCAGACCATTCAAAAAGTATGCCCCAGAATTTGGCTTAAAAATATGTAAAACGGATTTAGAATTTAGTGTCAATAACTTCTAATAATGAAATGTACAATTGTCATTTTAAGTTTGTATGTTCTATTATGAATGATACATACATGTATTTAAACAAGTTCAAATTTCAATGCAGGATTATGAAGTGGATTTATACTTGAGACAAAAATGGTTGGATGAAAGACTTAAAAAACCAGAAATCTCCCGCCCTTTGGATCTAAATGATCCAAAATTGGTGCAGAAAATTTGGAAGCCTGAGGTGTTTTTTGCTAATGCTAAACACGCTGAATTTCAGTACGTCACAGTACCAAATGTGTTGGTGAGAGTTACTCCAAGTGGTCATCTACTTTATATGTTGAGGTAATAGAAGTACCCATTACTTATTTTTAATATATTTTTTAAAGCTTATTTTAAGTGCACACACACACACACATATGTGTGAGTAAGCGTGTGTTATGTGTGCATGTATGTATTTATTCTTGGGACATTAAAAAAACAACGGTACAGCATTCAGTCAACAAGAGAAATGTGCAGAATTGTGCAAAATATTCATCCTGCACACCATTGTTTCTTCTGTAGAAATAGGTTTTCGAGACCTTAATATAACAATTTGCTCATCTCAACGGTCACAGCAATGTTCATCAAAATTTCCATGTACACAGATGTTTCTTAAGACCGAGGAAAATAATTCAGGATTCGTAAAATCAGGAGAAAAATAAATTTCCTTAATATTCGAATCTTAAATCGTTCAACGCTTTTTTATTTGGCAATACATGACGAGGACATTAACCTGCTCAGGTATGAGTTTTCCATTTGCATACTCCAGAGGTGTTATATCGCTCCGGAACCGGCCTTTCTACGATATTAAACAATCAATGCAAAGCAAATGTTTTAGGGTGAGCTGAAAAACCATCGATCCTCGATGGTTTTTCAGCTCA
The DNA here is from genome assembly GCA_907164885.2 of Dolomedes plantarius. NCBI lineage: Eukaryota > Metazoa > Arthropoda > Arachnida > Araneae > Dolomedidae > Dolomedes > Dolomedes plantarius. The sequence continues at coordinate 92,335,934 of OU015494.1, read as the reverse complement.
CCATAGCATCGTTTCCAAAATTAATGGAAACTTACTCAACTGCTGCCACGGTGTTGGCAAGTCAAAATACTCTAAAATTGTAATAATTGTCTCATTAAAGACATGTATCATGAATGCAATTAAACAGAACTATAAGTATCATGAGAAACATCCCCATATTACTTTGACTTCTCCACGGAACTCGACAATGGCTGTATACTGTCGGGTATATAGCATTGTCTTTTATTCATTGCGCCCAGACATGTACATTTTACAACCTGATAGTGTAACGATATTTGCCATTCTACCCCATACTTTGCTGTATTACAAGGCCATGTTAACGATAATTTTTACACCTTTTTATCTATTCAATGGTTGTCACGTATCCTGCTGAGGTTCATCATGATGATGACTCCTAGGGCAGTGGAAGCCCATTGTAATCAATTCCCGTGGAGTAGTCACTGATATAAAATCACATATTTAAGTATTTAGAAAGTGTGATCGAAATGTTTTCGCGGGGTACATGTAATTTCCTCGTACGACACTCCTCTTCATTCAAGGACTTTTTTTTTTTATAAGTACTCTGCATGTTATCAACAACGCAGTTGAGGCTTCTAGACGTTTTTACTCTACCATATGAGTATTTCTAAGGGAAAAAGCTGGTTTTCAACATGTTTTGCACCAAATTTATCATAATGTAGCACCCATTAATTTGTCCTCGTTCAATATTACAAGTTTCATTCCGCTTATATTACTTAACAGGAATCTAACATTGGTGATTTTAAACCTCTCAAAACGTGTAGTGTGAGACTTTTATGTGTTAATTTAATAAAATGCTTGCGTGTCTAAAACATTTAATTAAATAATATACCTGGAGATGTGTGCAGCGTAAATTGCATAAAATACATTTGATTTCCAGTTATGGCGTGGGACTGTCATTTAAGATATAATTTTACACATATTTTAAATTTTCACAAAGAATAAAAGTTTTCAAAACATCTACGTGCAAAAATTCTTTTACTAAATTAGTACAGACTATTATACTCGGTCTAAATTATTACTCTGAACATCATAATCGCAAAACTCATTTTTCTGCTTTGAAGCTTCCTTTGTTATAAAAGGAAAGTAAGTAGATTTTTCATTAGACATGACTGAAAAAAAAGATTAACTACTGAAATTGTAGATTACTTTATGAAAAATTTTAAAGGAGGAACTTTTAGAACAGATAATATATTTAAACCTACTGATTCTATTTTTCAGGCTGAAATTGACATTTTCATGCATGATGGATTTGTACAGATTTCCTTTGGATTCGCAAGTGTGTACAATTGAACTTGCCTCCTGTAAGTGCTCTCAAAATTATTTTTTAAATGGAGTTTTTGAATACGTTTTGTTGCTTCATTAAATAATCTTAATAACATTTTATTTAGGGACTTTAAATTGTGAACATATGCATATGTGTCTGCATGTTATTATTTCAGATCTTTAAGATGAACGTATTTTTCTAAATATAGAGAATATATTAAATATAAAATTAGTGCAATTGAAAAGCATATTTTATACAGAATATTAATTAACTAATGCATTTACGAATAGTAGAAAATTAAGTTATTTTTTAGTTAATTTCTCTCAATAAACGAAGTTGTAAATACTAAGAAATGGTTCCGTTATTAAGACGTAACAAAGTCTTAGAGATTGGTTAAAATCTCTGAAATAATCAAACGCCATTAGAGAACTAAATTTTTAATTAACTAATATCCATAGTAAAGAGGAAACTTCACATTTCTTTGTAAAAATGTAACATTTTTATACTAAATAGAAAAATATTCTGTGTCTAGAATTTAAACAATTGTATTTTCTTTGTGACACTAATTGCAGAAACACACGTATGTTTCATTCTTAAAATATCCCACTGCTATCTTTTTTGCAAGATCTCATTCTTTGTATGAAAGTTTAAATGCAATTAAAATAATTATATTTCATTACTAAATTAATGAATACATATTTCTAGGCTAAAATTTTCCATTTATAACTTTCAAGTTATCTAAATATAAAGAAAAATCTTTTATAATCTTTTTAAAGCAAAATCTCATTAAATGAAATAGAGTCAAATAGTGGAACTAAGAAAACAGTTTTGAACAGCTGGTAAAAGCCATTTATTATTTAACTCCTAGGAAATTTATATTTCCCTTTGCTGTTAAAAATGTCATTAAGAAGAAAATTAGTATATGAAACTTAGTTGAATGTTAACACACATGATTAAAATTATAAATTATACCTTGTTACTAATTGCACATATTGTTAGAACCATTATCGTTAATCAATATGTATTGAATCATGTATCTATTTTAGGTAACTTACAATTCCCTAATTGTAAGGAATAATACTGAACATTGAGTTCTGAGCCAATAATGACAGCCCAGACTTTCAATTTAAAATGGAACTATTAATTTTACAAAAACTATTAAAGTCAAAATTGCATAAAAAATGAGCTGAAAATAGTTTTTATTAAAATTGCGCTTCATGCAGATATATCAATGTTTTCATTTACACTTAATTAGCACAGTTTCGCCAACTGCTCAAAACTTATTTTTTCTCTAATGCGGAGGCACTTTGTTGTAAGACATTAGCCTTTTGTTATTCACCGCTATTTACTGACTACTTTGTTATGGGAGCATTGTATAGGTGAGCCAGAAGTGCTCCTAATGAGGGGGACGGCACGGAAACGACCAAGCCGTATTCGGGATTTGAACCCAAGCCCACTGAGTAGCAGCTCTGAACGATAAATACTACACAATGTGGGCGGAACTGTTAAAAACTAAATGTTCAAATTACATGTCAAATTCTAATAGTGTAAATGAACAGAATCATAAGAAATCAGTCCTTGACTGTCAGATACATCAGTTAACGCAGTGGAGGGATTTCTTTTTTAATACGTTATGTTGTTGTTACTTATGTCCCTTGGCCAGAGTATTTTATAACAGGTAGATGTAGACTTCCGGGCTGAAGTTTGAGGCTCCGGTTTACAATGACACTACAAGGTACGGAGTCCCATTTAGCCAGGTTTTACTTCAGTTTTGACCGACAATCCCCAGGGTCGATATCTGGAAGGGACCATACCTTCTCCAACCCTCTCTCACCTCATGGGCGAACTTTACGGTATACGGGTTTGAAGTGTCCATATTCGGCTGAGACATGAATGTATGTAATGGAGTTCGTTGGGATTCGACTCGAGCATCCCAGTTCCAAGCCCAATTCTGTACCACTAGGCTACCTCGGGCCCTTAATACGTTATATCAGAATCAAATGTTGAGGAATAACATCATTTACATTTTCCGATTATACTGCCCATAGAAAGTAGGTAGACAGGTAATCACATTAGTTATAGAATTCTATTAGCTGATGTTAGGAAGTACATGGCGAGATGGCTACAGCGAGGAAAACGCTGGTAACATTATCTCAGCCTTGATAATCATATGTTACATAATACTTTGTGTCAAAGAGCATATTTTATTTATGAAACTTTTTCATCTTTTAAAACATGATTTGAGGATGCTTAAAATTTCATGTACTGACGTTTTATTTTATTAACAAAAACATAAATTTCTCTAGGGTTTTGTTCTATTTGTAAAACGTCTGTCTTATTCTTTGCCATTGGAAAAAAAAAAACATTAATTTCTCTTAAGACTCTATGTAGTTATCCATAGTAAAATTGTATGGTTAGAAGTTTATTGTTGAAGACTAGCTGCAATTGAAAGAGTATAGAACATGTTAAGGTCAGTTATAATACGTTGAAAAAATTTTAATTTATAAACACCTTAGTAGGTCATTTCAATCTACTTAGTTATTTTCTTTACCGACAGAAAATTTCTACTATTCCTTTCCATTAGCCTCTTAAAATTATCAATAGACGCCGGAGAGGAAGTTTATCGTTCACCGTACATATTCTTTCTTTTTATTATTTCAGTTTCAAAAACAACCAACGAACTGAATTTAAAGTGGGCTGAAACAAATCCAATAAACTTGTTTGAAAAACTGAAACTTCCCCAGTTTGAAATTAAAAGTGTCAATACTTCCCTTTGCAGTGAAAAATTTCATATAGGTAAGTAAAATTTATGTCTAAATTACATATAAACATTGATATCTATATTGATCGTTCCAATCGATCTTAACTTAGATTAAGAGGTTACATGATTGCTGAAGATCGAAACGTCATCGATTTCACATCATTTACCCGTATCTCTCAAGACCGACATTTTCTTCATATAATAATAAATAATGCTCTGAATAAAAATAAACTCAAACTGCATGATATATAGTTACCAATTTTCAAAAGTAAGCTGTATATAAAAAGGAGGTAAAATGGAGAGAATTTCTCCTTTCGTGCTACGCTTTACAAAGGGTTTTGTTCTAAAAAAAATAATATTCGGTACAATACAAACAACACTATATCAGGATATTATTAAACTTTAGGTATTAGTTAAATGACATAATTTTCTATTTTTACTTAATATAGAAAGTTTAATTAATTTTACATTACTTTAATCTCCGATAAACTAAAGACACTACGGAAGAGTATGAAATTAAGATCGATATATTACTAATACACCTTATTTCAAAAATTTCATTAAAATAAGCCAGGAATGTTTACTTTACGATGCCTGCAGTGATAAAATTACATGTTTTGAAAATGGTCGCATTAAAGTATTTTCCTTTTAATGCATAAGGATTTTAGTTAATATATTTTAACCACATCTTGTGTAATTTTAGGAATTTTCTCTCCGGGAATGTTTTTAGAAGCTCGGAAATTTTTAAACTTCGTTGTATGTGTATATTTTTCAAAATCTTGAATTCTTTAAGTTCAAAGGTTTCTAAGACTCTTTAATCACCTGTTTGTATAAGCATTCATTTCTAAAATCATATATATATATATATATATATATATATATATGTCGGACGTTGGTGCCTCACGCCCGATCAATTTACGTAATTTCCACCTCTCTGGAATCATCATGCAGTCAGGAGTGGTCCGGTGGCGAGGACATATCAAACCTTAAAACTCCATCAAGCTTTCAAGATGTTGACAGAGTATCCATAGAACAGTCCAATTGATTTTACAAACATATTTTATTAACTTCCAATTAATTACTCAGCTCCATCAAACTAATTCCCAATACCCCACCCAATTTAAATCTGTGCGCCTACGGCACACGTCTAAACCCGTTGCTATCTCTCCATGACTCTGATTATTTCCTTTGTTTCAACCTTAAAAACTAACGTTTAGTGACGTTCATTACTTATTCGTGTCGTCATAACGAACATGCTCTTTATTGCTGATCTAAATACTTCCTTACTTAGCTCCAAACTGCAAGGCTATACGTCTACCTAAAATTCTCCTCGGTTCTTCGGAAATTAAATCAAGTCAAATACATTAATCCTATTTTCACTGCAATACCTTATGCCGCTTATTTGAACTCCCAGACTTTTAAATTGTTAATCCTACATTTTAATAACTAAATCTCGTTTTAAGGTCGCGCGATCGCCCTCCCCCCCCCATATTTTTAGCATCACACACACACACACACACACATATATATATATATATATATATATATATATATATATACACTGCTGGCCACCCAAATTGCAACACCAAGAAAGACAAGAGATATCACAACAAAATTTATTTTGTAGATAACATGTTGGCCAAGTATCAAATGATTAAATTTATAGACTTCTGTGAAGTGTGGTTCCTGCCAAAATCAGTATCCAGAATAGCCGCCATTGTTGGAGATCACCGCTGACACACGCCTCGGCATTGTAGCGCTGGCTGTTTAAAGTAAAGGCAATGCGTACTAGAGGCGTGCGAGAGTGATATCCAATACCGCCCCATACCATAATACCCGTTGCAGGGCCAGTGTGGCGGTGCATAACGCAGCTGTTCAGCATCCTCTCTTCACGGTGTCTCCGGAGTCTAATGCGACCATCGTGGTGTTGCAGACAGAAGCGTGACTCATCAGTAAAGACAATTTCATTCCATTCTGCCGTCCACATCCTTCTGTCATCGCACCATTGGCGGCGGAGACGTCTGTGGTTCTGTGTCAAGGGTAGACAAAGCAATGGACGTCTTGCGGACAGACCACTCTGCTGTAAACGGCGTCGAATGGTACGCGCAGACACTGGATGATGCGTTACAGACTGCATGTGCTGTGCTATGGTTCGTGATGTGACTGAGCGATCCGTCACTGTCATGCGCACAATTTACCTGTCATCACGTGAAGTGGTGCGCTGAGGTGGATGCGATCGAACACGCCGGTCCGTCGTACCCTCCTGCATTCATCGATCACATATCCGCATTACAGTTGTTTGGTTTCGTCCAACACGACTACCGATTTCCCTGAAAGATAATCCACAATCTCGGTAGGCCACTATCCTTCCTCTGTCGATCTCGGATACTTGATCAAAAGATGATCGCTGTTTTCGACGAGGCATAATTGATCGTTTTTTTGAAAAAACCACAAGAAAAACCCAATTGCCGAACTTGAAATCGTGGAAATCTCCAAGCCTTAAATAGCGCTTTGAAGTGGCGTCACAGGCGCGCGTGATGTGCGTCTGCGCTGAAATTCTAATCATTTGCATATCTCAACTCCGCTAATGCAGGTTGTAAATTTCACGTTATTTGCATGTTTCCTTCAGGGTCTTGCATTTACAGTTTCCAGCAGTGTATATATATATATATATATATGTATACCATAAAATACACTTTTTCAATTTCTGACTAACAGTGAAATTAATTTTAAAGTATCCTTTATTCTTTTTTTTTAGGTGAATTCAGTTGTCTGAAAGCTGAATTTCATCTTCAAAGATCAATTGGTTTTCACCTAGTGCAGTCATACATGCCAACGATTTTGATTGTGGTTATTTCTTGGGTATCGTTTTGGCTGGACGTCGAAGCAATACCTGCAAGAATTACACTCGGTGTTACAACTCTGCTGACCATATCTTCGAAAAGTTCAGGAATCCAGAGTAATCTTCCACCAGTGTCCTATGTCAAAGCTATCGATGTGTGGATGGGCGCCTGCACTACCTTTGTTTTCACAGCATTACTCGAATTCACTTTTGTTAACTACCTGTGGCGTAAAAGGGGATCAACTCCCCCTAACATCAAGGTAGCTGATGAAAACATATCTCTGAGATTGGTGAGATTAATTTTTCTAGTTATTAAAGGGCAAATTTCTAAGTATCTAAGCATATCTAAGTATCAATTAGATAAGAGAAATTATTTCCTTAGCATAAACTTTTCGTAAATATAGGACTGTATAAAATGAATAAATATTTTCTTTTTTATTTATATACAAGTTATCTAAAAATTCAGTATTGTTAACACACATATTTGTTTTTGTAATATAAAGAAGCAATGTCAGAGGTTTATTTATAGTTTCAAAATAAATTTTTTAAAATCCAAATACATAAAAAGAAACTTTAGGCAAGATGAAAAACAGTTCTTGTTAAGAAGTAAGCGCTATTTAGAATTCACTCGACGGTAAATCTTCGCAGAGATTTCTATAAAACCTATAACCGAACCCCATTATGTAAACACTACTTCTTATAATTTAGCTTAATCCTCTCAATTCAAAACGGTCACAGTTACATGAATATGTCGAACTTACATTTCTAAAACTTTTCTCATATCAATTTCTTGAACTGACGTGAAAAAGAAATGAAATGAGGCTGTTTAATCCGAGTAATCAAAAGTAAACACTACTTTGTAGTGAAATAAGAAATTTCGTTCTTTAGGGTGTTTCATCTTTACTCGGGAGAGTATATTATAAAAGAAATATCAAAGTTTCCTATGTTGAAAGAAAAAATCTGTTTCTTTCGGATAAGGGATAAATACCAAAACACGCAAATACATACCACATATGAGAGAATGACATTAAAATCTTCTCTGATATTTTATATTAATTTTGTTTGATTTTTTTTTTACATTCCAGACGTAGTTTACACAAGTAGAAAAATTTTCTGCATTCAGAGGAATAGTAGAAGTATCTTAAACATAATGGGGATAAAAAATTATTTATATAAAGGCAGAATATTAAACTGAATTGATTGATCATTCAGCTAATTATCTCAAATACAAGCTGTCTTTCATCTGAACAGTAAGAAGGAAAATAAAAAAATATACAAATAAACCACATTCATTTTGATAGTTGACAATTCTTTTGTTTTGTTTTTTAACTTAACTAAACTGAAGGGAAGCATAGCAGCCAAGTCAGAAGAGAATGAAGATTGAATAAATCAATCAACATATTGTGAATGACATTCTCATCTGCCTGTTAAGTACTTCTGACTGGCAGTATTCGCATAATTTTCAGCGTTTCAGTTCAAAAGTAAGGAATTGAAACTGATAAATTGAGCTAGTAGGCAATTAAAAGAAAAAAAATCCAAAGTTAGCTGGACTGATTAAAAGGAAAAAAAAGAAAAACTTGGATAAAACATTATATGCAAATATTTTCATATAAAGAAATATATCACCAATAATGCCTAAAACTTACATGAAACTTATGAGAAAAATACCAGGAATAGCTTGTACATATCCACAATAAAAAATAAAAGGGTACAACTAGTTTCGAACAAATAAGTAGTTCTTATTCAGACCGATAAGTATTAGGTGTGATTATCTCCATGGGAAATGACAAGTGCGAGGATTTACAAACTCTGTGATATTAAAAGAGGAAACAACAGAAAATTCCTGAAGTACGTTATAAGAGTAGGCGGCAAATGCTGAGTCCTGAAAGGGCATACGCTTGGACGAAGCAAAAATTGAGATTAATCTTATGATCATTAACCCACGTAAGGTACACACCACTTAATAAAGTAAGATTTTTCTGAAAAAGATGGGAAAATAGATCTGAGTTGACAGGATTATGAGATGGTTAAGAAATAAAGGAAAAATATTACTGATTAGTAAAATGCAGAAAACAGGAAAACAAATTGGCACATTTACCTGCAAATATTTTTTCAGAAAGTCGAGAAGGATAACATAGGGATTAACTAAACCAGAGGAAATAGTATAGAGAAGAAAGTTTTCTAGAAAAAGTAAGTTAAACGAGGAGAAATATCTGGCAAAAATTGTAGTCGAAGACGTTGGATAAGCACATTATTATTGCATTAAGCTATCCCCTCCAGTTCCATGAGCACTTTTACAATGTGTTCATGTGATTTTCCAATATGGCTTTCACATTAAATGCTCTTCGACTTTCACAGCTCAGAAAATAATTCTTTGTACACTGAGTATTTATTTATTTTTTACTAATGCCCGGAAGATGGGCTAGGAAGTTTTTTTCGCAGCAAAGGGAGAGACTGCTGGCTATTCCTTTAAGGGGGAACCGTAGCATTATCCCCCACAAGCCAGTCACGTAATTTAGAACCGAGTCAAGTGACGAGACCGGAACACTTGACTCCGCACCTCCAGAGGTAAATTGCACACTGAGTGTAGGGTCCTGAAGATATTTCCCTTTTGAAAAGCATTCTTAACAATTTTTAAATTATTTTTATTTATTATTTATAACACATCAGAGATTTAATCAACCGTGGGTGTGCGTGTTTCTCGAACATGGTATTTTTTATTCTTTGCGTAGCTTCGGGTTCAACAGGAAATTTGTCTTCCAAATAAGAGTGTTTGAGAGAAATTATGAAGTTATTCTTATTCTGCATACCCTGCTTTATATTCCTTTCATACCTGTATATTTTTTATCTAAGTACGAATGTAAAATGCTTAGTATATACTTTTTGATTTTTAAAAATATTTTACAGCTAATCGGACAATGTTTTCGTATTAATAGTACAAAGTAACCATTTTTGATTTTAGTATGAAGAGAAAGATGAATGCAATGGTACAAAGAAGGTAATTCCCTTTTAAAAAATCGTATAACCTCTTATTCTAAATTTTGAAGAATATACAAATGATCTAAGATAAAAAAATATTTAAAGAGTTATATTGGAGAAAATATATTTTTCAAAATGCATGCTCAAAAGCAAATTATTTTAAAAACAAATAAACCTTTTTCCACATCTGATCCAAATCTAGCATACTGATACTTTATTTCAAGTAACATATAAACCATTCAAGTAAAAAGAAAAATCTTTTGCAGTGTAAAACAAAAATTTTAAATGTGAGTTTCAAATAAAAGTGAATCGAAATTTACATTTAATTATACTTGCACTAACAAGAACAAAAGTTATTGAAATTCTAAATCCCCATAATTTCATATACTAAATAAAACTAGTCATTATTTTTAACGTAAGATTACATTCCTCAATAACGGTCGTCCGGAAAGTAAAAATTCAGAGCCCGTTGCGAGTTATAATTTTGGCAACGCGCTAAACCCAGCAGCAGTAAACACTTAAACAGAAAAGTACCAAAATGCACCAAAAAAGAAAATAAAAGAAGTAATCAACTATAAGTAATCCTACATTAATAACCCGTGGTAGTTTAGCTAGAAGAGACTACCTGAAGTTTTTTTTTTAAATGATAACCTGACGCATTAATTATTCGACACCATAAATACTATGAAGGTAGGAAGTCCAAAAATAAAAATTCTTGAACGAATAGTTCAAGTATTAAAATTCGTAATAAACGATAATTCGTAATAAACGATTCGTAATGAACGGATCGTAAGGGGCGTAACGGAAATTTCTAGAACGGATAGTTCGAGTATCGAGATTCGTAATAAACGATAATTCGTAATGAACGATAAGTAATCCTACGTGAATAACCAGCGGTAGTTTCGCTAGAAGACACTACCTGAAATATTTTTTTTTAAATGATAACCTGACGCACTAATTTCTCGGCACCATAAATACTATGAAGGTAGGGAGTCCAAAAATAAAATTTCTCGAACGGATAGTTCGAGTATCGAGATTTGTAGAAAAAAATGCTAACACTGTCCAGGCAACATCGTTATGATACGTTTGATAAATTTTGCAGTTTATCTTTCCTGTCTATATCTGCAAAATGCAGTTTTCAGTTATTGCCAATAATTGTTCCACAAAAGGTATAAAACTGACAATAAATATTTAAAAGCATAGTACAATGCTTTGACGCATTTACATATTTTTCTTAGTAAGTAAAGTCATTTTAGAAAATATTGTCTAAGGCTTTTTACAGACAACACTGCCGTTACGCAAGCTTTCAAAACAATAAAAGACGGAAATGAGCAAGACTATTATTTTAGAAAATAGTTTATTGAACTGACGAACGCAGTATAACACCTATAAGTTTAAAAATACCCTTTTATCAGTTACCATAGAATGCAGTTAAACTTTTCAGTTTTAAGCTAAACTATTGAAAATTTTATAGTAGTAAATAATAGCGTAATATATGTTTTTGATACAGTATTTTTTTTAAGTTTACGTCTAGTAATAAATTCATCTCATTAAATTCTTCTCTCCAAAGAGTAAAAGACTTCAACATTTCTAAAGATAACTCCTGCCAAAGTGACATTATACCTATAACAATATAATATTTTTCAAAACATATTGCTGTATATTCTTATTTGCATCATATAATCAATGTTATATACCTTATTTTTCCTTTATCTTAATTTAAGGCGGCAAAATTACAGCCGGAATCAGAAGACGAGGAACCTGTTATGGAAAAAAGCAACGCAAAGGTAAAGATTTATGGAGGAACCAACAAGATCTCTGCTAAACGGATTGATCAAGTCTGCCGCATTGGATTCCCTATACTTTTCCTTATCTTCAATATTTGTTATTGGCCTTACTATCTGATTTAGCTTCCAGATGCAAAAAAAAAAAATTCAAACACATTTTATTGCTTTTCAGTTATTTACTTTTGATTCACGCATTAATAACTGTTTGCAGACATAATTTAATCCCGTATAAGTTTCATGTTATAAAAGTATCATTAAATGATAAAAAACTACAAAAGCGTTTAAGTACTCTTAAATTTCGTCTACATTTTCAAACATCTTTAATACATTTCAAACTAATTAATGCAAAGTAATAAGATAGTATTTAGCTTACAAATTACTATTAAACATTCTTGAAGAGGGAAAACCCTAATTTAACGGAACTATACCCTCATTACATATATATATATATATATATATATATATATATATATATATATATATATATATATATATATATATATATATATATATATATTGGAAATATAGATTAAAATTTGATACGGTGTCGTAATATAATAGAAAATATAGAAATTTCTCCTTTTAAAATGACAAAAACATTAGCTTTCATTGAACACATTTTTTAAGCTGGTATAAATATCAAATGCAGTGTTTTCATAGCAGCAGATTTAATGATTTTTATATTTTTTCCTACATATTCACACACACACACACACACATATATATATTATATATATATATATATATACTTAAGGCGACTGACATTTTACTCCTTTGAATTAAAAACTGGAAAAAATTACTGGTCCAACTTCACAAAAGTAAGACGGAGAAAAGTCTAGTGAGATTTATTCGCAGTAGAGCTTTGACATAAACACAGCAGATGAATCAAAATGGATTGAAATGCTGGTAGAGAGGGACTTAACACAAGCATGCCTGATGACAAAATCCTATATCCGTAGCACAAGATTCGCGTCATTTGATGGCGTGTTTATATCGAGATGTTAGAGAAAAGATTTAGATACAAATACAAAAAATGTGAAATTCCCAGCCAAAGTGGTCATTTGTGGAAGAGTTAAAACTGTGCTCATTTCTTTCATGTGAAAACCTATCACTAAAAGATAAAGAGCTAGGAGTTCTTCTGTGGGGAAACTGTTTACAAGTGCGATGACATAGGAGCATATTTTAATTGAATCGAGTAATTAATAATCGAATAATAAATATTTCTAGGTATATCATAATTAACGGATGGGAGTTTATTCTTTATTTTTGCCATACGGAAGGAAATAATTTTCGTTATAAATATCAAAATAAGTAGCAAGTCTTCAACATCCATTAATTGATGAATCAATAGTTTTAGAACTAAAATTCAAGGGTTAATACACGCATGAATACTAAATCTATAGATATGAAATTTCCCTCCTAGACACTATGAAAACAGAACTTTCTAACAGCTATGTATTTCAAAAATTAGGCAACATTGACAGATATTTTAAAATGTTTATGACCACTCAAACAAATTTAATTTTTGTCATCTTTTCGAAGGAATCGAAATGTATTAAGTTAGCTTGTTTATTCCTTTACATTATTTACGTGAAATACGTTTTTTTAGATGTACGCATTTCATATCTAAATACTTAATTATTACATCTACATATTTAGGTAAAAATACCTAAATAATATACATTCATTCACATACAGTATGCTCAGCGTTCCCAACTTTAGGACTTCGGCCTTCAGTGAGGTCAGAAAGTTTTTGGGGTGGATAGAATGTTGTCTTGATTAGTTTAAGTTGAAATTATACGAACTTTCACCTGGAAAGCTTCGAGTATTTATATATTTCGCGGTAGTGACTTTAATATTCCAGTGATTTTTTTAATAAAAGAAAGGAAAACACTTTTAGGTCTCTATGGCGGAATTCAATAATTATTATAATCCAGTTGGGAGTTAACATTTTATATTATTTTAATTATTAGGTTCATTGACCTATAATACATTTTAAAATATTCTCCCAGGGAGACGCATTTATCGCTATTTATATCAGAACTAACAGAAAACAAACTGAATATACATATTGAAAAGGGTATTAGCAAAATCTCAGCAGCGAATGATGGAGATATTTTCTGAGTTGAAAAAAAAATTAATATATATATATATATATATATATATATATATATATATATCAGGTAAATATTATACAGTCCAAAGTATGTTTTATTTATTTTCTTTACGTTTATAAAATTTCTTTATATGCTGATGGGGTAAAGGGTCTTTGTTTTTAAACTACACGACATGTAAAGGACGTTTTATCTCGATAAAGGTTGGTAAAAACTGCAGCAATACATCATCTTACAGAAAATAGTTCTTGTATTAAATAATAGACACTAAACCATATTAATATTTTATTGAATAAATAATAATAATTTCCACATTAGATAAACCGGCAATTATATATATTGTAAAACACCACTAATTTATGGCATAAAATGACAATTTTAATCAAAATTATTTAATCAATTTAATTTTTTCTTATTAAGGAGATCATAATGACACTCCTCATTTCTGTTTTATGACTGATAACGGAAACTTTTTTTTTAAATATAAATGTTAATATTAAATATTTCCAGTTAATTTAGCAAACTTTAACGCTCTTTCTTAACTTCCGATGAAAAATTACGACAAATAGTTAAATCCAGGAAATATAAGTGATGAGGAAACAACGTTCTTATTTCATAAATTGAATGAGAGTAGGCTCCGTTGTTCCAAAAAGCCAAGAATGAAAAACAGAACGTTATTGATCTCCGTCTGTAGGAATTTGTAGGTAATATTTCTCTAGAGGCAATGTAAGATTTGGTTGAATATTATTTTACTGCATAGCTGATGTCTATGGGATACATCACGCCATATAAATAAGTCCGCTTTTCTCAAAATTCATGAATAAATAATTAATGTTACTATCAGAGTCCTAAATTTTGTTATTTATGTTGCAGGCCTTCGTGCTCAGAAAATTATAACTATTCAACGGCTTCAGAAAATGAAACGAAAGGAAAGGGAATAGAAATATCTTCCTAATTTCACCCCTGAATTGTTATGTTTCGCAGTAATTATATTACTCAGAACAGTAACTGCTAGCAATCTTAGCTACTTTAAACCAATATATAAATGAAAGAGAATTGTCTTTAAACAAATGGATAATGGAATAAAAAACAAATTAAAAAACAGCCAGTGACAGCTGGCTGATTCAGTGTTAATAAATTCATCATTTTATTGAGAAGTCAAATTAGTCGGGAAAGGCTTTATGCTGCTAGATTTAAAGCTAAGTGAATATATATTTATTATATCGAAAAAAAATTTTATTTTGGAATAGTGAGATATATGTAGAATTTAAACTCTTACAAATATTAACTAATTCTGAACAAATCCTCAAGAAATATGTTTCGTCAGTTTAAAATGATTCTACGGAGAGCTGACTTTTAAAGCCAAAGAATATCAAATGAAAGAAGAGTATCTTGGAGTTTGCAAGATTATCGGAGATATATTACTATTCGAAACAAAAAATAAACAATTTATAAAATGCTTGAAGGACAATACAACACTTTTTCGCATACTTTTTATTTTATAGTACAATTTTTCATCGAGGTTTTTATATTCAAATACTAAATGCATGCATATACGCAATGATATAAATTTCACATTGAAGGGATGGACAAAATATTTCATTTCAATTTTTCAGAATTCAAATTTTCCAAATTAATAATGCCAGAAAGAATACATGCATTCCATTGGCAGATTGAAAGAAACTAGCTATCTTTAAACTTTTATTTTTAATGATTTAGTAGTTTAGGACATATTAAATTGTAAGTTTTAATTTGCAGAATATTTTTCTTTTACCCTTATCTTTTTATTAGCGATTTAAATTATTTTTTTCTCTTATTGAAATCGGCTTCGTGAGCAAAAGAAAGGGATATTTTGCGTTCTAAATATCAATGAAAGTAAATAGACATGTTACCTATATTTCAATGCATTGTGTGATGAAATTTAGTTTACCTGTTCGAATACATAGTTAATATTTCTTATGTAGTTTCGATGTCATTTAAAGAATATCAGATTATCACTACAAAAATGAAAGGTCCCAGTTTGAACGCACAATGAATATGTGATATAAATTATCTTCATTTGGTAAACTAACAATACAAAACATTGACATGGATGCAATCTTAATAACAAAATTGATGATTTTCCACGCACCATGATAATTTTTTTATTCAACGGAATACAAGAAAATTAATCATTGATGTGAAATGAAGGAGAAATATTTAACAATAATATCGCATTAGTGCTGTAAATCATTATGTTATTTAGAATAGTGATTTCTGTAGATGACAGATTTAACAATATTGTTTTGACATACTGCACATGAAATAGATGAGACATATTTTTGACTGCCGCATGTTACGTTTCGAAGAAACAAATGTAAGCATTTTTAGATTAAACTTTGAGTATTGCAAACTTACTGCACATTTTCGCATCATGCACTTATATATTATAATCTATGTTGTAAACAAATGCTTCAGTGTCATTAGGTTAGATTACATAAATGCATATTTCACGTGAAATTTTATTATTGTGATGCTTATGGTTCTATGGAGCAATAAATTGTTTGTATGAATATATTTTAAAAGAGCAGATTTATTTCTCTCGTAACTTTAACGCATTTCGCAAGTAAATATACACAGTGATTACGGTAATTATTGCATTTTTTTAAGATGACATTAAAATCAAAATATTATTAAAGGTTTGAGATTTTTTTTTCATCTTTAGTTTTTCCATAATTGTTAACTAAGGATTTCATAGGGCTTTCTTACTAATTGTTATTATGTGAAAATTTAATTATTTGAAAATTCCAAAAAATTCGCCTCCAAAACTTTAGTGATCAACTTTGAATTTCAGAATGTATTACTTACTCAAATAGGATTAATTTGCGGTCTATAACGACTTTAAAATTCAGAAAAAAACTGCTATAGCATATCAGTTATAAGTTTCTAACTTTTAGTGTGATGTTAGAAAATAATTTTTTCTCTCGATATATATTTTACAGTCTGTGAAATACATAGAAATATATATTTTTGTTACCGTAAACATAGTGTTTATTTGTGAACTTTCAATCCGCTTGTATCAGAGATAGTATTTTTAATCTAAACATAAGAATATATTCATACGTGGATTATTAAAAATTTGTACATATGTCTCTAAAAAGGCTGTATATAAAATTTAGTGTTAGTTAAAGTGACTCGTATATAATATTAGTTAAAGTGATGTGTATAATTTTGTCTATCAAGTATCAGGAAGAGCATATTTCATTTAAAGGTAAATAACTTTAAGAAATGTGGTTTAATTCAGTATTCCTATATTTTAAATTAATTATTATCTTATATTTTTCATGTTTATCTTTTTTTAATGATAATAAAGCATATAAATGAAATTTAGTTTATTATCTATATTCCTGTTGTGTGATTTAATGTTCATATTTTATTTTGTTTAAATGAATAATTAGTAGATATACATGTTAATTCAAGGATTGTAACAGACAACTTTTTAAATATCATTACCAATGTACAACTCAGTGTACAGGATATTTATGTAGCACCATACACAAAAGAATAAAATAAATAAATGCACAGATGCTTGTAATTTTTTGTAGCTCTTAATTGCCATACTATTACAATCACAGAAAAACTTAACTACAAAAAACAGATATTAATATATCTTTTATTGCATTTAATTGTGTTAAAAATACATTATTTAGATAAGCGTAATATATTAATTACGTTCCTTCTTATAAGGCTCACATTATTAAAGTAACTTTTTTCTTACAGACCTGAATAACATGATTTAATTGTTTTTAAAACCTGACAATAATTTGACCTGCAGATAATGACAAAATACGCCATTCCAATTTCCATTTGACAAATATTTGTGCATATTAAAAATTATGAACTTTAAATATTCATGATCGCATGTCTCCCTTTTCTAACATGCGTAACGTACATTTCTGATTCTAAAGTGAAATAATATTCTTAAAACACTTGTATGCTCAAAGATGTACCCCATTTTACATTACCCTCATGTGTTTAACGACACCAAGTCGCCAAACATTAATTTTACTGCATTACTATTCTAATTGAATCCCACTACATTTATTTTTATTGTTGAATTTTAAATGATACGTAAGTTTAAAAAGCACAAAAAATAAAAAATAAAAACTCTAAACATTAAAACCCAAAATCCGGTAGGGAAAATGCACATGTTTTATTGTATCCAGTACCTACTTAATAAACGAAGCTACCACATTATTATGTTATGCGAAATTTTAAAATAGAGTAACTTATTAAACAGAGTTTATGCACTCAAATAGCTGGAAAGATAGCATTCATTTCCAAGAGAAATAATGCACTTTTGTCAATGTTTGATTGCAACTTTTCCTATGTTTGTGGGAAAGAAATATTACATCCTTACTTTAAAAGCTTGATCAGAAATACATATAAAATACATTTTTCAAAAGAAATTTTCGTGAATAAAGAAACAGATGGTGACATCTGAATTTGATCTTTTGAAAAGAATACATTTTGAACGTGATTCGCTTCTTTCTTTATAAAATAATTCCTCCTTTAAAATTTACTTAAAGGGGGAAAATCAGTTATATGAAAGAGATAATGTCCCCCGCAACAAACTTTTTTGCTTGGTTAAAGATGTATTTGATGCATAAAATTGCATGCTATTTATATATAAATATTTAGTTTTGAAATTAAATAGCAAAATGCTTGGTTTTTCTAAATACATCTCCATCAAATGACTTAATTGTAACAATGATGATATGTTTTAAAGAAATTATCCAACAAACGGGGGAATGTTGACAAGAGAAGAAAGTACCTTTCGCGTTGGGAAAAAAATGATGCCCATTACAGCGTAATAATTTTGAACAATACTTGAAAACACATTTGATATGAGTTTTTGTGAAAACTCTGGACAGTATTTATAGACAAATTATGAACAATAAATAATCAGAATATTTTCAATTTATTCATTTATTTTGTGCTTAATTTTAGTTTAAGAATTTATCAGGAGTTTGTCAGCAGTCGCGTTCTTCCATGCACAGTTACTGACTATACTTCAACATTTATGTCAGTAGTTTCATCACACTAACTACATTTTTTCAACGGGTTCAAAGGATGTGTCTTAAAGAGCAGATAAGACACCGATGTATACTCACTAACTACACTCAACGAATAGTCTTTATTTAGAGGCTTTTAACATTTTGTTGATAATGTTTGTTTAAAATCTTTTACATTCATTAAAGGACAAACTATTATCATTCAAGAGTCTTACCTGGAACATTCTTTTTAGAAAGTTTTGCATTTCTAATACTTTATTATAAAAGAGATGAATGAAAGGCGATTTTTCATTCCAAAGACAGAATGATACAAAATATATTTGCGAATATATCTTCCATGCATTAATGTATTGAAAACTAGTTTTTCAGGCATAAAGAAATCAAAACTTGAAAATGTTTACTGGCCAAGACTTATAGTGTATCAAAAGAAAACGAAATTATATTTGTAGCATAAATTTTGAAGAGACCTAGTCTTCAGTACTCCTTCAGACAAGAATAAATTGGTTCTGAGAAACTTTAGAAGCACCATCTTAAATTAAATAACTTACATAGTTGTTTGTTTCTTCTTTTTTTAGTCTGGAATAAAATAAACTTTTCTGAAATTTAATTCTGGAGATTTTCGGACCATTCCTCCAGTGTTGTTTTCCCCTTGAACTTTAGTAGCACACTGTATTTTGTAAACATATTGGACTAAAATAATGATTTATCTAAAAGTGTTATTACTAAAGAATTAGAAACGCTGAATTATAAGGTTTATTTAAGTAAATGCCCCATGCAGCTTATTCCCCATGCAGCATTATGCATACAAATGTTTGAATAATGATTGCGTATAAGAAATGTCCACAATAAGGAGGAAATTGTTAAAATACATTATTAGAAACGCTTCCTGATCCAAAGTACAGAGCTTTTAATGTAATAAAAATAAATATTTTGAAATATTAGCTTATATAAAGTTTATATACTTATCGGTTTACATGCTGAGGGAAAATTTTCTTTACATTAACTGTCTTCTATTGTATAACTGCATTATTATTTTAAACAAAGTAATCTAGTTATAGACAGACTGATTCCTGTTCATACCTCTTTGTAGTGGCAACGTAAGTCTTCGTAACGATGTAAACATTTAGGAAAACATTATGAGTTTGATACAGGGATTAACAAGTTGAAAAAGTAGATTCTTGGGAATTTCAACATAGTTTCTGTGTCATTAAAATAGTGTACAAAAACAAAATATATTCTGACTAAGTTGGATTCAAAGTTTACTTTCAGTGCCTTATCAATTTCGATATTTGAACGATTTTCTGTTTTTAGTATGTAATTAAATAAATTGAATAAGATACACGAAACTTGGTTTACTGAACATTCAGAAAACTGAGATTTAGAGGATTTGAGCTAATGAAAAAACTTAATAAAGTTTCACAAAAATCAATTTTGAAATATGAAGTCCTATAGATAATATCTTCACAACTCTTGTCTGATCTTTAGAAATTGTATGATGAACGATTATTGACTTGTATTTCTTTATGAAGCATCGCAGTTTTCTCAAATATTTTAAATATCTTTGATAAAACCACTTCAAAAACTATTCCTAGAAGTACTATTAGGGCATTACAAAATTGATTTTATAAGCCAGGGGTTCCCAAAGTGTGTGTCGCGGCACCCTGGGATGCCGCGAAGCGCCTATGATCTCCAATATAATCTATTGCTAAGGACTATTCCGGTATAAGTTGTCGAAAGATTTGACGAAAATAGACAAAAAATTAGAAAACAAATCTCCTCTTCGAGTTTCCTATTGTACACAGGTGTAAGAAATTAAGAGAATTTGCGGACTTGGTCCATTATCTCTAGAACTACTGTACCGATTTTAATGAAATTTGATATGTACATACATTAATACAATACAAAACAAATAACCATTCAATAATTGTAATACACACGCATGATCGTGCGTAACACTCATTGGAGTCGGAAGGCATGAAACAGCGGTTGCAGAATAAACAAAAAAATGGGTTATTAGATGGGTTAATAGGGGGTATGGTACCCTCTTACAGATATATAGGTCTCGCAGCGTGATTTCATACTTAGAATAAGGCAGTTTATCATTTCCTGTCGAAATTGGTCCCACTCGTTCAGCAACGCTGTTTTCATTCCCTGGATAGTTCTCGGAGGGGCGTTGCGAGTTGAAATTGTCCTCCCCAGAGCGTCCCAGACATGCTCTATAGGGTAAAGGTCTGGAGATCTGGCTGGCCAATCCATCCGGCGAATATCCTCACTCTCTAGAGATTCGTCGACCAGAAGAGCTCTATGTGGCCTCGCGTTATCGTCCATTAAAATGAACTCAGGGCCAACTGCACCCCTGAAAAGGAGAACATAGGGCTCCAAGACCTCATCCCTATACCTCAAACCAGTCACAGTGCCTCTTTCAAAGACATAGAGAGGTGTGCGGCCATCCAACATGATGCTTGCCCAGACCATTAAACCTCCTCCGCCATAATGATTTCGCGGACATTGGAGGGTAGGTAGTGGATCGCTGGTTCTCTCCATATGAACGTACGGCGAGAATCGGTGTTTAGGCTGAACCGGGACTCATCAGTGATGAGAACGGTCGCCGATTGATCCATACTCCAATGTCTATCCTCTCTGCACCATGATAATCGGATTATCCTATTCGTAGAACTGAGCGGGAAGCAAACAGCAGGTCTTCTTGTAAACAACCCTCTCTCATGAAGTCTTTCGGAAACAGTTACCCTTGATACACAGGTTCCTGTGGCTGCATACAAGTCACGAGAGAGCTAAGAAGCTGTAGCACTACTGTTACGCCTCGCTATAATCGACAACTGGCGATCTTCTCTGGCCGTCATGGCTGTTGGACGACCTTGCCCAGGCTTTCTCTCGATGGATCCGGTATCCTGGAACTGTTTCCGTAAGTTACACACGACGCTGGGCGTTAAATTGAACTCTCTACAAATTTAGACTTAATAGAGATTGGCCTGCTTCTAACCTCCCCACAATTCGCCACCTCATTCCATCATCTAAACGTTGGTGGTTATTCATTTTTACTGTTACAATTTGAAATTAAGCGATTGCTGCAAAATAACACCTTGAAATTCGACGAGGCGTGCTATTTCACCAGTGTATATCTTTGTGTTTGCTTCGAGAGGGGAGATCGAATCAATTGATTAGACACAGTTTAAAGAGTGTCCGGATTTGTCTAGTGGCACTTACCATGGACTGACCATGGCACATCTCATATAGACTTTCCCATAGCCTGTCGTATTCTTGTATGTGCATTCTCCTTAGCAAAAGAAAAAATATTTTCATCAATCACCAAAAACCACTTCACTCCCCAACAGTCGGAGAGCACGTGCCCAAAGAATTTCGAGAATGCCTCCTGTGCGTTCTTTGCACCTGCGCTCTCGGCTGCTGATATTTCAGAATAACCAATAATGAGCGGGAGTGGTGACATTCCTTCTCCCCTTTTTTCCAACTGCTCATATCGTCTGATTATTCTGGTAGGTAGTCCCGTCATCAGTTATCTCGCTAGTGGTCGCTGTACATGTCGTTTCCTAAGAAATATGTATAGATATTTTTCGTAAAAATGGATAGATTTTTGATGAAAAAAACCAAGAATGCAAGTACTAATAAATATCATGCATCGACATGTGACGTGCGTGGAAAGAAGCGGAAATGCCGCAAATTCGAAGACAGCTACTTGGATTTTGGCTTCACTCCAATAAAAGTCAATGATGAAGATAGACCGCAGTGTGTGATCTGTTCTAAAGTTCTATCATCCGAGAGCATGAATCCAAGTAAATTGTGACGGCAACTTGAAAAAACGTATCCCAACATGGTCGACAAACCACGTGAATATTATAGCAGAAAAATGAATGATTTGGACCACAAAAAAATGTTTTCTCTAAGCAAGCGTCAGTGTCAAATAATGCCTTGTTGGCGTCATTCAAGGTGGCATATAGAGTAGCGAAGTGCAAAAAGACCCACATTATTGCTTAGGAATTAATTCTACCGGCTGCTGTGGATATGGCTAATATAATGATAGGAGAAAATGCGTGGAAACTTCTGGCGAATATTCCTTTGACGAACACCTCCATCAATTGAAGAATCCAACACATGGCTCAGGATCTCAACGATCAATTGATAAAAAAATGAACTGCAACTAGATGGGGCCACAGGCAGCAATAAGGATGCACACCTCATCAATTATATACGTTTCATTGATGGTTGTAGTATTGTTGAAGACCTGTTTTGTAAAAGCATTACTGGAAGTGTAAGGTCTGAAGATATGTTCGATATCCTTGACACATTTATGACGGAAAAGGATTCGGATAGGAAAAAGGACATCGGTGTGGCATTGATGGTGCTCGATCATCTCTCTGGTCATTACGAAGGCTTACAGGCGCTGATTCGTCCCAAAGCCCCGGATTGTTTGTGGATCCATTGCATCATTCACAGAAAAGCACTTGCATCGAAATCGCTGAGTAATCCACAGAATCTCGTCCTAGAATGTGTAATAAAGGTGGTAAACTATAGAAAATCTAGGTCACTTAAAGCCAGATTTTTCAAAAAACTATGCGAGGATGTGGAGGCCGAGCACACTACCCTTATATACTACTGCAGCTAGCGTTGGCTCTCACGGGGCAATTTACTATCTCGAACGTTTGAACTTCGACAAGAAATTTATAATTCCATGAAAGAAAATGATCACGTGAATGCCAATAATTTCGTGGATCCACACTTTCTGCTGAAACTGGCATACTTGTCTGACATATTCGAAAAACTAAATACATTGAATGGTTCTCTTCAGGACCGTAACATTGAAACTTGAGGGGAGATTTCATCATTCAAGAAAAAAACTACAAATGTGGAAAAGAAAAACGAATGATCATGGGGTCAAGAATTGTTTCCCTGTATTACTTCATTACATGGTCTGTAGTGGAGAAAAGGTTTCACATAGCATGTTGACAGTTTTCGCAGAGCATCTATCACAACTAACTGACTGGTTCGCAAAGTACTTCACAGAAGACCAAACCGAGAAGTTTGCGTGGATGCAAGATCCATTCCATCTTGAAGCTCCAAAAGAATTCACTCCAGAAGAAAAAATCTAATTCAGCTATCGAGTGACAAAAACCTGAAAGCGAAATTCGCTTGTTTAGATCTGACGGAGTTTTGGATATCTATAAAAAAATGAGTATCCATTCTAATGAAAAAGCTGTAAGTGCCTCATTCTCTTTGCACATCATATCTGTGCGAGCGGGTTTCAGCAGTTGCTGTTATAAAGAGCAAATATCGTTATATTAATGTCGAGAAAGAAATGAGAGTATCTGTATCAAGCTTTATTCCGCCATTCGAACAATTTTGCAGTGAGCAGCAGGCTCAACCGTCACATTAAAACTAAACACACATATACCAAGAGTATTTGGAAAGTATTTTTATTATTAATTTTATTAATATGTTTTCCTGTTAATTACAATTAAAGTACTTGCATGATTTTTAGTTTAACATTATTAATGTTCTTAACACGTCTCTAATTTCTTCTTCACAGTCGTACAAATGAGGCGGTGAAAGGCAAAGTGGTGTAAGTCAGTAAGTCAAGTGGTGTAAGTCAAAAGAGTGTAACTGCAAAAACTACAAAAAATTCCACCATAAATTGAACAAATTATAATTCCTAGCAATTATTACAATACTGCAAATAATAACTATTTACAATTTAGCTATAAATTGAACATGGAGATTACATATTTGCCCTCAAATGAAAAAAATTGAAAATGTGACTTACAACACTTTGCTTTTTAACGCCTCAAATATGAAATATATGCACTGCTGGCCACTGTAAATGCAACACCCTGAAGGAAGCATGCAAATAACAGGAAATTTACAACATGCATTAGCGGAGGTGAGATATGCAAATGATTAGAATTTCAGCGCAGACGCACATCAAGCGCGCCTGTGGAGCCACTTCAAAGCGCTATTTAAGGCTTGGAGATTTCGACGATTTCAAGTTCGGCAATTGGGTTTTCTTGTGGTTTTTCAAAAAAACGATCAATTATGCCTCGTCGAAAACAGCGATCATCTTTTGATCAAGTGTCCGAGTTCGACAGAGGAAGGATAGTGGCCTACCGAGATTGTGGATTATCTTTCAGGGAAATCGGGTAGTCCGTGTTGGACGAAACCAAACAACTGTAATGCGGATATGTGATCGTTGGATGCAGGAGGGTACGAACGGACCGGCGTGTTCGATCGCATCCAACTCAGCGCACCACTTCACGTGAGTGACAGGCAAATTGTGCGCATGGCAGCGTGACGGATCGCTCAGTCACATCACGAACCATACACAGCACATGCAGTCTGTAACGTATCATCCATGTCTGCGCGTACCATTCGACGCCGTTTACAGCAGAGTGGTCTGTCCGCAAGACGTCCATTCCTTTGTCTCCCCTTGACGCAGAACCACAGACGTCTCAGCCGCCAATGGTGCAATGACAGAAGGATGTGGACGGCAGAATGGAATGAAATTGTCTTTACTGACGAGTCCACGCATCTGTCTGCAACCCCACGATGGTCGCATTCGAGTCTGAAGACCACCGTGAGGAGAGGATGCTGAAGCAGAGGATGTCTGAATCAGCTGCGTTATGCACTGCCACACTGGCGCCCTGCACAGGGTATTATGGTATGGGGCGGTAATTGGGATATCACTTATCGCACACCTCTAGTACGCATTGCCGGTACTTGAACAGCCAGCGCTACATCTACGAGGTGTTGTAACCAGTTCTCCTTCTTACATTCAGGCTTGCCCAACAGCCAATTTCAACAGGATAATGCGCGACCACACGTGGCACGCATTGTCCAACGGTTCTTCGTTCAATCGCCAAATTGAATTGCTTCCTGGCCGCCTCGCTCTCCGGATCTTTCGCACGATAGAAAACATGTGGTCCATGGTTGCTCTACGATTGACCCAGATTACATCCCCAGCTGTCACGGCAGAATCAACTTTGGCAACGTGTTGGAAGCTGCTTGGTCTGCTGTACCCCAAGAAACTCATCCAAAGTGTCTTTGAATCAATGCCGAGGCGTGTGGGCAGCGGTGATCTCCAACAATGGCGGCTGCTCCCTGGCTACTGATTTTCGGCAGGAACCACACTTCACAGAAGGTCTAAAAATTTATCCATTTTATACTTGGTCAACATGTTATCACAAAATAAATTTTGTTGTGATATCTCTTGTCTTTCTTGGTGTTGCAATTTGGGTGGCCAGCAGTGTATATTATACGTAAAATATAATAATAATATACCACAGATAGATATTATATAACGAAGGTGCCGTGAAAAAATTTTAATTCTCTTAAGGGTGCCACGACTTCGATAAATTTGGGAACCCCTGATATAAGCTAAACATCAGAAATCGGACTAACATCAGAATAACTCAGATTTGATTATTTCGAACAAAACCAATAGTATTTCTAAATTGAACTATACGATAAAAATAAGAGAACAATACATAATAAAAGTAGAAAAATAATTAAAGCTGTGATATTAATTAAATATTTGCTGAAAACACCATTTTCATTACTTTATGGTTAACATACTATAAAAAGACATTATGATAAAAGAAGCAGAATAAAAAACTATTCTTTATATTCCAGTTTTCTATAAAATGAAAAAAAAATGTGAATCAGAAAGAGCTTTACGGCACACTTGAAAATTAGGCTCGTTTAAAAATATGCTTTTTCAGAAAATACTTCATAAATGCACGGTTCAAATTAGGGAGGTATAGACAGAATTGTTAATGATTATTCATAAGATGGTTATACCGGCAAATGGAATTCATCAATGTGAAAGGAATTTAAGGGTAAAATGAACTGGATTGCATGTAATGAAATTCATACAGATGTTTCTTTTTCTGGATTACGTAAAAAAGTTAATTTTGGTGGGCATTTCCCATGTATTTAATTTATTCTCAAGTTGCATTAAGATTCTGCTATACATTGTAATTAAACGAAGTCTCGAGGCATATTTTTACGATGGTATTTCTTTATTTCTTTTCAAAATTATTCCCTTATTTTCTTCCCATAAAGCCTACTTAATACAAAAATATAAAGGAATATATATGTGTATATTTCTCTCTCTCTTTCTTTCTCTATCTCTCTCTCTGTCTATATATATATATATATTATATATATAATAATTTAAGTTCTTCGAAGAGGATTTTATTTCTTATAACAATATGTAAAATGTGCTACTTTTTACAATGGTATTTCTTTCTAGGGGTAGAGGTGGATATCCAATTATGATGAATATACTCTCCCGCATAGTACAACTATTATTATTATTCTCACAACTATTATTATTATTCAGCTATTATTACATTTTCTGAAACACAACTACCTAAACTACACTGGTGAAATAAATTAAGATAATTTGCATATATTATCGAATTTCATGAAAAGAACTGAACTGAGTGTAAACCACTTCTTCTAGACAAAAATGTAAATCTTGTACGTCAAATACGTAAGCGTACACGTGTGTGTAGGCGGAGCCAGTAGAGAAAGAGGCTTTATATGCGCGCGTAAGTTAAGACTCATTTCGTTCGCTAGCACGCCTCGGCGAATTTCTTGGTGTTATTTTGCAGCAATCGGTTAATTTCAAATTATAACAGTAAAAATGAGTAACCACCAACGTTTATATGATGGAATGAGGTGGCGAATTGTGGGGAGGCTACAAGCAGGCCAGTTGCAAGTCCTTATTTGTAGAGAGTTCAATTTAACGCCCAGCGTCGTGTGTAATTTACCGAAACAGTTCAAGGATAACGGATCCATCGAGAGAAAGCCTGGGCAAGGTCGTCCAAGAGCCATGACGGCCAGAGAAGATCGCCAGTTGTCGATTATAGCGAGGCGTAACAGGAGTGCTACATATTCTCAGCTCTCTTGTGACTTGTATGCAACCAGAGGAACCCGTGTATCAAGGGTGACTGTTTCCAAAAGACTTCATGAGAGAGGGTTTTTTGCAAGAAGAACTGCTGTTTGCTTCCCGCTCAATTCTACGAACAGGAGAATCCGTTTATCATGGTGCAGAGAGCATAGAGATTGGAGTATGGATCGACGAGCGACCGTTCTCTTCACTGATGAGTCCCGGTTCAGCCTAAACACCGATCTCGCCGTAGTTCATATGGCGAGAACCAAGGACCGCTCCTATCCTCCAATGTCCGCGAAATCGACCATTATGGGGGAGGAGGTTTAATGGTCTGGGCAGTCATTATGTTGGAATGGCAGCCAAACCTCTCCATGTCTTTGAAAGAGGCACTGGACTGGTGTGAGGTATAGGGATTGTAGTCTTGGAGCCCCATCTTCGCCTTTTCAGGGTGCAGTTGGCCCTGAGTTATTTTAATGGACGATAACGCGAGGCCACATAGAGATCTTCTGGTCGACGAATTCTAGAGAGGAGGATATTCGCCGGATGGATTGGGCAGCCAGATCTCCAGACCTTAACGCTATAGGGCATGTCTGGGACGCTCTGGGGAGGGCAATTGCAACTCGCAACCCCCCTCCGAGAACCATCCAGGGAATGAAAACAGCGTTGTTGAAAGAGTGGGACCAATTGCCACAGGAAATGATAAACTGCCTTATTCCAAGTATGAAATCACGCTGCAAGACCTGTATATCTGTAAGAGGGTACCATACCCCCTATTAACCGCATCTAATAACCCATTTTTTTGTTATTCTGCAACCGGCTGTTTCATACCTTCCGACTCCAACGAGTGTTACGCACGATCATGCTTGTGTATTACAATTATTGAATGGTTATTTGTCTTGTATTGTATCAATGTATGTACATATCGAATTTCATTAAATTCGGTACAGTAGTTCTGGAGATAATCGACCAAGTCTGCAAATTCTCTTAATTTCTTACACAAGTGTAAGAATCAAATAAATGTACAAAAAATGATACTCACAATATGTCTAAATATATTTAGTAACGTTCATTTATGCTCTCCATGTCCATGAACAAATAGATTCAAGGAAAGAAGGAGGATGAGTCAATGTTCCTGATTTTTTCTATGGAGTAGTTACACTACTACCGAACATTTTGCTGATAGTGTTCTATTATGTTAAATTAGGGTTACCAGGCGACTTGAGAAAATAAAATGACCTGGGATATAGACAGTCAAACAGTTTACTAACAATTGTAGACATGAATTAGCAACACGTATAAGAGTAAATGACTTTGTTTAGTATTGTACATCAAACTAAAATATGATGATGTCATTATATGCAGTAGATATACTGATGTCCCAAACTTAAGGATAATTCAGAATCACACGTCAAATCGAACTCTGAGTGAGAACCAATTTCACCTGTAGTAATTATCCCACTCATCTTCAGTGATAATATGCAAATTACAGAGAAGCCACCAGGATGACGCCGATAGTACGTCACAATGGCGAGAGTGTCAGAGAGGGGTAGATAGGGAATGGTGGCAAAGAAAATAATTGTTCACAAAGCGTTCTGTAGCCGCTCAGTGCCATAACCGTATAGTTATGACACAGAGGACAGGCATGGGGACGTTTTTTTTACGTGGTAGAATTATTGGCCGTCGGAATGTGGGCGTACTCAGATGAAAGTATCCGAGGAACTTGGGAATTTCCCAAACTGGTCCTCTCTAGGCTTTGGCACCGATTCCAAGATGATGGAAATGTTATTAGACGTTACAGTACAGGCCGTCTCCGAGTTACAACGCCAAATTAAGACCGTTATTTGGCAGTAACTGCCAAAGAAGCAGACGAGCACAGCAGCCGACATGTCTCGTCAGCTATCTGCAGCCATGGGTACCACAGTTTAAGGCAAACCGTGTACAGACGTTGGGAATATTGATCTATATGCTCACAGGCCTGTCAATGTTGTTCCGCTCACGGCTACTTTCTGGAGGTAGAGATAGCCTGGAGTAAGAACATGCAATGTGGACATCGTCACAGTGGCTTTGTGTGATGTGTTTCCGACGAGTCCAGCTTTAGCTTGTAGTCTGATTCACGGCGTACTTTCATATGGAGAACGCCAGGTACCGGGGTACCACCAAGACGACATCATTGAACGACATCGTTACGGTGATGCAGGATTGCTCGTTTGGGATGGAAATATACTGGGCTCCAGAACAGATCTGCATGCTCAAATCCAAACAATGGAACGGCCACATTATCGGACATCATTCTGGAACAACATGTACTGTTGGTTAGGGGTGCCATGGGAACAGAATTTGTGTTTCTGGATGACAACGCCCGTCCTCATCGAGAAAATACGTAAACGAATTTCCTTCAATATAGAGGATATTACCCGTATGGAATGGCTGGCATTCTCACCTGACTTGAATCCGATAGAGCATGTGGTAGAACATGCTTGGTCGACGAGTTGCAGCCCCGTTAACCTCCTACTACATGTGTACCGGAACTTGTGAGAGCATTGCTTGCTGAGTGGAGTAATGTTCCCCAAGATCAGCCCGATATTTGATACTCGAGCATGCCTAGGCGTTGTATGGACTGTAATTTCATCACATGGGAGACATAAAATGTATTAACCATCATACAACCATGTAATATTAAGTTTTTCGTAAAGGAGATATTTTTTACAATTGCTCCAGGGGGCAAAATAGGTAGTTTTTATGAATGGTATCATACATACACCATCTTTTTTGTTCTTTATCTTTTGTTTAATAAATTGGCTTTATGAATAAGTCACGTTTGTTTTGTTTCTGAACCTTTACTTGCCGGAGCTGGCATTATCCTTAATTGATGGACATGAGGTACATTCAATAAAAATCAGGTCGGTTATGATTGTTATTAAGATATTTCTATTAAGTAGTAATCTGCTCCAAGGAATGTTATATCATCTCGCAAAAAGATAAATATATTCAGAAGAAAAAGTAATCATGTATATTTATCAACATTGAAATAAACAGTACCGTAAAACAGTACATGTCGTACACATACTCTGTACTTTGTGGTATAAATGACATTATCCTTCTCTATAAAGCAGTCAGGTTTATTAACGCCAAAAAAATTGTCGTTCGAAGTACTCAATTGTTAACATTCAAACATTGTACAAATTCACCATAAAAATTCCTACTTAAATAATATTTTTTTCAACCCATGCCATAACAATTGTCATAAGTATCAATATCAATTAATTAAACTGAAGTTATACGAACATACTTTAAGCTTCAAAGAGTTTAAATAGCCTTTAGTAAAATAAGCACAATTTATTAACTAAACCAAAAGCTATGTTTTAAAGAATGGTATTTTAGCTAAATGAGAAAAACATATTTTTTAAAGAATTCTCGCAATAGAAAAGGCATTTTAAATGAAGCTTAGAGAGTAAACATAAAACATGAAACCAGTAGCACAGAAAAAAGAATGCGTTATAGCTCATTTATTATCAATTTTTTATAAATAAAACCAAATATTTTCTAAATGATAGCTTTGCCTTGTAAAAAAATGCTGCACAAGGCAAAATGTAGTTTGTATATGGAATTTCTTACTAATTAAATAAGCCTAGAAACATTCTCGTAAATTGGTTTATATTGTTTTGGACATGAATAATAAATGATGTATAGCTTTATTTTTAAAAAAATGATTCTTGACATATTTTCGGTATCTCATTTATTGAAAACAAAGAAACATAAACCTCATTAGACTATTTTAATGGTTTCATAATTACAATAATCTCAATCACGAGTTAATTTCATATGTTTAAATAGTGGTGTATTCCTGGCATTGTTGTATAGTAATAGCATGCTTGTGATATGAATATTTACAATTTATACTATATTTTCATAGATGATTGTCAACGATAATATTAAGCAAGAAATCAAATATATTACAAAAGAAATTTGCTGTAATTAGTGCAAAATTCGTTAACCGTATATTTTATGAATATTTGTTCTTTGGTTATATTCTAAAATATGTGACTAGTTTAGGTGATGTTCATGAAAATAATTGGAAGGATACAAACTTGCAGAATTTAATGAGAAATGCAAGAGGCACACCTTGAAACGTGAGATAACAAATATTGAACAGCTATGAAGTTTTCGGATATCAGCTTAAAAATCGTGAATCGAGATTTAAAATTTGGAGATGTTCCCTAAAACACGGCACAACTGACAAATCGAGAAAAAAAATCAATACCATGTGCAAAAACATTTTTATTACGAATGGGATTCAAATTATCAATTTCCCACCTGAGAACTAGTAAAAGGAAATTAATTTCATTCATACTCAGGGTAATTGAGGGTGATTTTTCTCTATCATATTTCATACATGAAATCTTTCATTTTTTGCAGTAAATTAAAATTTCAGTTATAGTTCCTTTTGGCTTCAAAATTCAATGGAAAAATTTCCATTACTTGTAATTGAAGAATTATCTTGGTTTGGAATTACTTTATCTCTTTACTTCAGCAAAATCATTGACAGTTTGGGGTAGACGTGTCGACCAGAAATGTTTGCAAGAATATGCAAAAGTCAGGGATGGCTTAGATCGACAGATGCTTTAAAGGATTCGGATGTTTAGTATATACGTTAAAAAAGAACATGACTCGTAAATAAAAGATGTTATACATCCAAGATTTAAATGGGAATATTTAAAGAATTTCGGATTTATCAAACCGTACAAATTAAAGATGACTAGATAAGAGTTTACAAAGAATCACTGAACTTCATTCTAAAATTTATATTTCCAACAATATATTGTAGCTAAAATCAAACAATAGGAAATCCTATATCTTTCTCTACATTAATTACTCTAAATCTACCAAAACTTACTTCACTAATGTATGGACACAAGCAGATTCAGGCTGTCAAATCTGCTTTGTCAACTATCTGAGAATCTGAAGACCTAGTGACATGTGTAGGGAGCATTTCACTTGCAATAATTTCCTCTAATAAATTCGCAAATTGCATGTGAAAATGAAAAAATAGCAAACACATATTAAATCTATTTCAGTTTGTCTAATTACCCATAAAGAAGTATAAAGACAGATGACATTTTAAATCAATACAAAATTTGATGAAATTATTTAAACATGAGCAATATTTTTTTATTAATAAAGCGAATAAATCTGAAGAACGAGAAAACAAATGAAAAACTGATTCAAAATTTATTTAAAATAGTTCTTATTTCCGTCCCGGAGTAACTCCTTAAATTCCTTACATCATTCGTGAAGATGAAGGATGAAAATTAATATATTATTCTTTTTTTACTCTTAAATATTCAAATGTGGGCATAATACGCAAAAAAATTGCATAAACATGAGGGAATTTAAAATATAAGTCACCTTTTGCTCTTAAATATATTCATTGTTCATTGCTTATGAGCAAATCAAATAGAAAATGCATTTCAGATAAATTCAGACAT
This sequence comes from Dolomedes plantarius, assembly GCA_907164885.2. NCBI lineage: Eukaryota > Metazoa > Arthropoda > Arachnida > Araneae > Dolomedidae > Dolomedes > Dolomedes plantarius. The sequence continues at coordinate 92,302,703 of OU015494.1, read as the reverse complement.
GGTATTTTGTGAAAAATTAAAAATGAACATCCATTAAATGAATAAATTCATCTATACATCACATATCTATGGACCATTTGATAGTCTTAAAAGGTAGGATTTATACATTCAAAAAACAATTTATTTATTTTTGATTTATTTGTTAATTTACACTTTATACAAATATTTAAACTATTGAATATTTATTTTCTAATAGATTTATTAAATTAAAATTTGGAATACGGTGCCTCTATGTATTATTTTTAATCTATGCCCACTAGAATACATTTGGACATTTCATTACTGTATTGTTGGATAACTCTCTAAAGAAAGGTATCCTTCATATTTTATGTTTACTATTGTTAATAAATATTACACAGACTCACGCATTTATACTTAAAATATATATATATATATATATATATATATATATAACTATATATATTATAATATATATATATATATATATATATATATATAGATATATATATATATAATAAGTGTCACAATCAAAATACTTGCAATTTTCAGAGCTTTAAAGCAATCGATAAATAAAATCGATCTTTCAAAAATCGATATTACAACATATTGTATTTTTATGTAGAGTAATTTTTTTTAAATATTTTTAAATCCGTGTTGCTCGTATCATTATGAAGGATCATCTTTCATTCTATCACAATGCAAACAAATAAGAAAGATCTACAAACTTTGTTTTTCTTTAAAGTGAGGAAATACTGAAGTTATCTTTGCTATAATAATTTTAATTCGATCATATCATTTTATTTCCAACTGTTTAAACTTTCTTTTTATTTAAATAAATATAACTGTTTAATTTTCCATGTTTCCTCCTACTCGTATTTGAAGCCGAAAAGAAAAGAATTATGTCGGCCTATGAATAATTATATGTTGAAACAATGATTCACTCTGATTGAATTATACATAAATTTGAGCAGGTTTTATGCATTCATAAGCGAAGATTTTCTCTTCAATCACTCGCAAGTGATGACAGTAAGTTTCTGGAAATTTAAAATAATTCTATCTGTCTTCCTCTAGATGAGTATTTCATAGAAACGTGGCTAAGAATATTAATTATAATTGTTACAAATACCAACCGCATACCCAGCTTTTGTAAATGCAAACAGTAACTTCAACTACACGCCTTCTTAAAATTTGGTAATAAGTAGTATGTGTATGCTGTATAATTTTCCGTAGGGATATGAAGTTCTTAAAGACAGTATTTCAATAATGAATATTTACTATACAATCTCAAATTAAAAGTATAAATATCTTATCATCAAGAGATTTTTCAATTAAAGGTATAAGATGCAGCATCTCTATCATTTGTATGGCTAGGAAAACCTAGAAATGAAAAGGCCTGGGTCTCAAGAGAGGAATGCCAGTATATGAGAATAAAAAAGACCTGTGGCCTTTCTATGAATCTAAAGTTAAAATTCTAATACTCCGATTATTTGATATTCGAATGTGATGTATTTATTAGTCCATTGCAATAAGAATTTACAGGACATCATAAAACAAAACACTTGATTCTATAATACAAGCAGCAGATTTTTAGGAGTTCTGATTAGCTTTTGTTTTGGTCGCAAGCAATATATTTAGTATCTTATTCATGAATGACAGAACTTCAAGTATTAGTTACGGCCAAAATAATAATAATAACCAAGTAAACGAATTATACAATTCTTGTAAAAACACCATAATTTTAAAAACCTTATTACTGTATCCCACTTTATCATAAATGTAAAATTCATCGGTAAATTTATGTGATTAAAGTATAGCAAAATGGAGTGATCTGCATCAATTTCAAACTCAGACATTATTTGAAGTGACAGATATAACGTTCCAGTACTGGAAGCCTTGTGCAAACATGATTAAGTGAAAATTATAATTGGCATTTAAACATAATGTAGTAACAATAGTGTTTGAACGTACATATAAGGGTGTAGTTGAACTGCTCGTATGAGCAGTACTGAACTGACGAACTAGTTATCCTTAACCACTGACCTCTAAACACGATAAACTGAGGAAACCTAAAATAACCAGAACCTCTAACCTCTCGGCCATCGCTTTCAGTCTATACTATACCCAGAGATTCTAATTATATATGTAGTCACACTCCCGTAGCATTTGAACTAAAAAACACTCTTTCAAAGGTACGCCGGTATCTCTCTTACTTCAGCCCCTTTTTTAAGATTCGAAAGGAAATTATTAAATCAACATTTAAACTAGTATTTCGAAATAAATTCATTTTCGTGATTCGCAACTTCAAAGTGGAAAATCGAGAGAATGCAGGAAATGTTAATATATATATAAGTTTTAAATACATGTAATATATCAACAAACTTTTACAGAATGTATTATCTACAGTGAAAGTTTTGGTTATATAAATTGTATAAATTATATAAGTTATTATATAAGTTTTTTCTTGAATCTAGAATGCAAATGATTAGGATGAAAATGATATTATCAGATATTCTGTACATTTTCCCATTTAACAAAGACAGATAAAAATGGCAGCTGTTGTATTTTTAAACAGTTTTTTTAAGTAAACCTGCTGCTATACCCTGAAACTTTAAGCTTTCTCTTGGCACCTCAAATGTTCTATAAGAAATCTAAACCTTTATTATTACTTCTTTCCTGTAAAAAATAAACGATTTTGTATTTCCATAACTACGTTCATAAAAGTCTAAAATGTATTTTCAATTTATCAATCAAAAATCTTCTTTATATAAACCAAATTGTTTTCAATTTACTCATTTTTTAAACCTACTTCTCAGCACATATAGAAAGGAACATTGATATTAAAGAAGTATCCCTCTTTCTTAGTATTGTCAGCATTTACAGCCCCAGAATAAAATTATTATAAGCCATTTCTTTTGTTGTCAAAACAATGACATTTAATTAGGCAACAAAAACGTACAAGAACTAAACACTGACATTTTGTTTTTTGCAGTTTGTAGGATATCTAATATTTTCATGTAAGCTGTCATAAACTGGAATTCTATAATAATGATGAATATATAGCCTGTACTGGCAGGTAATGAAACTTATTTAGCCAAGAGTATTTTTTACAGAAGCAATTCCTAATAGAGAACATAATAAAATAATGAGTTCTTAGTTCAATCATAACAGTTTAAACATCATAAAAAAATATTATTTAATTGTATTTCATTTAGCAGAGTTCTTCATTATTTACAGGTATATTTCGTACATCTTCAATAGAGGCATACTAGCTATTTACCTGTCGTTGCCTGGGTGTTTATTTATCACAATTCCTTTTATTATACAGGAAAAGGAATGGATTCTTCCTATAGTGTAAAATCGAATTTAATTTATAAGGTATTTAAAGGTAATACAGTATACAAATGAATAAGTAAAATCACAATTCACTCTATTATTAATTTAACTCAAAACTTTATTATAAACAACATTTTTAGTTTCTTATATATCCTCTCAGTGACGCCAAAAGCTATGTATTCGACACTAATCTCTCGGTCAGATTGGTCTTTTTTTTACCCCTTCTCCCTCATCAATGGTGATGGGAGGCTATACTTGCACTTAAACGGCATCGGGAGGGCCTTATACTCTCAGCGACACAAAAAACTATGATTCGACACTATTCTCGCTCATTTTCGAACATTTTATATTCAAACTTTTTTACCCCCACCTCACCTAAGAATGCTGATGGGGGGGGCTGAACTCTCACTTAAATGTCATCGGTAGGTCCCTATTCATCTCAGCAGATCGAAATTATGAATTCGACACTACTCTCGGTCATTATAAACATTTTTATTTTTACCCCTCTTCCCCCTCCCCCTAATGATGGTAGGAGGCTGAACTTGCATTTAAACGCCATCGGGAGTGGTTCCTATTTCTCTCAGAGAACCTGAAAACTACTGATTCGACACTGGTCTCGGTCATTTGACATTTCATATTCACCCTTTCTTCCCCCTCCTCCACCAATACTGACAGGGGGTTGGCTGAACGTGTACTAAAACGGCATCAGAAAATGTCACTGTTCGTCTCAGAGTCTCCGAAACTATGGGTTTTGACACTACTCTCGGTCATTTAGAACATTTATGTCACCCACCCTCTTCCCTCCCCCTCCCACCCATTGGCTAATGGGGTGGGTGGGCTTAAACTTGGCACTAAACGGCAATCAGGAATGTCACTATTTGTCTCGACCCCGAAAACTATGGTTTCGAACACTATTCTCTGTATTATGGGCAATTTTATATTCATCCCTTCTTCCTTACCCATTTCATCGAAATGTCACTATTCGACTCAGTGATCCCGAAAACTATGGTTCTGACACTACTCTCTTCATTATAGACATTTTATTTTAACCACTTACTTCCTTTCCCCCTCTTCCCTATGCTAATGGGGGGGGGGCTGACTTGCAATTAAATGGCATCATAAATGTCCACTATTCGTCTCAGCGACCCCGAAAACTATGGTTTCGAGACTACTCCTCGGTATTTGGACATTTATATTCACCTACCTTCTTCCTCCTCCCCCCTCCCCCCAATGCTTATGGGGGGCTGAACTTGCACATAGACGGCATCGGAGTGTCACCATTAATCTCAGAGACCCCGAAAAACCATGGATTCGAGACTATATTAGTCGTTTTCGATTATTTTTACATGTGCTCCCCCCCTGCGCCCTGCCCTCTATGAATGCTAGGGGTATCTTACCCCCCCCCCCCAGTGTGTCCTTTCCAGATTGTAGTGATATGTGGTACCAAGTTTGGTTGAAATTGCTCCAAGCCGTTCTAGAGTGATGGTGAAAATACACACATACATACGCACTTACATCCATTTTTATATATATAGATGTGATGCAAGTAATAAAGTAGCAAAGTCCTGTAAATTAATATTTGTAATCCTTGTCCCTAATTGGGGAAAATGTAATTTATTTTATCAGTTTAATAAAGAAGTCACCATTTAAAGAGTTGCGGGTGAGAAACATTTAAAGGGATATACTTATATCGATTCTGATTCAGAATAACAATACATTACTATGCACATTATAAAACATTTTACATATAAAACACCACAGGGGAAGGTTATAGCCTGTTTAAAAAAGTATAATTAAATATGTGATTTGAAATTTTTTTCCCTTGACTTTCGTATATTTTAACACCTCATTAAATTGAATTATATAATGTAATTGCTATTTAAAGTTTAAAAGAGCTAAACTCAGAGAATATTTCGAAGTCTTTGTAATGCGAAGATGTATACTTCATTAATTTGTTACTTTATTAAATATATATAGTACTTAAATTACTATACAGTAGTTAAAAATAAATGAACTAAATTTGTAGCTATAAAGTTGGAGAGGGTATAATAATTTAAAATTTCACAAAGGCACGCATACAGGAGAGTAGAAATGAACTATGTCTGGTATGGAAATCAGTACAGACTGTCATCAGTTTACACAAATATCCATATCTTTGTAATTTTTAAATGGAGTCAATAGTTCTACAATTACACTCATAAAGAAAAATCATATTTCCACTAACATTTGTGTGGCTTAAGGAGCATTGATTTAATAGGTTATACATTATGCGTGTCGCGAATGATTTAACATTGTCATATATTATGTAACTGTGTTCACTATTGAAATTCAGACAATAGAGGCCCTATGATAATTATTAATTGAAACAAAGAATTGCTCTAGAATACCTGAGGCATTTTTGAGTTTAATGCAAACTAATATTAGTACTAAAACGCATGCCATAATTTTAACATTACTTTGTTTTCCCAACGAAATTAGGAAAAAAAATTGAATGTTGTAAGGAAAAATTACCAAATAATTCAAGAAACAAATATATTCCTCATTATCTATTGTGATATTAATACCAGTGTATATGGAGGGTACATTTGATTGATGAGACTTACAGAGAACTCTCTCAACCTCAGAGAGAGCGTTAGAGGAAATCGATTTGACCTTCGATTCATATCTTTCATGTACACTTATTTGTATTTGATTATTTCCATCTCCATAGCTCATAGAAATTGCAACTTAACATTATTTTTTTCTGTATTTGTATGGTTTTTCACCCACTGTCACCAAAATATAAGTAAATTATTAACACTTTGGAAATGCTTATAGAGAATATTGCTCCCTTCTACCCAGACTTGGGAGTATGTAATTTGAAGTGGCCCTTTAAATGAATTTGATACAGCACAGTTTTATACATGAAACAATGTTTATTGAATTCGGTTGCACATATAGAATTTTCTTTTACAGCAATAAGCATACGTACTACTTGTACGAGAATATATTATTAACATTCAATAGAAATACCAATTTGCAAATACTCACAAACCAGCAGAGAGTCAAACCAGCCAGTACTGCCACGTAAACTTTGGGCCTGCTAAGCACTAGCGCAGGAGAACACCAGGAGCTGCTTAACTCGTACTCCCTCTCGCTTATCTGTCTACTTTAACAACCTTTTCCGACCTCTGTATTAATCAAGCTGCTTGGTATTTATACCAAGCGCGTATGCTGAAATTAGCATATCTCAAGCAGCTTCTTTAATTCATTCACTCAAAAGTTCGATTCTTGTGAATCGAATCTTATGTATACCTTACATGCTTCATGCAATCTCATCCCTGGGATTTCTCTTCCAACAGCATAAGTATGTAATTTTTAGAATATTAATATTCTTAGTTTTATGATTTCTAAGTTAATATGGAGTTACATTTTCTTTCACCGTGCAACCTATTATTTAACTGTTTTTCAAAAGTAATTAAATTTTTAGAGCAGTTTCAGCGCAACGATCCCATTTCGATAAAATTATTATAATCACTACTATGTAAAATAGATAGATTGCGGTATTAAAGAGGTATTTACATACTTTCCATTCATTGGCTTATTTCGTTTTTGTAGCAAAGCTGTTATTTACGACAAGCTGCAATATCAAATGGGCTTGGTTGTGATTATTTGACATCACTGTCCAATAGCAGGATTTCAAAAGTACTTTTGAAATTGGCCCGTAGTAGACTAGTGGTAACGCATCGGCTTACGGTGCAGAGGTTTCTAGGTTCGAATACCGACAAGGGCCATTACATCCCTTCATGTCTAGACCAGATATGGGCATTTTAAATCCGGAGTACGAAAAGTCATTCTATGAGTCAGATAGGGTGGAGTGTACAAGGTCCCCAAAATGACTAGGTGCCCCTGAGAGTGCTCGGTCAAAATTGTGGTGGCCCTTAGCCAATACGGACTCCGACCCTTGTGGTGCTATTGTAAAACCGGAGCAGTACTACTCAGCCTGCAAAACCTATATGGAACTGGTCTGGAACTGCCGGCCAGTGGGCATTAGCAAAAACAACAACTTTTGAAATTAAGTAGAAGGGATTAACTTTCAATTAATCATTAAATTTTTAAAATTCTCCATCCAACAAAAAAATATACCCCAATTAAATCTTGACTGGTTGCATTAAAATAAAAACTGGTTATTTCACTTTTGGTTATGTAATGTTATCTACTCATTTTCGTCATTATTCTTAATCAGCTTTTAATTTCCAGTTCTATGTAAACACATTTATTTTATTTACTATATCTACTTCACTAATTTCTGCAGACATACTGAACTCCTAACGTTTCTGTATCCAAATGGAATTTGTATAAAGATACGCTTACTCATAATATTTTTTTTGAAAATCGTATAAAATTATATTTCTAATTTATTTTATTATAACACAATCCTTCATCTAAAGAATGCGTAAAGAATAAAATTATTTCTTGATGGAGAATTTTGCAAAATTGTTTGATAAAAACTGTTTTAAAAAATATAATTCCAAAGAAAGGCATGTTTTGATTTTGCAAGATTTTCAATTTAGAGAGATAAATTTGATTTGCTAAATAAAATATTTTCTCTGACAACAATGTCCAATATTAATTGTCTCTCATAACATTTACTTTGCTGTTAAAAAGAATTTTATCAAATAGACCATTGTTTCATTTTTAAGAAAATATTTTGAATCCAGAATTTATAATCGTAAAAGAATAGCATGAAATCTGGAAGCTTATTTTGACAAATCTGTACATTAACTTTGATAAACTTAGCCTCTCCAGAAGTCTTTTTAATTATTTGTATGCATTTATTTTACAGGTGTTATTTAATTATAAAAAATTCATTCTCTCTAACCTTAAATCCCCTAACTTAAGTTATACTTTTTTCTGATCTATGCTCTAATTACCTATTAGCTATTCCCGTAAAAATATGGAAGTCACACCATTTTATTAAGAAAAAGTGCTTCATTCTTAATACATTCAATAGCTCAAACCTTATTCTAAAACCTCACTCATCATTTACTATTCCTTCCATCAAGTGTATATGTGACGCTTATTTCTAATTATGAAACTGCTGTAAACTGATAACGTCCATATCCTTGCAACATTAAAACGTTTGACATTTTGTAAAGCCTTAGCTTTATAATTGGGATTTTGAAGAATCAGAATTTGTCATATTTATCGTTTCAAAATCTAACTTTATCAAATCAATAGTACTATAATATATAAATCAAGTGATTTCATTTAACAAACTAGTCCTCTGTAACAGAGATACACTGCTGACCATTAAAATTCCAACACCAGGAAGGACTGCAAATAACAAAACTTTACTTATTGTATGTTTACAGCATAGTAGGAAGAAAACATGATTAAATTTAAAGGAAATGTGGGGTATACAGGGTCCGAAATTAGTACACAAAGGGTCCGAAATTAGTGCACGCAGAACCGATATTCGTCTGAAAAGACAACGTGGTGCCACTCCTATATCCAGTTATGTCATGGGCGTACTACTGTCGTCGCGCGTCTTTATGATGTAGTTCCAAGGGAAGCCGCAATAATGGTCGCCGTACAGACAGTCCATGCTGCTCCAGACGTCGTCGCACTGTCCGTGCGGAAACTTGTCGTGCTGCAAAGAAGCCCATTTCTTGACTCAAGGTCCGTGATGTGGCTGTACGATCCTGCAGTGCCGACCTAACAACATCTATATCCTCTCGGGCGTTAGTGGCGGGAGTCCATCGAGTTCCTGCATGGCGTTCAGTATGACCCTCCTGAACCCATCTATTCCATATTCACATGACATTCGTTGGAAACTGACCACTGCGAGTAGCAATATCGCGGAACGATAAACCGCACTCTCGAAAGACCACTACCCTGACTATTCCGAAACATGCTGGTAGCCGTTTCTCCTTCTAATACGAGGCATAATACGATCTTTTCTTAAACTACCAACATTCAAATGCGATTTCCGAATGAGACATCCGCTGCATAACTTCCCTTTAATATAGAGCTTTAGATATCGTTTCTTCTTCCCGCGTCGTTTGATTTCGGTTAAATGCTAATATTTTGCATATCCCAGCATCTTCTTCCTTTCATGTAAATTTGACGTTTGTATCATCCCTCCATCATGGTGTTGCAATTTCATTGGCCAGCAATGTATATAAAAGTTTCAATTAATTTTATCCACGTTTTCTGCGCTTCCACTGAAAATTTATTTACTAAAGTGAAAAAGAATCAGTTCAACCTCTTTTTCACTTGTTTTCGGATTGTCTAAAGTGTAAGCAATCATCGTTTTAGGCCCAGTTTATTAAGTTTTGAGTGAATATCATTTCATTATGAGAAAAAGAAAGTATAATAAAAAAGAATGCTACACAAGGAAAATTTCAGCTGAGACAGAATCACTAGTCAGATATATGTGAGCAGGGAGATAGTACATGGCTTGGTTAAAAATCGAAAGAACTATATTTTGAGAATGCACCAGTGTTATCAAATTAATTCCTACTAAGATAACGTTTTTAATTCTCATATGAAAATTAAAAACTATAATGTGTAAAACGCATTTTTTTCTGCATAAGTAAAATATAAAAAGGCCTTATTGAGGTAATACCTTCAGTATACTTTGAAATCCTCATTTATCACAGCAGTGAAATATCTGGCAACCATTACTGTTAAAATTTTAAGAATATATTTTTAAATTTGCATGGAGCACACAAAAATAGCTTTGCCTTTCAAATAGTCTTTAATTGGAAAATCTTTTTATTATTATCATTATTTTTATTTGAAAGGAGGAATATAAGCAATATAAATTTGCCTCAAACGTAGATGAAAAGTTGCATTTCTATATTTTTTAATTATCCTTGTATCTAGACAAAAAATACGTTTAAAATATCTTCATAAAAAGTAACTTACTGTGGAACTTGACTTAAATGTTCCCTATAGACTCAAAGAAGCATGGAACTAAATAAAATAAGTTTGCTACAAAGCATAGGCACCATGATAAGACTAATTAATTATTCAAAATCAAATTAAAACACCCTGGCCCCATCAGGTAGATTTTCTTTCGAAGTGGGCTGGATGACTGAACTTTGTCAGTTAACTATAAAAATTCTGCATTAGGAACTCCTTTCCCTCCACTGTACTCATAGATTATGCCGTGCCTTGTTGAGGAGCCCATATCAAGGAAGAAACCAAATTCCAAGGTACGTTGTAGACGCATATTTCTGAATTAAGAACAGCTCATTTGGTAGGCTTTATGGTTCTTGTCCTGTTGTTGTGCTCTAAATTTTGTATCTGAATTCATGATACAGGGTTGTTCTTTCCGAAGTGGGGTGGTTGACTGTACATAGTCAGTCACTGGTAAAGACTTGGAGAAACATTAAAAATTCCTTTTCCTCCATCATCCTCATCGGTTATTCCTTGCTGAGGAGCCTATATCAAGGGTGAAACCTAGGTCGAAGGCAATCTGTACGTTATAGATGCATATTTTTGCTTTAAGGACCTCAAATTTGGAAGACTTATGAAGTTTGTGAACTTCTGTAAAATTTTCAGAAAAAGGAAACACTTTAAATTATGATAACTCATATATGGAAATTTTAAATCAGCATCAAAGTTCCGTAAGTATCACAGAACATGTGAAATTTAAGAGTTTGAATCTTTTAACGCGATACATCCATGAATTACGGTACTCATACTTCAACAATATTCTGTCAAAGATACTAAATCAAATTATGAAACTGAAGAAATCGTCTATGATGCCGAAGTGGATTATGAATAATAAAACTTGTTGCTAGCCATATTCGTGGTTTTTAACAACAAATATTTTGAAAAAATCGGTAACAATAAATTGCAAATACTTAGTAATAAAAAAAACGTTAGATGTTAAAAGTTTAAAAAAATATCAATATTGATTTATTTTGATAAAAAGAAAAAGTAAATAATTTGTCTTTAACGATTATTATAAGTACTCTTAATCAAAAACAGTGGCACGTATTTTTTAAATGGTTTTCTGAATTCGCCTTACATACCAGCAATGCTTTATACAGAAATGTAACATAATTACTTCAAAAATCTCCTCAACGGTTTTCGAAATAAATTTAATTCATCGAAGCGGGATTATCGGCGTATTTTATTAAGTGCATCAACTGATGCTCACAATAATTTAAATATTATAACCGATGAAGTCTAACCTGTTATGTAATGGTTCATCTCAAAAGATCGATGAGGTGGGCCATCCATATCGTACGGCTCACCCTGTGCGTGTAATATTTATGAGGCATGGGGTACTATTCTATGGTACATTTCTCTCTTTAATCCCTGGATCTCGATTCATTTGACCATTTTGGGGTAAAAAAAAAGGAAAGGTCATGATAAACTTTAAATTTTTCAAATAAATGAAAGAAAATATCAGATATTAAGTTTTATGCTCTCAAAGACACTTCAATATCATCAACGATATGATATTCAAATATATTTTGGTTAGGTCAACTATGGTTCAAGAATTCACTAACGTAGTGCTCATAACGTTTCGGTCAAAAAAAACTGTTTGATCAATGCATCTTTACTGTCTGCAGCATACATGAACTTATACGTATCTTTTACACTAAACAGTAGGTGACAGGCAATCAATTCTAGGTAAAATTCTTTGAATGCAATACTTGATTCATATATTTTTTAAGATTTAAATTTTAAACGTAGATTTTTTTTCTTTCACATTTGTCGTACGATGTGATTTTTGTCTCGTAATTAGAAATGTCTTTTATTTCAAATTCTAATTCCATATCTTTGCATGCAAATTTTTTTACGCGTAATTAAGTGAGCAGACAGAGGAAAGCGAATCTCAGGACTGCCAAAATATTTGTTCTTGTTACTATTTTTGAATTAAAAAAATTATTTATCATCTTAGGCACAAAATATAATTGTATTTTCCTTGTTTATATCTTTTGTCTGTTTAGGCAATAGAGTCAAAGAAATACATATATATATATATATATATATATATATATATATATATATATATATATATATATATATATATATATATTTATTTATTTATTTTTATATATATATATATATATATGACAGGCGTGTTGTTTGCCTGTTCTCACATTAATTTGCAGTCATCATGTTAATACTGGCGGCAAGTAGTAAGTAGTCTAAATCCAATAATCAAGCACAGTTCCAGCTAAATAAAGTCATTTATTTCTTTTTCCAGTAACCACTGATCCAAGTAGCGTATTTTTGAGCGCTCGCCATTTTCAAATTGTGGACCCAGCTGACACGCGTCCAATAGCAACGATTAAATCCCGCGTTCTGACAAAAATTCGCGGGCATCTCCGCGCACCAACTCTCCCTGCACATGCGCAGAGCCCAAACCAGACATCTTTCAAGGATAAATGTAAATGTTTCCTTCTCGACAGCAGAACCCACAGGCGCGCCAAGATTACATAATGAAAAGGGGAATTTTCCTTTCCCAATTCGCGTCTTGAAATACGAACAATTAGAGGCGAATTTCGCCACGAATACAATTTAATTCCCAAGCCCCCTTTAATTTTAAGGTAATTATTATTTTCCCACTTAATCCTTGACATATATATATATATATATATATATATATATATATACCAAAAGAAGAGAATACGCTTTTCAATTTGTTTAGGGAAATAATTTCTTTAAATAAATTACATTATTTCTTTTATCAACCGTAAGTTCTAACAATGTAATCCTAAAGTCTCAATCATAAATTCAGGATGAAATAATATTAGATGTAAAAATATCTTAATTCTGCTACATGATGAACTATTAGTTCTGTAATCTAATGTGTCATAATCAAAAAAGTAAAACTGCAAAGTATATTCTGAGATATTCGCTTTCAGATATAACTGATCAAAGTTGAAACAAAAGTGAATTAAACTTTCTTGAGTTACGACATTTATATTTCTATTCAAAAATGTCTATAATAAAAAAAATGTCGCCTTAAAAATAAGAGCATTTGTTAGAGGATACTGTATGTAAATGAAGTTAAACAATTTTAGTATATTTATATGATTCGTTATATCTACACGAATTATTGCAGATAAAATTATCGCCCTACAAAATTATTTCCTTTCCTGTATAATTTTTAATCTTTGATGTACAATGTCATCTCATCCATTGATTTTTTTAAGGTGTAAAATAATTATTATAAACGTAATGATGCTTAGTATTTTTAGATAACGTTACAGCAATTAACCTTTAGTCCTTGAATATTCAGTTAATATTCTTTGAACAAACATCTATACATAGATATTAAAAGTTTAGGTTGTGATATTAATCAAATGAAAGTTATGCTGAAGTTCCAGACCACTAGCATTAGTAAGTTCTCTTTACCAAAATTTATCGATATTTTCCGTGACATGAACAAATTATCATTATGCATAATTAGCTTGTTACTAATTGTATTCTTCTCAGAATGACGAATGAAAACATTAATAGTAAACTATTTTTGGGTACCAAAATCAATGATCGTTTTAATATTTGCTCACGGGGAAACTTATGAGAGCAATCAATCATGTTATTTAGTATTTTTCGCTCATGGTGTTATTTAATCCTTGAAGGTAATGAATACTGATTCCTAATTTGAAGAAGAAATTTTACTGCTTATTCTCAGTGCTTACGATCCTTTCTAACTATATCTTCAGTTGTTGATATAAAATATCCTATAAATAGGCAGAATATTTAGTAAAACATTTCAAACTACTTTAACATGCGATTGCGTGTTTAGTAGTTATTGACCTCGATTTATACATGGACATAAGTTCTTAGTACCAAAATATTGTATCTACAGTAACTACGAGAGCAACTAACTGCATTAAATAGATAAGATTAAATTGTTTCATCAATATACTTAAATGAAGTCATTATTAACCAGATTAATCTGCCCAAATACCTTAGGAGAATTCTCGCTTACAGCGTGAATACTAACGCGTCTAAAGCCATTATATTTACCAGAATTGCGAAGGATAGTTATGAATCTTATTTTTTAATAATGAGTTAAATTTTTTCATAAACCTCTATTTTTAGAGTATTAAACTTATTTTCTTTTTTTTGTATCCTACCTTTGAAAATTTCTACCTTCAGTCCTAACAGTAAAACAGAAAGTAAGATATTACTCTCTATAAATTTAATAACATAATATATATAAACAACATATAATATCTCCCAATATAAATTCACTTTCATTGAATATAACAACTTTTAAAACCAAACGGATTTATTGTCAAATCGGGTTTGATAATATTTCAAATCATCTAATTTATTATTCAGCTGCAACATAAAATATAATGCTCCTAGAAGAAAGAAAATTACTTGATATTTTATGGATGACTTTATTCACCGTAAATCTTAGTAAAGAGAGAAAAGCTAGAAACTTGTGCAATGAGGATTTGAAACTGACTTAATTGGGCGTTGGATTCTTTGATTTTACCGTATTTTATCGACCACTCCGTGTCAGATGATCTACGATATCGCATAAAACACAGTACGGAAGTGTTGAAACGTAACAGAAATAAAACCAGACTTTTTCAGCACGTACTTTCACAGAATTTAAGGCATTTTCTGACAGAAATCTTTTTTAATTGCATGCTGCTTGTAACGAATACAAATATAAACTTTCAGATTTGGATCAGATGAAAATTTTGATGATTATTTTGAAGATTTCTCACTTTCGATAAAATATAAGACTTTGAAAAGAAATGAAATCCATTTTCTTATGGGTTAGATTATTTAGCGACAATTCAAGACAGCTTTATGGATAGAGATGAACAAAAAACGCTGTTTGAAACCCTTAAAAAAGGACGTAGTAAAAACATAAATATAAGAGTCCAGAGATATTTTTTCAGCATGAAAAGTTCAATTATCTAAAATATTAATGATAATAAAATTCTAATATTACCATAAACCTCACAAACTAACACAATTTTATTTGGAAAAAAGCTCATTTAAAGAAATTGTCCATTGATCAGAATGATCAAACTTTTACAACAAAGAATAAGTAAGCTTATATTATTTAGTTTCTGTGAAGTCCAAACTTTTGTTTTCATATATGCAGAAATATGCAACATCAACCCTTTTACTTCCGGTTTTTTCATATTTGTGAACACTACTCTCTCTTTGCGTGAAGTTATAATTCAGATAAGCAACTCTATCATCAGCAACATTTTAAAACTGTCTTCTTTTCAGAGAAAGATGAGCTTCATGAATTACAAATCAAATTTAAAATGAACAAAAAAAGCGATAAGGAGTAAAACTGAACCCCTTTTATTAATGGAATACTGATATAATAAATGGAAGATATTTCAGACTGTTTACTGCATTTTCTACAGTAATTAATTTGCATATTTTTTTCATTTTTTGCCTTAAGTATTTGTAAACACACAGAGTTCTAATGCACATCCCTACTTAAATCAAGATAGATATATAAATTTAAATTTAGATGAAAAATAATTATTTATAGGCTATGATCATGTTAAAAACTTGGGATATTGATAATATTTACTGAGCAAAAATTAGGTTTTATTGGTACTGTGTCATTCCTCGATACATTATATTGTGTCTAGTTGCGAGTCAATTTCTTTCCAGTAATATAGTGTCTTAAACATGCATGTATATCTGTCTTTATTTCAGCAAAGTATTAGTATTTGCTATAAATTTCAAAAGGAATTC
Organism: Dolomedes plantarius; assembly: GCA_907164885.2. Taxonomy (NCBI): domain Eukaryota; kingdom Metazoa; phylum Arthropoda; class Arachnida; order Araneae; family Dolomedidae; genus Dolomedes; species Dolomedes plantarius. The sequence continues at coordinate 92,286,707 of OU015494.1, read as the reverse complement.
ATCCAAATTTTTTTATTCTTTGATACAAAATAGGTGCTTTCTCCTTTGGTTTATTTCGAATTTTCAGGATTGAATATTCTATAAGCTAAATATTCTGACATACCTGGTGCAAAATTTACTAAACTAATAATATAATTCTATTTTTTCATTTGTTTCAGTATTTTCTGATTTTAAATTTAATAAAACCATGAATTTCTACTGTTGAAAGAGCGAGAGATAAATAACAATTTGAGTAATATTTAAGAAGCTTTATATTTGCAGTTATGTTTGGATAGTAATATATTTATAGAACTTTTACATGTATAAGAATTTTTAAATGTAATTTTAATTGAAAACCTAATATAATTACTTTTATGAATATTAAATATTTTAAAATTGACTTATAAAAAGCAATATCCATATTATTACACAAGTAATATCCATGAAGAAGTTACCTTTAAACTATCAAACATGGTGCAGAAATGTGTTTTTTGTTTTGCATTGTTTTGTTTTTATATGGATTTCATACGATATATTTTAAGTCAAATTTCCTACGTTATTGCTAATAGGCCGGAAGTATACCCTGCTATGCTAAATTAAGGAATAATTTGATTCTTATCGTAAGTAAAAGTACACATATCTTATAGAAAGACTCTAATAATATTAGCAATTAATCAACTAACATAAAAAGGGGGGGGGGGGAATTACTAAATGATCATATTTTTCGATTTATTACACTCTAGGAATGTAAGATAGAGATACATAAGAGACAAATCATCATAACAGTTTTTGCTTCAAGCATTTTCTGATTTCTTGAGCAAAATGGATGCTAACATTGAGATCCATAAAAATTCAATGTTTGTGCAACTGTTGTTATATTCGCAGTGATTAAATGTCTTATAATTTATTTTCAGTTCCGCGCTACTTGCATGAGAATACTTCTAATGACACATAAGAATCATGAGATATTATCAAAATAATTTCAAATGTATACTTTAGTAGAGTTCCTGACAGTCTTAGACATATGTTTTGTCCTTATAGACTCCTCAGCAAGACTCTGGCTCCTCCACGAAAGCATTCACATTGCCTTTTGTAATCAGAATGATGTTAATTCTTTAGCATTGGGAAGTTTCAACTGACCAAATGCAGCTTGTTCTTATAAAACAGATAACAAACTGTGAATTCCTTATTCATATCAGATACCATTATGTTGAGGACGTTATCACGTTGAAAATAGTTTCCAGCTTCTCAATTTTCTTATTCCCGGGAAAGTTCATATCTCAGTTGCCAGTAATAGAGAAACTAAGGGTATACTGGTGCATAAATGTTTTTTCCTGAATAGTTAAAGAGGGTGTTTTGCCTTAATACTCTAAGCCAAATAACCAAGAAACGCTATTAGGTGCCACTCTCGCGATGGCTCATTAGAATTCTACACTACATAAAATCAACCATAGAATCTCTCGGCATCATATTTCGCGATAAGAATTCACCATTTTCCTAAGCTACGACACACGAAGTTATGTTGTGTTTCGAGGTAGCATGTTCTGAAGATTACGACATATTCATTTCTTTAAAGAAAATGATAAAAATTTGCACTCTGTTGTATAAGGAGATTAAATACAGTAGTCCATGTTTATAGATACGTATTTCTTGAGTTAAGAATATTTAAAATTTTTTATAAATAGTATATTTCAGTAAAGAGTTTAAATGGAATTCTCCCTATATTGTCCTATATACCTATTGAAATCAATCTATCCACTTGTTAGATATATTTAATGAAGTATTCACAGAGAATACATCAGAAAACAGAAGTCAGTTTATTTTCTAAATGCTGAACGCAGATTAATTCATTCCATAAAATATTCTATTTAGTAGAAAATAATGAAAAACACTAAAATACAAGACTCAGACGATTTATTATAAAATCATATAAAGTTCATTTTTATCCAGTAAACTACGTAAGATTCAGCTATGATAATTTTGTATAATTAATTATACGTTATTTATTTCAAAGGAAATTATCTTAACATAGGTATTCTAAAGTTCGCATCTGTTTCTAAACTGGATGAAAAAATTTTGGATGGTAAAGCTTTCCATTCTACTGTAATTAAGTATTTTTGTAATCTTTTGCAAATGAAATGTTTTAAACTAATTAAGTTTGAAATATGAAACGTCTTACTAAATAAACTGAATTTAGAAGGGAGCGATATTTTTAAAGGGGTCTTCAATTAAATACTTAATTATGGGGATTTTTTTTCTCGCTTCCGTAAATTTAAGCATTAATTTGCCTTTATTGAGTTAAAAAATGCTTTGAAATACGTTTGTACATATAAGTGATGTAGACATGAAGTTCTATGTCTATCTACGCACGAAACGAAATGAGAAAAGTTTTAAAATATCTAAAGATAATGAAATCTTTTAAACGCATTACGAAAATTCTTTTAAAGTACCTAAGTTTCCCCCCTATTTCACAGAGAATAATTAAATAATTTTCCAACTTTTTGTCATTGCTTGAATCCCCAAGTGCATTTTTAATATTATTTCCACTTCAATAAGTATTTCAAAAATTCTCGTAGTAAGTGGATGAAAATATAATTATGATTAATACAATCTTTTATGAAATATAACCATTATACTAAAATTAAAAGTAATTAATTCACTGGACTTTAATATTTTCTCGGCAATCCATAACTCAATATTCCGTAATTATTTATATGCATTCGCTCAGTAGGAAAGGTCAAAACAATTTTTACCCCTTCCTTTTTGCAAGCCTAACGAAAATATAATTTTGTGAATCAGATTGTTTTAGTTATTTGTTGATGTCTGTCAATGGCATGCTATATAGTACCATAACTAGACTTTCTTATAAATGATAACAAGCACTATTGAAATTATATTTTTATACATGAGTAACATATTTACGGGTCAGTATACAAAAGTAACAAAAGTGCATGAAATGTGTGGAAGATTCTTGTTGTTTTTCTATCTTAAGATCTTTAACAGTCAATTATGTCTCTACGTTAAAGTTCATGAGTAACTGATGTTTAAAACCTTAAAATGCAAAATCGTTCTGGTACATACATATTGATACGAATATTTCCAGTCTATGGTAATCTTGCCAAATATGAGAGTTATCGCCAAATTGGCGAACCTTTTAGAAAGGTCTAGAAGGTTGGCGACCATATGGCACCATATCGCCAAATTTGGTGATATGGCGCAAAATGGTCGCCAACCTTCTAGACCTTTCTAAAAGATTCTGGAGATTTCTAACTGTCCGACCGATAGGGGGCGCTTTGGAAGTCTATAAATATACCTTGTTGTGAAGCCGAGAATTACGACGCCAAAATGGGAAGCCGTATCGGAACAAGTGGTAGCAAATTAGCGAATAGTTAAGCCAGTCAAAAAGGTGAAACATGAAATGCGTTGTGTATTAAATTAAGTTACAGAATTAACTTCAAGTAACTAAGCGACATGAAGGATAACCCAGATAGGTTGTCTCAGGTAACATAGATTAAGTAAAATATTTACTTTAGGTTAACAGCACTTAGCTTAGCAAGAAAATACTTAACCCTACATATAGCCTGACCCACGTGCTAAGCATATTACAATACTCAAATTATTCATACCTAGGAAACAATATCTACTACAGTAAATTAAATTACAGACAAGGGGTTTACGGAGCAAATAAGAAGTTTATTTTAACTAAACATAATAAAAAAAGGGAATACTTAATTGTATACAGCCATGCCATACTCCTCGCCACCACACTCAACACACGCTCCCAAAGCGCACCAACCTCCAACGAGTCCAAGGGCTGTCTCCCGCTACTTTTCGAAGCTAGCCATGACATGCGCCAATCTGTACTTCGCGCCTGCGCAATACAGGCTCAATACACCAGATTTGGCGTGCATCGCCTTTTTTGGCAATAAATCATTTTTCTTTTCTGCCAATGTATGGCAGTTATGAGAGACAGTTATAAAGACCTGAATATTTATAGATATACTCCATGAGTCTTTATAACACTCTCCCCCTTCACCAAGTGAAGAAAAAACAAATGAGGGAAAATTTCCCAAAGAGAGTTGAGTTCAATGTGCTAGGAGTGGGAGTTGGCAGGCTTACAAAGAGTTACATTGAAGATCCTTTGGAAAAATGTGATTATACCAGTGCATTACAATGTATTACATTGAAGACCCTAGATGAGGGAAAAATATCATTACAGCTCATATTGAGTCTAATTTACAATGGTGTACATTGGAGATCCTAAATGAGGAAAAAAAATTGTTACAGCTCATATTGAGTCTAGTTTACAATGGTGTACATTGGAGATCCTAAATGAGGAAAAAAATTGCTCCTAATTTTGATTATATGAACATAAAAGTACAAGTTACACAGAGTATGTACATTATACAAAAGAACATTAAACACTTCACGTCGGCTGGCCAGCCATTGAAAAAAAACAAAGAAAAAACACAAAAAACAACCCTGTAAAAATTCACTTAGAAAAAAATTAAAGTTACATTGAAAAGCGATTAATGTCAATTGCAAAAACTATGTGTCCTAGATAGACAAAGTGTCATGGATAGACAAAGTGAAAGCACTAATAACAGTCAACATTGTGACAGAGAGCATGGTGTCATACACAAGAGTGTCATTACTATGAGAAAAGCTTAGAGACACCCTGGATAAAGAAGATAACTTGTAACACAGTGTACCACACTGTACCATGCATATTACAAACAGTAAAAGTAAATGCGCATAAACACTTAAAAAACAAGTGCAAAATTTGTGTTGGGATATACATTATGGTGAGTATATACCCTAAAATCATAAATTGTAGGACACTATAATAACATTATTCACAAACAAATATACAATATAACACAAAAATACATGAATATATACAAGAAACAGTTAATGCATTACCCACTTCACAAAGCTAACAGGTGAGTTGATTCAATATGGAAACTTATAAAAATTTCACCTATATGCAGCAGGTGATGTACAACTGCAGGGGATAGTGACCATGTTGAGGTCGAGAACCTTCAAACCTGTATACAGTACATAACAGGATTCGATACTTTTCTGGAAAGCTGGTCACCCATAAAAAATACACAAAAGAATAAGTTAATACAATACATATATTTACATAAATATGAGGACATATTTCTGAGAAATGGAAAAAAATTGCCTTGTGCAATAAAAAAACTTGGCTTCATTTCTCAAAAGACAAAATCGAGAATCTTTTGGATGATTAAAATATCATAGGTTGCTCATAAGGTACAAAACAATATATTCAAGGAAACTCACCAATGAAAAAAAAGAAAGACTGATAGATGATATCAGATGATGTTTCCTGCAATTCAGGCAAAGTGTGAAACAAAACTTAATATTAACTATTGCTAGGTTATTTACAATGGTATCTGGGGGAACCAAATGATTTTAATTGCATATTATATTTTATATCAACAAAGTGGTTAATTTAGCATTTTACTTTACTATTGGTAGACTCAATAACAGAACTTTAGAATTAAGAGTGAATACTATTATAAGCTTATAGAGGTTAAAGAACAAGGTTGTGCATAATTAACAGATATATTATGAATGGAGTAACTTCACAGATATTAAAAACTTTAAAAAGATACAGAGGTATACCATATGCAGCAAGAGTCCTAGTCCATACAGGAAGACAGGCAGAAGAAGAGTTGGACGTGCCAATCGCTGGGTTGTCCATCAACTGGAGAAGACGTGCGCGCAAACATCTTTCCCAGAACTCTATTTCCTCGGCCTGAGGTTGTAGGGGCAGGGCTTCTTCACTGCAGTAGGAATTTCTGGCATCTCTGGGTCTGTTGTTTCTGGCGGTGGAGGACTGGCATGGGAGAGGCCAACTGGAACGTGAAGTTTAGGCGAATCTATCTGGAGCTGAGGAGTTTCAAGAAGCATTGATGGCAGGTGGAATGACAACTGCTCGTCTGCTAGACTTGCTTCTGGGACCTGGAACTCATCGTCTGGAGCAGGAGGAAACAGTTCTCCATCAGGAAAGTACCCCCCAGTGGCATCCATTGGAATGGTCATCCTCTGGAACCCTTGAAAGACTGAGGAGTCTCAGCACAGGATCTGAAGGATTGGACACTGGAACAGGCATCTGGGCAACTGGATTGAAGAGAACTAGGGCACACAGAATCATTAGTAGTGGGAGATGGATTCGTCTGCCTCTCTAATAAATGCCCTTTACGAGCTGGGCCTTTATCAGCCTGTTCACATGGATGAGCGAAGCCGGTTATTTCTATCTTCAGTGGTCGAATGGCCACAGTCAACATTTGAGGCGGAATTTTCTCAATAGCGAATGGTCCCTTGAGAAATTTGCTGAATGTGAGTTTTATATTTTACATACAACAATGTCACCCTCCTTAGCCTTGTGTCTCTTCTTGCTCTATTGAGCTTCCTGTGAGAGTTTGCTTGACTTATGGATGTATTGCTGAAGCACAGTGACCAAATGGCTTTAGTTTGTGCCATAATATTATCAATGAGGGACCCTTTGTCAAGATGAGGAAAGTCATCGAAGAACCTCTCAGAATCAGTTAAGAGGGCTAAAGCTCTTCCAAAATGGACGACTGCAGGGGAGTGACCTGTCGTAGAGTGGGATGGTAGAGTTTGTATAGTGAGGCATGTATTAGGATGGCTGTGTCAAATGGGTACACCTTGGGCTTGCAAAGTTGAGATCGAAGACTTGATAGAGGCATTGATTCTCTCAGAAACTCATTTGGCCTCAGGATGGCCAGGTGATGAGTGTGCCATCTGATTCCAGCCATATCCAATAGCCTTTTGAATACCACAGAGGTAAATTGTGGGCCAAATCTGTAAGAATATGGCTTGGTCTGCCAAACATGCAATGTACCTAAATATAGCCTTGGATATCTGTCAGCTGTGGTTGACGGCATGTCCTCTAAGACCAAAAAGCGACTGAAGTGGTCAATTATGGTGAGGACCGAGTGACCATTGCGGAAGGGACAACAAGATCAAGGAATACAAGTTGGCCTGGTGCAGTAGGAAGTGGTGCAGACTGGACAGGAGCAACCGCCACTCTTCTTTTTTTGTGAAGAATACATTTTGTACATGAGGCAACATAATTGGCGCAATCCATGTATGCGCCTCGCCACCAATACTTTTTGGCGAGAGCCTCATACGTCTTTCTCAAACCAAAGTGGGACAACATGGGCCAAGCGAAGTGCCTTTGGCCTGAGAGCTGACGGTAACACAATGTACTCTTCTCTCGACAATCCAGTCTTTCCTGCGTTAAAACAATAGGTTTGAGTCTGGGTGCACAAAAAAGTTCTGGGCACATCCTTCGCCTGTTGATTACTTTGTGAAAAGCTGGGACAAATCCTCATCCCTGAGCAGTTCCTTCAGGATTGTTGCAGAAGAGATTTCATTCTCTGGGTCAGCAACTTCTGACGTTATGATGGTGAATATCTTTTGTAGCTGCTTTGCAGGCTTCACACTAGAGATTGAACTGTGTGTGTTTACATCCTGAGGAGTGGTGGAGGAGTGGAGGATGGCAGCAAAGGGAGGCAAATTAGGTTTAATATGAACATTACTATGTGGGTCAGAGCAGAAGTACAGATTAATACCTTAGCATGGTATTATCAGGTACAGAAAAAATATGAGTTAGAGCAAGAACTAGGCCTTTACAACATGAGTAGAAATCAAGTGTTATTGCTGTTGACATTATCTCTAGCATTACATGAGATACCTTATGGGGTGAATTATCTACCTCTATAGAATCACTATTACCATACAACACATTACTATTATTATCAAGTACTTTATCATACTGAGCAGGTTCCTCAGAATCCAAAGTAACTACAGGTAAAATTTGCTTTGAATTAATTAAATTAGCATTGGTATTAAGGTCTTGGGTTATAACATTAGGTGTGCGTGAAAAATAATCTGGTAACGCATTAGAGTTCCACTGACATGAATAAATTTAAAAGAATATTCAATAGAGACATTAACCATCTTGTGGTGATGGATGCAGGAGAAGTTGTTTTCTTATAGTGAAAGAGGTTTACGATCTGATAAAACAAAAAACTTCTCTATTATACAAATACTGTTTGAAGGATTGCACACCTTTTGCTATAGCCATGAGTTCTAATTTGAGAGAGGATAATTCCTCTCAGCTTTATTTAATGATTTACTAAAGTAAGAGGACAGGTAATAGTTGACCATCAAAGTCTTGTAATAGCACTGCAGAATTGGCTTCTTTGGGAAGCATCCAGTGGTTAACATAAAAGGTAATTATCAAAATTAGGTTGTCTGATAAAAGGCGAAGAAAAGAAAATCTTTTGTAGTGACTGGAATGCATTAGAAGCTTCATCAGTCCAATTAAAAGGTACAGACATAGAAGTCATTGAAACCAGAGGGGCAACCAAATTAGAAAAACGTGGAATTAAGTGTATATAATAATTACAAACACCTAGGAAACGTTTCAACTGTTTTTTAGTTTTTGGAGTTGGAAATGAAGTCACCTTTATGATGTTAGAAGAAATTGGACTTATAGTGTTCTGCGACACTTTAAAACCTAGGTAATCTACTTCAGTTTGATGGAATGAGCACTTTGGAGGATAAGCAGTAATATTATTTTTAGTAAAAACAGAAAGAAGAGCTTTTAATTTCTGACAAGACTCTTGAAAGGAATTCGCACAGATGACAATGTCATCTTGGTAAGCAAAGATACCCAATTCATTGGTTTCCTCAATGAGAGTATCGACTAAAGCTTGGAAAAAGGATGCTGCACTACGCAGTCCAAAAACTAAACGTTTATATTTAAACTGACCCCACATGGAAGTGAAACTCAGGCGGTCTTGAATTTTCAGGTAGGTCAATTTGATGGTAAAGCACTTTTTAAGTCCAAGGTGGTGAAGTAGCGATATTGAGCTATATTATAGATTATGTCAGTAATCTCTAGTAAAGGATAAGATGAATTCTAATTATCTGATTAATGGAGACGTAGATCCAAAGCAAGTCTGAACTTTTGTGGAGCAGAAGAGTTTAATTGCTTCTTTTTAACAAGCAATAGTGGGCAAGCCCAATCAGAGATTGTTCTCTCAATGATACCTGCCTCCACAAGTCATCAATTTGCTTTTTAGTCTCAGCTTGCAAAGACTGAGGAATGGGAAATGGAAGAGTCTTAAGAGGGAAGTCATGATCAAAATTCAAATTTGGAATCACACGATCAGTGTGTCCTAAAGACTTAGACGAGGCAGAAAAAGCAGTGGCATAATGCTCAACCAGTTGTGACTTTGAGAAATTTCTCCAGGATTCAAAATGGGAAAGCTTAAGTCATTAAGATTAAATTCAGACTTTCTTAAATTTAATATTTCAGGAGATGCAGTAATAAGAATTACAGATTCACTGACTGAGGTAGTTCGAGCATGAGAAACAGATAACTGCTCATCTAAGAAGGACACATTGACCCAACACAGCATTTTTGTTTACATGAGACTGGCTTATGGACAAATTTTCAATTAATATAATGACTTAATCACTTTAGAGGATTGTTGAGTAGCAGGAGTTGAACTATTATCACTTATAGAATCTGGTTGCCTCATCAACAGATATATTATTTGCATAATAGATGGATGAACTAACAGATTTGGATTTTTAAACAACAGGCTCAAAGAATAAATCAGAATTTGAATTGATTATTGGAGCACTGATTTTAACAAAGGAAGAAGAATTGGTTTGATTATAGTTTAGACACAAGAGTAGCATTCTGAGCATTTACAACAACATGAGAATGTACACCTTGATTTTCAGAATCAATAAAAGGAATGACCATATCATCAATGTGATGGAAGCTTGCGAATTTGAAATATCCACATGAAACTTAGTAGAAAATCATAACCAATTATGGCAGAAAAAGACTTATCATTCAATTTGTAACACAAAAGGAGGTTTGAAGACATTTATCTCAAGTTGAAAGATAAATTGATACATGAAGAGAAATTGACAGAAGAGTTGATGGTGGGTATAGACACCTGTCTGAATGTTTTTATAATTAAGAGATTGTTTGTTCATGTGGAAAAATGACTGGTCGCGGAAGTAACGAGATAGAAGAACCTGTGTCAATTAATCCAATAATAGTTGTTTGAGGAAATTTATATTAACCATAGGTAATTATGCAGAAGTTTGAGCACTGCATATCCTTTCGATGACAATTTTGCTATAGCATGCAATGCATTATCATAACAGGGATCTCACACTGAGTAGCAGTGGAGTTCATAATTTTGATAGCAGCAGAAGTTTGACAACCAACAGAAGAAAAACTTGTTGAACAGTTATTATTACACTGCACATTAAGATATCAGTACTCTATTATTTACAGACAAATTTGAGCACTGTTGTACCAAATCACTGTGATGACATAATTAGGAATATAAAGGTCATAATTAGGACTATTAACATTGGCTGATGAGGAATACTGGAGAGACGAAGGTACATCAGTCATTAGATGGTCTCACCTGCAGTGGTTAGAAGAATCATAAACAAAGGAAGAGGCCTCAGGATTTAGATTCGAGTTCCTCACAGTGTGTGAGTTCTGCCTAGTAGAGTTATTTAACTGCGGCTGTCTATTATTTGGACCAGAAGATGAGTGCTCCCTACGAAAATCCTTTTGAAACTTATAGCATTTTGCAAAAGTGTGACCTGTCTTATAGCAATATTGACAGACAGTCTTTGAAACCTTCTGTCGGGACTCATTGAAGAACAAGGTGTTTGCATATATTCATGCATTCAGTGTCACATGACAAAGTCGACGGGATGATTAATAGCATTCACTGGTTCTTAGTCATATTCAGTGAATTGAGCTGTTCTTTGATAACCTGACTATTCAGCTGAGCAGCTCTTGCAAACTGCAAAGCACTACCCAACAGACTGGGCTGAAAGTTGCTGTAAGATTCTAATTGCTGCAAAGTATCAGCTCTATCACTGCAGCTGGAAACACTTTATGTTTTCACTTAATAATTGCACCTTAATACTCTGAGGGGACAGCCTTAATCAACTCTACAAATTTATCTCATTAAGGGCATCAGGATTCTTAACAGAGGGATGTAATTTTGAAACTGAACTGAAATTCTGTGTGCCAGATTTCTAATAGATTCAGCAGGTAAAAGGTTATGGTGTTCTGAGGGTGCAATAAGGCAGTGTTTACAGAATGATAGGATCACAAGAAGGATTTCCAACCCTTGCAACAAAATTCATGATCTTCTGTGTCCAACAACTCGGAAGTACTTATGACATATTTTTAGAGCAGGCCCCTACCAATTGTCGGACCTGATAAATATAGATGTTTCAGCACCTGTCCAATTACTTTACTCTCGCTAAGTCCCTGACTTGCTTAGAGAAAATGACAATAATTCTCCATCACCTTCAAAAGGTTGAATGGTTACATTGAATCTATTGTCTACCTCGCTAGCCATGGTCCTAGAAAGCAAAAAGTAAAAGAACTGGACTAAAATTTTAAGGAGTTTACACAAAAGATAACATAACTTGAGTTTTACCACATTCAACGTGTAAACAAAAAATTTCCTGAATGCAGTGACACCATAAAATGCAAGACAAAAATTCCATTGGAGACTAACATGAACCAGCAAATGAACAAAATGTAACGAATTATGAATTATAAATTTAGAAAAGAAGTATATTAAAAGTTATGCATATACAAAATGGATACTATTCAATAATACACTTTTCAAATACTTATGCTTGAGTTCACCATAGCTTAATTAGCATTAAAAAATTTCAGCATAAATGTCAACTATCAGTCAGAAATATTATATGAACCCATAGATATGATAGGTTGCATGAATGACACAAAAATTAGCACTTATATATTAAATGAATTTATATAAATAATGGAAGTTTAAATCAATAATTGTTAATTCAAAAAGCATAAAATATATCCTTTACACATAAAAAATCAATCAATATAACACAATTCCAATCTTAAATAATATTCAATGTTAAATACTCAGATATTCATAAAATCACTGTATAATTAAATAATTGCACATAACACATAGCTTCGTTCATGCTCTATTATAAAAAATGCATCATGTGGTACAGAAATAGCAAAATGACTGAAATTTTAGCATTATAACATACAATATTACTTATTAATAAAGAGAAAACATTATAATCAGGGGGAATACTAAGCAGATGCATTTTTTTCGTTACTCACGTAGGTTAAAGAATTAAAAGAGGTTACCGATAAATGAGACAAATACCCTTAAATATTACATTAATTTTAAGGACTGGTCAACCGGTACCAAATGTGTGTGAAGCCGAGAATTACGACGCCAAAATGGGAAGCCGTATCGGAACAAGTGGTAGCAAATTAGCGAATAGTAAGCCAGTCAAAAAGGTGAAACATGAAATGCGTTGTGTATTAATTAAGTTACAGAATTAACTTCAAGTAACTAAGCGACATGAAGGATAACCCAGATAGGTTGTCTCAGGTAACAGATTAAGTAAAATATTTACTTTAGGTTAACAGCACTTAGCTTAACAAGAAAATACTTAACCCTACATATAGCCTGACCCACGTGCTAAGCATATTACAATACTCAAATTATTCATACCTAGGAAACAATATCTACTACAGTAAATTAAATTACAGACAAGGGGTTTACGGAGCAAATAAGAAGTTTATTTTAACTAAACATAATAAAAAAAGGGAATACTTAATTGTATACAGCCATGCCATACTCCTCGCCACCACACTCAACACACGCTCCCAAAGCGCACCATCCTCCAACGAGTCCAAGGGCTGTCTGCCGCTACTTTTCGAAGCTAGCCATGACATGCGCCAATCTGTACTTCGCGCCTGCGCAATACAGGCTCAATACACCAGATTTGGCGTGCATCGACTTTTTTGGCAATAAATCATTTTTCTTTTCTGCCAATGTATGGCAGTTATGAGAGACAGTTATAAAGACCTGAATATTTATAGATATACTCCATGAGTCTTTATAACATACCTGACATTGGCTTTGAAACTCAGTGCTGGCACAGTGGTAGAGCACGCTGCTCCCATACTTTGGTCCCCGGTTCGATCCCGGTGGATGCTTCTTATGTAGATAATTCTAAATATTTGAATTTTAACATTATAACTTCCCACCCATTCAAGGCCCTAATGGCATTTCCTTCGAAGACGCGGACAAAGCTAATACTATTGTTAACACATATCGCGAGCAATTCTCTCCTAATTATGACCTTGTGGACGAGGAAAATGACTGAACTAGCCTCACCACTGTTCAAAATTTTCTTTCTACCCCCCCCCCCATCCCAAGATACTGAACCGGCTTCCATTGCTGAAATCACCAACATTATTCAAAAAATTAAAATAAAAAAAGCACCGGGTAATGACAACATTAATAACTGTGTCCTTAAACATCTCCCTATTAACATTATTATGTACATAACCGTCATTATTAACGCGATTCTTAAATTTAACTACTTCCCCACTTGCTGGAAAACCTCTATTGTTAGTCCCATACCTAAACCTGGTGCTGATCACAATCTTCCTCAAAATTACCGGACAATTATTTTACTGTGTTCTCTCAGTAAAATTTCTGAGCGCGTTATTCTTAATAGAATCTCTAACTTCCTGTATGACAATAACATAATTATTCCTGAACAATTCGGCTTCAGAGCCCAGCATAATACTACCCTTCAACACCTTCGTGTTGTGGAATTTGCCAGCGACGGCTTGATTGCTAAGAGACCCACTGATGCTCTCTTTCTGGATATTAAATGTGTTTTGACAAGGTTTGGCACCCTGGTCTCATCTATAAACTTATCTATATTAAATTGCCCGACTCTCTTATTCACCTCCTTCATAACTATTTCCATAATCGTAATTTTATTGTCCGCTTTAATCGCGATCTTTCCCGTAATTTCTATATTTCTTCAGCTGTTACTCAAGGTAGAATTCTCACCCCGACCCTGTTTAATTTGTACTTAAATGATATTCCTAGAGGAATTAATACTCTTCTTGCCCTCTATGCGGACGATACAGCTATTCTCTCAACCTCTCACAACATTAATTATCTTGCCAGTCAGATCGAACGGCATATCGACACTTTAGAGAGTTGATTCACGCGATGGAAAATTCTAATCAACCCCTCTAAGTGCCACGCGATTTTCTTTTCCAATCGTTACTGTAATCTCCCCAGCTTTACCTTTACAATTCGCCTATTGACTGGGAGAACACTGCGACCTATCTTGGTGTAACCCTTGATCGCAGGCTGACATGGAAATTCCATGTCGATAAACTAGTGCAAAAATGTAACGCTGTTACCATGCGACTTCGTTCATTAATATACGGCAGCCATCTTTCCATGAGAAACAAAGTCCTTCTTTTTAAACAAGTTATTCTCCCCGTAGCTCTTTATGCAATACCGGTCTGGTTCTACGCCACGAAAACTCATATACATAAACTGGAGGTCATCCAGAACTTGACTCACAGACGTATTTGCCGAACGATCCGTTATATGTCTAATGAAACCATATGACGAGACTTCAGCATCCTTTCCTTCAAAGAAACTGCACTTAAACTCTCTAAGAATTTTTTTGATAATATTCCTAACATTCTCAATGAGATTATAGCTGAGTTTCCCGACTATGACTACTCCCACCGTGCTAACCGCAAACGCCCTCGAGCGTGTCTTCTTAAAAGATAACACTGTCTCTTCTATCTTGCTTACTTATTCTTATTTTTATACTCCTCCTCTTGTATTTTACCAACCCCCTAGAACTTTACTATATTCTCAGTGCGAATATCTTCATTTTTCTTAAATAACTGTGGCAACTCTGGCCCAATGGATGCGCGTGCGCCTTGTTATTTTTCTAACGGGTGCGATTCCCGGCGTTTGCTTTTATTTTGCTGTTACTTATTTTACTTGTATTATGTTTTTACTGATAAGGGCCTATTTATGATATTTAATTACCTGCTGAGCAAATATATTTCTGATGCATAATGTTACAATTGGAGATAAAGTCCTACAGACGTTGGAGCTCCGACAAGTTGATATACCTGAACCTGGAAATCAGTGTTCTTTTCTGCTGAGAACTGAATGTATTCAGAGCGTGGTAGGCGAGTATTGTATAGAGGTCTCTATTATCCTGACTTGTGATTTTAGAGTTTTGTGCTGCATAGAAGACAGTTGTTACGTGTTTTCTATTTGAATTCGTATGCACCTGAATAATTTACAGAATAATAAATTTTGATTTGTCCTGCACTTTCTGAAGAGATTTTATTCATTTCTATCGAACCCAGGAAAACGGAACAATATCTTTCTTTGTAGTGTATGGAGTAAAAAATTATTAACTCTATCAAAGCAAAGACATGCTTTAAAAAGCTTAAAGAGATAATCCTAAGCGTGAAAATTTGTTTCAAAATATGAATCTGTCATGCAAACATTTTTGTTTATTGGGCATAATGTTATTCATCAGTATTTCATGACGCTTCAAGTTTTAAATTATTAAAATTTGTGTCCAGAACATGAATCTGTCATTCAAACATTTTTGTTTGAAGATTATAATGTTATTTATCGGTATGTAATGATAGTTAAAATTTAAAAACTATTAAAATTTGTTCCAAAACAGGAATCTGTCATTAAAACACTTTTGTTTGGAGGATATATGTATTTATCATATGCAGTGACACTTCAAATATAAAACTGTTAGAATTCCTGCCATTAGTCAAAATTTAGTGTCTCTCTGATCAGCAACAAAATTTACACTTTTTCTCAATCTGAGAGTAGAAAGATATATTTTTAAATAAATAAAATTTAAATTAATCATAAGAAAGAAAGAGCCAAATCTAGAACAGAACTCGGTCTAAAAGTTATAAATTAGTTTTCTTCATTAAGATAGATTTCGTATAAAGCCTATTGTACTTTTTCGGAAACATACTTCTAATTCAGGATTTTAAATCTCAGGATAGAAGGAGCAAAATACTTTTTAGAAATTATTAGTACTTTCTCACTGTAATAAGATTCTAGATTGTTAATATAAAACATCATTTAATCATTACGGTACATATTAATATTATTTTATAAGTCTATCTAGAATCGTTGATGACTCATTCTTGTATTATAAGCTAAAACTTATTTCTAGTGTGAATACATCAATCTGATATGATTTATTCGTTATATAAAGTGTTGAGTAAGGGAAAAGTTCAGATGTAATATTTTGTCATATTTTTATTTACGTTTTGCATCGACAACAAGTATAAAGTCCATTGGGGATAATGCCTTCAGTATGGTTAAGTTACTGTCATATTCATAGTTCCAAATATGACAAAAATAATACTAATAAATGTAACAGTATCATTTCTTAGATTACAGCAAAAGATCACAATTTTCGGCCAAAAATTCGGTTTTTTTTTGCTTCATAAAGCTTATTTTTAACCTTAAAGTGAATTCTGCTTTCAGAACACAGTTGTCTAAAAATTGCAAATTATATTAAAACTTTAAAACCAATTAAATTATTTGTGAATTTTCTGGATTTTAAATCCTCAAGATAATCTCTTTTTATCAGCATTTCAAAGAGTTATATCATAAACACAAAAACATAAAATTTCAAATGAACGTTCATATATGAATTTTCTATTTCAAAACTAGTCATCTAGTAGTATGCATTAAAGTAGTTTAAATTTACTCAGAAAAAGTTGAAATGCAGTATATTTATTTATTATTTTTAATGCTGGGCAAGGTAATCCTCCACAGTTTGAAAATTCCTCATACCTGACAAAAATCATATTTACCTTTTATCCGTACAGTTATCCTAATCAAATTGGTATCTATATAAATACTGGTAATACTAACTAAAAACTAGTTCTGACAATTTATAGAACTTTTACCCAAGTCTGATCTTTTTTTGTCAAAAAGGTTTCTTTTTATTTCTTAGAAGGGAATAATAAAAAGATCTGAAATTAAGATCATCAAATAAAAACTGTTTTCCTATATTGTTTAGAAAATTACTCACCTTGCATTTAGATTCCGTTTTTAATATGTATAGGTAGGGCCATCAAATTATCTACGAAATCTGTAGTCCTGAGAAAACTTCAGATATTTATTCTATGTTTAGAACTACGAAAATAATACACTGTCAAAGGATATAAACGAGATTTCAATCAACTCTTCTATACAAAATATCCTAAAGTAGTATCCCATAAAGCTGAATCAGATTGAATATTTCCACACAGTTTAAATTCTGCGTTCGAAAGATTTCAACCTCGGCATGAAAGTAATATCTGACAGGCAAGATGAAATATTTATTCGAATGTCTAAAATTATTTTTTAGTTGTAAGAAGGTTGTATCTGCTACATACCAGTGTTGTGCAAAAGATGGAAATAAATATTTTCTCAGGATTATAGGTAGAAATATACTTCACAAAAACATTTTGACAGCTTTGAAATACCAAGAGATATATTTTAGAGGCAACGCTAGAGAAACATTTAATTTTAAATTCATGCATATGCAGTATTCACAATTCATAAAACATTGACATTCACCAATTGAAATAGCAACTTAAGGAAATGTTGTTGTATTTTAAAAATCAGTTTAATAGCTTTTCTAACTATGTGGTTAATCGTCATGTTTATTGTATAATGTAAATTTTTGCTGTAGGCAAATGATATCAATTGATGCTAAATAATGTGTATCTTTGGATTAAATATTACATGCATTTAAGTATTCAATTTTTAAAAATGTAAATGAGCTTTAGAAAGAAAATACGTACTATAGTGAAAACAACAAGAACAAGGCTCATTGATTGCGGAGAAACATTTTCAATAATGCCTTGAAAATAAAAATAATAACAGTGCTTATACTATACGAAAAGTACTAATTTTAAAAAAAATTATGACGATTGGTAAGAAGATTACCCCTCTTTACTTCTAAAACAAACTTCAATTTTCTGTGAATGATGTCAGTAGGTTTGGAATTTTTCTGCTTTCATTTACCAGTTAGGCCTGCAGTTATTTAATCCTACTATATTTTAAACGAGAATATCGTTTTCTTGTAAATCGACAGTAAACATTTGGAATGACTTGCATTTTTTAATGGTTCATAGAGAGAGTCAAACCAAATGCTCATCGACCTGATGAAAAGCTATATTAATAAGTTTTACCCTAGTTTCCAATCAATGATTTTGCTTCAAATTTTGAGAAACCATGAGTTCCAGTTTTGTGTATTCAACAAAATTCACGCACGTAATACTTATGCTCAGTTAAGATCGTTATCTATAAAGAAGTAATACGTTCTTTAAAGCCTACATCACGGAATCTCCCTCGCACACTTGTCCGAGGGAGGAGAAACATTATTATGTAAATAGAACCGAACTCGTGTTATGTAAGTTGGAGAAAACTTCTAGATTTTTACTCCTACTTTTTAGAAGTACAGTTTTAAATTTAAACAACAACAACAACTTAGGAATAAATTTTAAAATAATGTCTTATTAAGACTTCCTCCATCAAACTTTATTCGCACCAATCTAATTGCGCAGGTAAAGTTCTTTCGGCATGCACTAAACCGCACCCATCAAACAATTCGGTTGTAAAAAGTGATAAGGATTTGGAAATAGCGAGTTCGTTAACCCTAACGCAC
The DNA here is from genome assembly GCA_907164885.2 of Dolomedes plantarius. Taxonomy (NCBI): domain Eukaryota; kingdom Metazoa; phylum Arthropoda; class Arachnida; order Araneae; family Dolomedidae; genus Dolomedes; species Dolomedes plantarius. The sequence goes on along the minus strand of OU015494.1, from coordinate 92,268,056 downwards.
GCATGACAAAGCTAGAAAAGGAATCTCGTCGAAACTAATGACGTTTCCCAGGGATGACTTGATCAAAACAACGTGAATATAGTGCTCTTAAGGCGTCAAGAGCAACGCATTTAAATCTTCGATATCAGTTGATTCTTTGAAAAGAGGGAAGTCTGTTATAGAAAAAATATAGTATAACAAATGTTGTTTGTTTGAACTAAAAAAAAAATATTATAAAGTTGTGTTTAAGACTATCTCAGGAGCGTATCAAAAAGTACGATTTCTTTCGATATCATATCTTTTTAAAATTTCATACTCCATTACTTAAATCATATTATTAATGATTATTCAGGAACCCAAAAAAATTATTAAAAAAGAGAAGTCTGGAAAAAAGGATTTTAAAAATGATTTCTGTTTATTACACAAATAGCTCTAATATCCCTCTGAAAACTATTGAACAAATTAAATTCCTTTTATCTAAAGAGTAATTGAATAATAAAAAGCGTGATGAATAAATATTAATTATTCATACCTTTACTTACCATTTCAAAAAAGGTTAAATTTATGTTTGTGCTAACGAATAATTGTTGTTCACTTTATTTAAATAATTGCATAATTATTCTTCTTAGAAATATAGAATGAAATATTAATTTGATATGAAAGGAATGGTAAATTTTCTTTGGTTTACAAAGATGATTAATTAGAGGCAATTCAGGTAATGAAGATGTAATGAATTAGTTCTTTAAAATACATTCTCTCCTGGAGGGAAAACTGTGACGCGTATTTTTATTTCTATATATTATTAAAGAGTAGGATTTCTATACAATTAAATAGAATAAATATTATAAAATATATTCTTCAATGCTCATTATTTTTCATTGACACATTATAAACTCACACCCATGCTCACACGACACACACGAAAATGTTTTAAAATAGTCATAAAAAAATCCTTTATGTGACAAATTAGGTTTTTCTCTCCTAATATAATGTTTCGAATTCTACTATTTGTCTAAAAGTACGATTAATGAATTCGTTTGCAAATATGAGAGTTTTTCTTCAATCTTTCGTACGCCCTTAAAAGATTTTATAGTATTATTGTGTCCTAATATACAGCTTTTATAAGAAAATATTGTGCAATTTTACATATAAATTCATGTTATCTGAGTCTTTATACAGTTCTTTATGGTATAGGACTGTTTCGTTAACATTAACAATTATGCTGTTTTTATATACTATACAGGTATTACACCACATAATTTGTGTTTGCTGTAAATTCTCGTTCAATGTGTGTATAAGTGTGTGTTTGTGTGTTAATCTTGCATTTGGGTGAGTTCAAGAATTTTAAATTTATAACATATGCTGTATATCTACAGGGTACTGTTTAACATCAATGTGACGAGCTAATAGGGTCATCATTATTAAGAATTTATGGTAGGCAAGGCTAGTACTATTCACGAATATCCATATTTCAAGGGTGTCCTGTGAGTATAATTCCTAAAAATAAGCGACTGTATAGTAAAAATTAAATATTTTATTACACAAAAATATTTTATTTTGGAAATATTAGATTCTGTTAAACTCATAGAATTTTACTATTTTTTTTTAAATCAAAACATACTAATGTAAAATTTTATTTTACTTTAAAATTGTCTTGTTGAAAAAAGGTTTCCATCATATAAAAACTGAATTTTACAAATTATATTTAATTCATTTGAACAAATTCCTTGTTAATATTCAAAGTAAAGGATTATTTTTAAATTCAAATTTCAAAATTATATATCTCTTTATTTAAGTTTATATTATAGAAAGATTAAACTTATTTTCCTTAGATGATGTACTATAACAAATGAGTACCTTTTTATTTTTTGGTACCACAACGAAAAAGTTAATGTTCTCTTGTAAAATAATACTTCTTTGAGAGCATCCATTATTATTTGGCAGTGAGACAATATTTTGGATGAATTATTTGGTCAATGTTGACGAAATCAATGACACATTTCCATGATCTCACTTGAGATGCTTTTTTGGCAAGTATATTCGTCTGTGTAATTTCTCGCATGCAATCTTTTAGAATTGCTTTGCAGAAAGCATGTGTGTGTAAAGCGAACATATACAAATGCCCATTATGTTACAGAACACTGCTTCTCTCACCAATCAAAAATAAATAAAACCAGTTATTTTAAGATGATTTATGTGTTTAATGGTAAGGCTATATTAAAATAAAAATAGAAAATATTATAAATCCATGTTTTTCTATGAATCATATTTCATGCTTGTAACTCAATGCTAACTTTCCACTTCGATCAATGTATTTACAATAGCCTTTTTCAATAAATGATTAGATTATTTTGCATCTTTTTTTAGATTTCAATCCGTCTTGATTTAACTAGCTATTCTATTACAATTCTTCTCAAACGTTTTTGCGTAAACCTCTAAACAGGCATCAGCCAATCCGATAACTGAAAAAAAAGTCCGAAATATGGTAATCAGAAAAGTGAGACTCAATAGAAAAAGAAGCGAAAACGCAGATGAATGAAGCGAGACGCCTAAGATATTGTCACAAGAGTGTATTCGACGATATGATCCTGAAGGGAACCACAGCTAAGAACAAGAACTAATCTAAACTATTATATAATTTTAATTGCTTCGGGAATCGATAAGTTAGTTAGTTAAATGTAGCTAATAAGGTGAGCGTTCTTAATTGAGGTAAAATCGTTTAGGGGTGTCAGGTAGCCTGTGTTTCTACTACCTGTTTAAATGATTAAGCTTTTATTTCGTAATATTTTCCCTTTGTGCTGTCAAGTAGAGTCCTGAATATAACTTTCTGTTGTTACTTTGAGTTATCCCATAAATCGTATCTCAGAACATAATCTTGACAAGGCATACTTTCATACAATATTATAATGCAAGTTTCAATAATTACATATAAGCTTACGTATAATTACGGGAAAGCTTGAGGTCTCTATAACTTAGTTATGAAAGGAAATTAATTTTTCTAGTATAATTAAAATTACATTTTGCATTCATGAAAACATCATTCTCACCTGAATTAAACTAAAATTTATTTTTTAACTTTAAGTAAGCTAAAATAAAAAGTCATTTTGAAAAGCGGGCTGATAGCTATTGCTATTAATGATACAGTCAGACAATTTATTTTAATTAATAAATTCTTAGTGTCTAAGAAGATGTCGAACTTTTAATTTTATTTAGTCTCTTAAACGAACTTATTTATGTACTTTCACATTTTTTTTTTCTCTCAACAATCACTTAGGAAGACCCAAACCCCATTTTCCCCAAAAATCCGTCAAAAAATTATTTTTTATTTTTTTCAGAAAATGATAATACACATATTTAAGAACCTATGTACAAAATTTCACGTCTTTGGGACAATTAGAACAGTTACTAATTAAACATTTTATAACTGCGTGCAAGGAATTAAATGTCCAATCGCCATTTTTAAAGGGCCACGTGTTGTGTTTACATTTAGTTTCCTGCAAGAACGAACCTTTGACAAAATTAATAATATTTCAGGTTTTTATAAAGCTATCAAGAAGAGGACACTGATAACTTGAGTAAATTACTTTTAACAGCAACTGTTTATAAACCATATCTTTCAATGTTTTGGTTTAGCTAATGTTTTGATGATCATTTGGTCTTCGAGTATTTTGATAAATGTTTATGTTTACTAAAAAGAATGGCTATGGAGGGGAGAAAAAAGGTGCTTGTGTGCTTGTGTGTTTTAAGATAAAAGAAAGTAGGAAAATATATATTTTTAGTTGGTTTAAAATAAATTATGAAACTTTATTTTATGAATTCTAGCAAATCGTCCAATTTCCTTCACATATGGAACTGCCTATAGTTTTTTTTCTCTGTTTAATTTAATATGTTCTTGCTATCATAAGAATCTTCAAACACCATAAATTACTAAAAAAAATGTTTGTTACAAAAGTAAGTTATTTTTCTTTAAATTTCTGTTGTGTTTTATACTTAAATGCATTTTTCTCAAAATCATGTTTTTACAATTTTGTCTGACTTAGAAGTACCAAGGCTTTGAGAAATACGCATTTACAGTTATAATTTTATATTTTTTAAATCTTGACTGAATGTTTAAGAAATGTAGGGAGATTTTTTTTTTTGTATAAATGCTTAATTTCTTTTTTATTTACAAATTGATAAACATGAAAAAGAAGAATTTTTTCTCGAACATTACCATATAATGAGGATTTTTTTTTTTTACAAAAATTAAGGAACATATTTTAAAAATATATCTCCCTAGGTTTGTATAACGAAGAATTTCGTTATATTCCTTGTAGGTTACTAAATTAACGTTAAATTTTAGTTAAATTAATTAAATACCTCAATTTGCTAGTTTTCCTAATAGTCACTTGCTTACTTTAACTTGGTAAAAGTGTTTGAAAATAGCACAGTTTATTTTTTTGTTGGTCCCCTCAAAGTGTGGGAATCTCGCTGGTTATCTCTAAGCTTAAGCTATTTTTCTGTTCTGGGAAAATAGCCCATTAAAATAAGTCCGTTTCTTTTGAAAATGCCCTGTGGATCTTTAGAATTGGATTCTTTTTATGTATCGGCTAAGTTTCTAAAGAGCGGATATTTAGACTTCCGGCAGTACGCTTAAATTGCACTGTTATTGCTATTTAAAACCGCCGTTAATTTAAAGCCGGCATTAATTTAAATTTGCCGATCGACTGTACCTTTTTTTAAATACCGACAGCTTGTATCCATCTGTTAAAAGCTTCCGGGCACTTGCTAGCGCCGTGGGAATCTGGCCACGTGGGTAAGACAAGACTCTTGCTAGTTCTCTCCTTCTCTCTTCCAATTAAAAATTGCGCCTCCTACGGTCACTTGAAGGCTTGACCAATAGGGTTTTGCACCATTCGCGCTCTTCGCCGTGCGTTTGTGTTGTTCCGTTTTTGGCGATAAATCGCTCTACCCTGTTCTACCGTATGTTCGTACGGTAGGAGCAAAAAACTGTCCGCCGAATCCTGTACGCTGTCTCTCAGCTACTTTTCCCTACGTTGTGTGGCTTGGCGATTTTTCAAGTGTTCCTGTAATCCCTCTCTCCTGACTTCTCCTGCTTCCTCGGTGGAAAAAATATAGAAGTAGCCATATTTTTCGCCTGAGAGTAGGATCTCTTAAAAATTGGCTTTAAAAAGATCCCGGGCAGACTTGGCTTTGCCATTTTCTGTCTTGGGAAGCTATGGGTAATAAATTTGTGTTAGCTCATCTAGATGTCTGAATTTTAGACCTGAACGGTCATTTTTTTTATTAGAAGCTAATGTAAGCTTCGAGCTATTTTTGTAAACTTTTATATATAATCCGGACAGGAAAATAAATATATTTTTTTTATTTTTGAAATGCTTTGAAAGATTATTTTAGTTTACCAGCTTCTTCAGGTTTTTTTATGCTAACATTACAAGTGCTTACCTGTACCTTTTTTTTTACGATCAATGCAAAGTTTGTACTATAATATCAGACGTTGACGTTCTAGTCTGAACTTAGGTTATCGCCACTTACGTAGTGTACTTCCATCTTTTACGACACCGTCCGAACAGACTAATATTTAGGGAATTCTTCAAGATTTCCTCATTGCAGACAATCTTTTGCCTGGAGGTCTTCATATTCTGCTGATAGTTTAAGAATCAACTCGCCCTGATAATTCTTCATTTTTGGTGCTGTAACAACTTGCTGCTGATATTCTATCCAGAATTCCGGTGTTTTTTTTCAATATCCTGCCGATGGTGTGCTTCTCCGGACTGACGCCATTCTACAACATTTTTTTTCAGGTTTCTTGTAGCGAACTTTTGATGATACTCTTTTTAACAGACTTTCATCATCACAGTGAACTCTGATTAATATTGCATCAATACACAGAACTCTGTATCTTCATTGTGTACCAATAGTTCATCAGCACAGAACTATTTAATTATTTAGTGTTCATAAGAGCACTCCAGATATCCTAGAAACCTCTTTAGTACAGTTTGTAGCATATACTATGACATTATTATAAAAATTTAAATTATAGAAAAAAAATTGAAAATTGACAAAGGAGTAGGTCTCTTAAAAAGTATGTAAATCGTGTAAAAAAGCATAAAATTTCAATATAAAATAAACTTCCATATAGAAATTGATTTTTTTATTGTTTCTTGCTTATAAATATTGCTTGAATATTATAAAAGAAATGGTTGTTTATTAACTCAATAATAAAATTTTTGATTTTTTCTTACGTGTTCCCTTAACACACTTTCTGACTCTATTCCGGTCATATAGCCAGGCACTTGTGCTTTCCGTTACCGCACTAAATACCTTTTAAGGTACTGTTTGGATCACTTGTAATATTTTGTCATGCAGTTACCAATACTTTTTGTTTATTGTTTCAAAATAATATTTTTAATGATTTTTAAATTAATTGATACTGCGCCTATAAAAAGCTTTTTTGTTCATGCAATTACACCTCGACGAAATCAATCAATTAATGATTTTATGTTGACACTTCCTTATACTGAAAATGGCTTCATAGCGAAAGAGAAGTAGAATTTCCCTTTTCAAACATTAGACATCTTTGCATTTAAATGGATTATTTTTGTGCTTTATTTAAGACATTTATGTGTTTTCAGATTTTTTTTTTAACCAAAAGCAAATTTCTTGTTACAAACCAATTCAAAGTAACAGTCTTTTTAATTAAGCTATAAAAAGTTAAAAGTTTGAATAATATATGTTTTACAGACAATGGACTTCTTTTATTAAAGTTTCTCCTAGTCAGTTTAAAAATATTTTATCCTAGTAGAGTATTAATAAGAACGAACAACTGGTAATGTTAGCAATGTACGGTTAGCAAGTACTTATGATACTCAAAGTTAGAAGTCATTATGTTTAATATTTTAAAAATATTACACAATTTTTGTAAACCGGATCATCGTGACTCGATGTATAAGTGACTCGTAGTATTAATGTAGAAACGGATAAATGGCTCTTATTTACATCTTGTTTAATGTGAAATATTTACATAGATTACTATATACAGTCGATTTGTTCCGTAGAACCATCCCACATCGATTAGGAAGAGCGGGGTTTATTAATACAGTTCAATAGAGACCTCAAGTCTCCTAGATTTCCCGCGCTCTCTCAGTACGCCAATACCTCATCAATGTCCAGTGTATAATGCTCCCCGCATCGTGCTGTGTCGTTTCTATCTCCCTTCCTTGAAAAATTCTCGTACGTTCTACCGTTCTCGTGTAGTATTTTTCACGCTTCCCGAGAGTCATCTTTTTCATCCTTTGTCGGCCGACCTTTTTCTAGGTTAAGTGTTCACAATCTTTGTCAGCCGCGTCATCTAGCGTCTCCCTTCCTGTGCTAACGGTCTTTTGCTTAACTATTCTAAATGATGTATCACTTACTCATGGTCATTTAAAAAGCTCATTTAAACCTCGCCACCTGTGTAGCTTAGAGTGTGAGTTTATTAAGGATCCTGTCGATCAAACTTAATTTAATCCATATGGCCTAATTAAGAATGTCAGGCGTGAGTCTGACAATTTTAGAATTAGAAATGAACAGAATAACTGAAAGCAATATCTCTATACTCTTTAAAATATGAATTCAAACAGAAAGCTTCCAATAAATATCATTCAAATGTTTTACTTATCCGCTTTCAGTACACATACATATCTTTTCCGATTTCTTACCGTTAGTCAACAATATCCTCTCTATTTTTACAGTTAGTTATATTATACATCTCGTATCACGTTAGTACTATTTGTTTAATAGAGTATGAAATATTAGCGATACATGATCCTTTTTGCCAGGATCATCTGTTTAAAATGGATATATTAAAGCATATAATGATACATTAAAAGGTAATTATAAAAAATGAATTTTGTTACTTAAACTTTTAAAAAAATTACCTCTCTTTCATCGCTAAATTCAAAAAAGACAAGTGTGGAAGCAAATCAAAATACACAAGATAAGAACTTGAAAAGATATATCGATTCCAGAAAAAGAACTCCAGTCTTCCAAGAGACTATAAAATCTGTTTTCGAGGTCGATTTTATTTTTAGCCTATCAGAAGAATCTTTTATTTAACGAAAGAAATAATGTTTTATTTTTCTCATACACCAATTTAATCTTTTTGTTTGACCCTCGATTTATCTAATTTCAATATTTAAAGAAGCATTCCTTTATTCTCATTTTTGAAAAAGTTTTCGGGGACAAGGAGGTTTGATTCACAGTAAAGCAAGAGCGATTATGTCTAAAGTTTCCTTCTACTCTCATATGAATAAATCTGAAATCAACTTGGAAAAAATATATTACAAGCAATGTGTAATATTAATTGAACCACTGTAAATATGAAAACGGAAATTAAAAATATGTACTACACGCATTTCAAGTCTGTAAGCTTTTATCCCGGAAACAGTTATTTTGTTTCCATTTCCAGAGAAATGGTGGAACAGAGCAAAAATGTAGGTAGTTCCCAATAAAATGTAGGTAGTTCCCAATAAAATGTAGGTAGTTCCCGAAAAATGTAGGTAGTTACGATAATTCGATTTTACGATGCGATACGAAACAATAAACATTTTCAAATGAAATTAAAAGTTAACGAGAGCTAAAACCGGGTCTGATAAAACATTCTTCCTTGACTTTTAATAATTAATATATTACTTGGGCCCTGCCGGAGTCCAGTACAATTAAAAACAATAACAATCTCAAACTGTACCAGCTATTCTTAAGTCCAATGAAAACATTGGACTTAAAATTGATCACCCCGGTGTAAAAGCAATCTCATGTTCCAACAAATAAATTTAGTTCTATGCTTGAAACATTATTTAGGTCCAGAGTGCTTTTAGATTTGTACGTTAATGAGAAGTACACATACAAACCTTTTGTTTCTCACTTTGTAAGAGTTCTGAGCTGCTTTAAGTTTGACCACACTACAGTATTCTAAAGAAGAAGTGTAATAAAGGCACTTTTAACTTAGTATATGATTTCGGGTCTAAAATACAACCGCAAGGGATTGCTTATTTTGTGATTCTTGAAGTACTTTTAATTTCGATGCCATCAAATTATATACATCACAGTTATTTTCTATAAATACTCTACAGGTAATCTAAATAACGGAAATTCTACTTTTTTTAACTTGAACTCTTGTAACTAAAAATAAAATGCAAACTATGTATTTAGTAAATTATCAATAAAAATTAGAACGCGTTTTGGTTTCAAGCGTAAGAACTATAATTTATTAAGTTTGGATCTCAGTACTTTGAGCTTATGTGTAATCTTCCTAATATTTTATGTACTACTACGATAAAATTTAATGGAAGTGAAAATTTTCATATAAATATATTTGTACCACCTAATAGAATCATATAATATAGGTATATATTTCTTTAGTAAAATATATGTAAAATAAAGTTGGATCAAATATTATACTATTTCGCAAACGTGCATTGAGAAGTAACAAGAAACGCATTTCTGAAGAAAACCAGGATATGTATATATGTTTTATTTATAGAAATATATGAAGAAACCTATACGACTTCTAACTTTATTTGTTTAAATTTTCGTACTATTTTTCCAGGAATCCGTATAAGAGAATTCTATATGACTCTTGTTTCATTTATTATAAATTATACTATCAGTATTACATGATATGTAAATCATATAGGTATATTTCTTCTATTACTTCGAGCACATATACATGTCAAAGGTCAGTTTTGTTAAAACTATGAAAGAGTAACAAATCAGCTTTTTAGAAAAAAAAACATGTGTTTCTAGTTTAATTCTTTTTTATTTTTCCCGTGTTTCAATTAATGTGTTAACAAAAAAAAACTTTTTAAAATGTAACATGCAGTTGTTATATCATTTTTTTTAAACGGTATAAACACAGGATTCCAAATTATGACCCATGATGATAAATTTCTTACATACGTATACTTTAAATTAGGTTTTTTTCAAAGGGACCTTAAAAACTAAAATATTCAATAAATGCCATTTTTCTCACGAAAGCTTTGCCTCAAGGTAAAAATCGTTCAGCCATCATTATCCAATCTTAGATTTTTATCTCTTAAATTATAATTTTATGATTTCAAAAGTCTGTGATTTAATTTTTAATTCGAGCATTTTTACTTCAAAGTCAAATTTTTCCTGCTTTGGTGAAATCGTTTTTTGACATAAGACGCAAATTATTAGGGATCTGATGTAATTACTGTCACCACTGATTAATCTATTGAATTTCTTTTATTTCTCCTGAAAGGGTTTAAGTTTACTCTTAAAATTTTTAGTTTGTACAATTATTGTGATCCTCATTAGAAAATAAAATTATACATATATTTGTCACGTAGACGGATCCAGAGATTAACACAGAGAGCACAAGAATTTAGGAGGAAAACGAGACGTTTATTCACAGCAGCGAGTTAACATGCCAAAGAGCGGGAACCTAACTGACTTCCCATCAACTTGAAGGAAAACCTTTTATACACTAAAGAAATTTCTAGAATTATTTAAATTAAGAGAAAGTAACACATTTGGGTACTTCCCGAAGCTTCGAGAAAGCGAACATAAATTAACTAAGAAGAACAGGAAATACTTTACGACAGTCGCTATCGAGGTTCGAACCGACGATCTTCTGAATTGGAGCCCAGTGCTTTAGCCTTTCGGGGCCACGCCGTTGCTCGAGAACTATTGTAAATTTGACATTATCCCACCTTTAAAAGAACAGCGTATCGCTGTTAGATGACTTCTTATTTTTGTTTCTGGAACGCGGTTACTGGACCCGAATATTCCTCTTTCTGGTTAGCATCATCATGCTTATTATCAGCATTCTCTGGTTCCTCCTGAAGAGTATTGGATCTTCCTGTAAGGCTGTTTCTTTGCGCATTGCGGATCATAGTAGGGTTTTTATGCGTAACACATGCACCATATCTCGGTGTTTTTCGTCTTTTGACATAGGATCAAAATCTTGAACTTCATAGGTAACGTCGGATAGCTGCCTTAATAGTTGATATGGACCGAAAATACCTTTTGACGAGCTTTTCCTGATAGGCCTACTTTACGAACGGGGGTAAAAAATCCATACGTGGGTTCTAGGCAAATATTTTACTATTCGTGCTTTGCGTCATAGATCCGACAATCATTTTCTTGAGCTTCCAGTGTCCGTACTCGAGCTAGCTGCCTTGATTCTTCTACTTGGGGGATTACTCGATCGGAGCAACCCGACACTGTTCCATAAGGGCTATACGGGAATATATTATCCAGTGTGTTTCGGCTTCTCGACCATACACTAAGCAGAAAGGTGCGAATCCAGTGTATCTTGTCGAGCGGTATTGTAAGCAAACGTGACAAATGGTAGTATTGTGTCCAGTTTTCTGTTCTAAGTCCACATACATAGACAACATATCAGCTAAAGTTTTGTTAAGTCGCTCAGTCATACAATTTGTTTGTGGATGGTATGAGGGTCGTCATTCGGTGGACAACATTGCAGGTTCTGTTGATTGTCGGGGAATTAGCTTAGCCGGAAGACTTGTCCTCTATCGGTGATGATAGTCCGTGGTGCCCATGCTTCAAATTAATTATTCGACAACGAATTTTGCACTTCGAGTGCTTCAGCGGTTGGCAGAGCTTTTTTAATGGCGTAACGAGTCAAATAATCGGTACATACGATGATCCATTTGTTACCAGCCTTAGATTTTGGAAATCTTCCTAATAAATAATAACGACGGATTCGTGCTCATAATGAGAACGAATCCATCCTTCGAGTCATTGATACAGTCGACTCAAGATATCCGCAGTCGAAATGCTATAGAAGATTTGAACATCGACAATACCTCCTTCTATATACCTGTTGGATGTGTAGTTTTGATGTGCTATATTCATTCCGCTTCGGGCTAGTCATTCATTGGACACCAAATCATGTGAATGTTCGGTCGAAACCTCTTTGCATGTAAAATTCATTACAATCGGACAACGCTTCTTGGTAATATACATACACACACACATGCATATATATATATATATATATATATATATATATATATATATATATATATATATATATATTATACATATATAAAGAGAGAGAGAGGAGATTTATAGTCATATATACGCTAAAGTTATGTAGAATTTATATAAAATAGAAGGGCTTCATAGCATATAAAATATAAAATATCACATTTATAAGGTCCCGTGTAAAAGTGAAAAGTTCGAATAGATGTTATAACAGTGATTTCCATCCGTACTGAAGTAATCAGAAGGCTATGTTTAACAAAGTGATTCTGACTACCGATTGATAATCAATGGATCAAGTTAATTATAACGTAATTGGCGTATCATTTTGACTAAAATTTACATTTAGAATTCTAGTTGGATAATTCTAAAATGCTATTTGTATAAGCCACAAAAAATGTAATGGTTTTATTATAAATTTTATTCGAATTCGGATTTTTAAATGCCGTCGATTTGCAGTAAGGTTTTGGTTAACTTTAATATAGGAACAATGAAATGTTTCGAATGGTCAGATTATTTAATTAATAAACTTTAAAATTAACTTTTCGCTTTATTTAGAGTTTTTTTTATTCATAATCCACTGCATGTCCCTAAAATTTGTCTAAAAGTTATAATTTGTTTTGTCACTTCATAAAAAACAACAACCATTGCAGACCTGAATAGGTTCCAGATCCAAAAGATTTCCTTTTATTCGGCGCTTTCGTCAGAAATTTCTTTGTGAAAAAGAACTCCTGTACTTAGATGATCAAAAGATTGTCCCTTTGAGCCAAAAGCACTCTCTCGGTTTGATCATGAATACTTGCCTTATTCGAAACGGCGGATAGTTGTTGTAAATTGTTTTTACGAATTTTTATTCGATTCGTCGGAAGTGCATTAAAGCAGAGGATAAAGACACGAGTATGAATCTTCGCATACATTTTAATTCTCAACTCCGACATTTTAATAACTATCACTTTATTCACGTCAGTAATCTAAAATTATCTGATGCATAATTTTACATCCTAATCTTTATTTCACTTCTAGTAGTACAAATCATAAATACATACGTTTCATTCAAATATCTAAATATTACACGCTAATGATTTAGGTTAAATCAATGATATTATACTTGTTCCTAAATTTTAATTAAGTTTTACCTCATACATAAAATCTTTATACTATTAAAATTTTTCTTCAGCGATTTTATAAGATAATGGCAACAACATTAAAGGTCATTGAAAATAGAAAATACATAAAATAGTTGCTTTATACTCCTCATTTTTTTAGAATTTAAAGCCGATAATTTGAGAAACAATTCCTTTATACGTTCCTTAAAAATTTTCGGGAACGTATTTCGTTTTTATTATATTATTTAAACATCCCGTAAAATATGACATCAAAGATTGTTATGATGACCATGAAATATAACAGAAACTACTTATTGAAACAGGAATGATAGATGATGAATGATATAAATGGTTAAAATGGATAATGAATATATGTATCATTGTGTCAAAATATGAGTGACGGGTCTATATCTTTCTCAAGCTATTGTTCAAACTCTCGCGCATTTTGTACACTTCAAAATGCCTGCTAAACTGAGAGAATAGATTCTTCTGATTCAGTCAGCAAACGTATTCTGCATTATTGTTCATTGTCAAGATAGCTTTTATTTCAGATATTTAAAAATCATCTATAAATGTTTTTGTTGGCAGTATAGTTTCATCAATGAACATATTTTATGGCTTTAGTCTCATTTTCAACATAATTTGTAAAAATCATTTTCGACCGTCACTAACGCAGACTATTATTCGATATTGTTTCTTTCAAATAAATGCAATTTTTGTGTGAACTATGTTAATAAGTGCTTGAATATTTACATTGAAAGCATAAACATACAGACAAAGTAAAGAGTGTTAAGTTACTTATCAAGAGTAATTACATTTGCCTCCTGTCGGTGCACAGGAAAGAGGTGCATTCAAGTTGTAAATTACCTTTGAAATTATCTTGCAAAGTTATTTTATGAACTATCTCTCTAAAATGCATTCTTCTCTTATAAAATATAACTTGTCGGGAAGTCGAACACAGTCCCACCGTTCACCAGACTGACAAGCTAAGTTGTAACAATCACTATGTAAAACATCAAACTATGTCAAGCTCTTTCGGCACCAAACCCATTAGTTTACCTTTTTAAGAATAACTGGAAGAGGAGGAGCAGTGCATTAAATATCGATCCCGCATGAATTAATTTTAACAAGTAAATAACGTAAAAATAACTCACTTTAATTCACATATTTTTAATCACAAATTTATCTTCTATTCAAAACAACTTAATAGGCTGGTACGGGAACCTAATGGTTTCTTTCAGTTTTCGGATAAGTAAAATGCATAGTAATAAGCTTGCAAATGTACTTAAGAAGCTTATAAAAACATGGAATTTTCACTAACTGGCCTATTCTAATTGCTCTGTAATTCTTAAAATACAATCTAAAATTGTGAAAAATGATTTAAATTAGTTAAAGATATTATATAAATTTGATTTTATAATAATTATCAATTTTATAAGATAAATAATTCAAAACAACATAGAAATAAGGGGATTTCTTGGTTAAAATAATACACTCATGGACAAAAAAAATTAGTGCAGCCAAGAAGGATTCGTCAAAATGAAACGTAATTGTTATGCACCAAGAAGGATTGCACCAAGAAGGATTCGTCAAAATGAAACGTAATTGTTATAATCCTTTCATTATGAAACGTAATTGTTAAAATACAATCTAAAATTGTGACAAATGATTTAAATTAGTTAAAGATATTATATAGAGTTGATTTTATAATAATTATCAATTTTATAAGATAAATAATTCAAAACAACATACGAAATAAGGCGATTACTTGGTTAAAATATACACTCATGGACAAAAAATTAGTGCACCAAGAAGGATTCAATCAAAATGAAACGAAATTTTACATACGTAATGACTACTTTGATATAAGTAAATGATAAGAAAATCAAAGAAAAAGGATAATTTATTTCAGAGAAAAAAGGTAAAACAATGGAGGAGTTAATACTCCGTTGGACCCCCTCTAGCGCGAATGCACGATGCGATACGATCGGGCATTGAGTCATACAAGTTCTGTATGATGTCTTGAGACATTTCGTTCCATATTTGCTGTAACCTTGCTTCTAGTTCATTCAAACTCGTGGGATGCCCAACTCGTCGTCCCAAATGATCCCAGATATGCTCGATTGGAGTCAAATCTGGGGATCGGGCAGGCCAAGGAAGGGTAGTAACAGTGCGGAGACAGTCTTGTGACACCCTTGCCGTATGAGGCCGAGCATTGTCTTGTTGAAAAATGGCTCCTGGAGCCGATGCATGAGTGGCAAGACATGTGGTTGCAGGATTTCATGAACATACCGCTGGGCTGTCATGGGTGCCACGGAACATACTAGGGGTGACCGTGTATTGTAGGCAATAGCACCCCATACCATCACACCAGCTGTGGGAGCGATGTGTCGCTGTACAGCAAAGGCAGGATTGAAGCGTTCACCACGGGCTCTCCACACACGAACACGATTGTCATCACTGCCGAGATTGTATCTGGATTCGTCGCTAAAGACGACCTGGTTCCATTCCGCTGCAGTCCAGTTTCCTCGTGCGCGGCAAAAACTCCAAACGGAGGCGTCGATGGGTGGGCGTCAAGGGCAGAGCACGTAATGGGCGCCGCGATACCAACTGTCCTTCAGCCAGGCGCCTTCGTATGGTTCGAGAAGACACAGAGGCCCCTAGTGAAGGTGCTACCTGTGCCTGGATGGCGGCCGATGAAGCAGTTGACTGCACGCGTGCATTTCTTACGATGTGGCGGTCTTCTCGACGACTGGTCTGTCGAGGGCGTCCTGAGACTGGTCTTCGTGTACATGACATCTCTCGAGTCCACTGGTCCCAACACCTACTCACAACACAATCAGAGCGGCCTAATTGACGAGCTACTCGCCTAGCTGACCACCCAGCTTCCATCATCCCGACGATTCTCCTCCTCTCAAACTGCGACAACTGCTTATATTGTCTTCGAACACGGCGTAATGGCATGTCTATCTCAGCTCTTCCTTTGTAAATGATTCAGCACACTCAAACAAGCTTTGGTTACCTGTTTTATACTCCACAGAGTACGATGTTCATCGCCCACTACCGGCTATACGTAATGCGCAATCACGCTGCATTTCTAATCATTTGCATATCTCCCGGAAATGTGCTTTCATTTCAAGTTTCGTTACGATCCCGCAATTATTTCTTGGTGCGATAATTTTTTTGGTCCATGAGTGTACTTTACTTCTAAGCTGTTAAGAACTGTATAGTTATATTTCATACATAATTTATTAGTAATAAAGAATAGAATATTAACAAAGACCACTAGCAAGAACTTCCCGTACACTGTCACGCAGTTGTACTCTACTTTCTTCAAAATTCCTATAAGGTCGCAGCAATTGTTATCCATTCACAAGAAATTGCTTGAAAAAAATAATTTACACAGATTTTTTTACACATTGGAATAAACAATCCAAATGCATAAAAGAACAAAAAAGTGAAACTATCATAAACAGAACTTCTATTTACTGTTAATTTATGTATTAAAATAACTAAAGATAAATAAGTCCTGTGCGTAACAGTGACCGTTATATATATACGAAGCACTGATACAAACATTTATTTGTATATGTCTGTAGGTTTCATATTTAATGTATACTGAAATCACCACGTAAATTTCAAAACTCTAATATTGATTAAAATTGAAAATTGCAAGTACCAAATGAATGGGAAATTCAACATCTATTCAACAACGTAAGCGTACATTGTAACGTACATTGGCGATGAAAGACGGAAGAAACATCTTAAAATGTGTTTATAAATAACTCATATTTTAACTACTCTTTTAAAGTAAAAATTATAAGTCAAATGTTTACATCGTATGATAAATAAGGCCAAGGAAAGAAATGACATGCGTGTGACACAAATAGAGAAGATTCTGGACTAATAAAGTTTAGGAGAGATTGCAGGATGGACTGGAAAATTGATGCGCTAAGATTTCACCCTATCATTGTCAATCCATTACAGTGGTTTATTCTAACGGTAGTATTTGGAGCAAAAGACCTATTATCTTGTTTGACGAAGTCGCAATATCCTTTTGCAGATCAATAGCTTTACGTTAAGCCTTTTTCTCACTAAGTTGAAAAATGATTGAAAAATTTTACATAAAATAGCAGATCAATTGAATGAGAATTTATGTTCTGTTTAGAGGCATTTCATAAAAAGAAATCGATATGGTTCACTCAGAGACTAGATTAAGCGTAAATTCCATATAATGCATGTGACCGAAAGAAGCGCCGAAAGTCTATCGCAACAAAAGTGTAAGCACAATAATGGTAAACAAATAAAATTAATTAGAAATCACATTATTTATCATTATCAGTGTAATAGTCAAATTAAATAATTTAAACGCGATGTATATTGCAATTTTGTTTTGTATGAAAGTAAATTTCGTATTCCATATTTAATTAAGAAAACTTAAAATGTATAAAATGAAGTTTATTAACTCTATTTTTCTTACTTTCTAGGTTAACAAAGTTATTGACAAATTGTATATTTTATATTGTATATTTTTATTGTATATTTTAATTTCGGCAAAAGCAGTGACAATAATGTGCACCACATATTGTGGCAATTCCATGTTTCGTAAGTACCCCTTACTTTCATTTTCTGAGAGCTTACAAAACAAGATGCAATTTATATTTTTTCACATAATTTATTCTTTCTAACTTATCTAATCAGACGTGATAATTTTTAAGGAGATAGTTTATAGTTTATTACAATTATAGTTTCTATGGATCTATTTAATGTATTATAGGAATTTATTCAAATGCCAAAAGCTCAAGAATCTGAAGAATCTCTTACATTATTTTTTGTGCTACACATTTTGGAAATACGATCAGAGTAATATTGCATACAAATATACATGCAGTATAACTCAAATGAAAAAAAAATATTGTGGAAGCATGACATAAAAAGATAAAACAATTTGATTCAAATGTAAATATCTTTAAAAGATTAATAACACCACATGTTATTAATTAGAAAGATGAACGAGATTCTAATGAATTTATTAAACTGAAAATGTTCGAAGCAATCATACTATTGTTTACAATATGAAATAAAGAAAAAAAATTATTTATTACTAGTAGTCTTTGATATAACATTTTATTTTTTAATTGATTTGCTATTGGTATTACCCTAATTTTTAAATTCATGTTCGGATTAGCATAATATATATTCAAAGCATAACTAATTTTTCTTCTGGTTTTTGTGGTATCACTTAATAGTCCACGGGCAGCTGGAGAACTATTCCTTCTCTTTTATTTTCGATCTTAGAATCTCAAGTTACATTTTTCTGATTTTCAAAAACTTAACCTGTGAGTTTTGTTTATTATTAGATATGACATATACAGAGGCTGTTCACACATTTTTTAGACGATGCATATTGTATTCACAAAACTAAATTACATAAAATTCTTCTGTTTTAAATGTTCTATTTGACATCCCTTATTCTGAACTATCTTTCGACACCGCAATTTCCAGGATAATAATGCCTTTTGAAGTGTCAGAACAGGTATTCTATCCCATTCCTCCTGAACAGCTTTCCAGAGTCCCGTAAGGGTTTTGAGACGACGTTTGGAAAATGCAGATTTTAAAAGTCCGAAAGCACAAAATTCCATAGGTGATACATCGGGAGATTTAGTAGGGATATCAGTGAAGGGTATGGCTTTGATAACAGTTTTTTGTTCTATTTCTTTAGGAAATTTACAGTGGATTTTGATGTGTGACTGCTAGCTTTGTCCTGATGGAGTCTCACAGATTGATGGCAATGTGGGTAAAGCAATGGTATTTCATTCAGAAAAATTGGCGATAAAATATGTTCCTGATAGTATTTGGAGTTAATCTTGACATTTTTTTCCACTCTCTTTGTTTTTAACTTGCTATTATAAGAAAAGCCAGCAACAATCATGAATCCCTTAGAAAAACTTTCTTTCGATTCTTTGAACCATGTACTTTAATTTTTTCTCCCCTTTTATGATAATAAATGGCTCTTTTTTGTTACAATCATTTAAATACACCCATGATTCATCTATTGTGACAATTGTTTTCCATTTTTCTTTGGATAAGTGTTTCTCCTACAGAATTCTGCAGTGTGTCCTGCGTTCAGGGATATGATTTGGAAGAAGACGATGCACATCGCGTTTTTTCGCTTTCTTAAGATTTAAATCAACGTTCATCATTTTGTTTACAGTGGATACCGAGCATTTTAATGATTTTGCAACTGTGCTTTGACTAGGTGAATTTTCTTTTAACATTAAACAACGTACCTTTGCAATAGTCGAAGATGTCTGATTTTTCCTTGGATACTTGTTTAGAATTTTTGTCCCACTTGAGGCTCCAATTTGACGTTTTTTTTTTTTTCCTTTCTTGTTGATGATATTACCTATCGACGCTTTAGATATCCCAAAACCATGACTCTCACATCGTTTTTGGATAACGGGGTATGCATATTTCTCTTCGGAAAGAGCATAAATGTAGCCTTCGAACCACTGCTTTGTTAAAAACGCCATTTTGAATAAAAACAAAACTTTCAAGCCGCAGACGATAATTTTGACTTTTAAAACCATAGTACAATTGCAATTATTTCTTTTGCAGCAAACGATTTTTTAATTACCGCTTACCAAAAATCGTCTAAAAATGTGCGAACAGCCTCTGTAGTTTCATTCAAGATACAATACTGTAATTTAAATTAAAAAAAAACAGATATATGAGTTATAAAAAATAATAGACCAGCGTAAGAAACAATAAGAGTCACCAACTAAAGCTGTGTCTTCCAATTTTGCAAGAATAGACAGAGGTAAAGCTTTTTTAAATAATCTTTTTAGGTTATTTACTAAAAAAAGCATTTAAAACTGGATCTATGTTGGCATAAATACTAAAACCATTGGGGATAATATTCACCTAAAATTATTACTTGATTTCGTGAATTTTATTTCAAAATTATTTATAATAGCAATAACCCCGAACTTAAGAGTAAATTTATATTTTGTTCGTAGAGCAATTCTGCATGCTAGAAACTAAATGGTTATAACTTAATGATGCAAATTAAAGCAAAGAGGATTTACGAATTTAATATATTTTGGTAGAACCAAACTTAACTAATTAAGGAAAAGTTCTTGATTTCTGTGTAAATTAAAATGTATTTGATCTAAAAGAGCGAATATTTTTAATAATTTGGAATAAAAATTATTTACAGTGTATTGCAAAACTAATACAGAAAATTACTTCATATTGAACAATTTCCATAAAAAATCTAAAGGCGGTAGGATTACAACATAGGAAGTTAAAAAAGTTCATTTAAAAAAAAAGATTGAATAAAACTTTTGAAAGAGCTAACATCCAATTTCTTATTTGATCTATATAATACTTAATTGCATTGCTTTTAATATATATATATACAAAATTGTGTTATTTAAACATTCAGTTCATTTATTTGGGGCATTAATTTAAAGAAGATCATTATTGCAAAACCTGACATATAAAAACGCAGTTTAGAGGAATATTTGAACCATCTAAACATGATAACATTATTTTAGCCATTTGAAAGGGCATAATGGAAGTTTAAAGAAAAAAAAGTACTTACGCACACTACTAATAAACTTTCTCCTCTCTGGTGTTGTGTGTTTTGTCACAGAAATTATAAAATGTATTGCATTTGAGAGGTCTATTTCTGCAGGAATTTGTAAATTAAGGAAAATATACTTATATTTCCAATTTCTTATTCAGAATTCAAACTAATCGCTTTTTCAATATTATGAAACCTCGAGAAAATTTTTAAAAAAAATTCCAGCTGATCATTTAGTGATACTTTTTGCAGTCAAAATGACAATACACGTATTTCAATTCTGCAAGGTACAAGATCGTTGTAGTGTTAAATGTGTTCCGATTAATCTCTATATTCTTAAAATTGAAACGTTTAATTATTTCTAGCTGATATGATCTAGCGTCTGTGTCTGTTAATACTGTCTGATGCAGGAAGATGCCTTGATAAAGACGATATTGAATAAGGTATGAATTAAGAAGTTCTAGAACTATGTCGATACTGGTAATGGACAAATTGTAGAAACGCTAAACTATCATGTTACGATATCGTTTGCTGCAATGTAGCCTCCAGAGTTTCACGAATGATGCAAAGCAGCAAATAGGATCACGACATTAAAAAGTCGTGTAAATGGAGACAAACAGAGCCTTTCCACCATTTACTGTATATTAGATATTTATAAAACGAGACCTTTGTGATTTCAAATTGGTTTTATTCATTGCAGCAGTCAGATGGATGAATTTTTGACAAAAAAAAAATTGTCATTGCTCAAATTATTTGAGGCAATAGGTGGGCTATTGCCAAGCAATTGTGGCACACAAATGTCTTGAATAAATTAAGTTTCATATCACTTATTCTATTTTTAAACTTTAATCGTGTTGGAATATGCAATCACTAATCATTCAGTTGGATAATACTACAATTAATCAAGGAATTTTAAATTTGAGGTGTTCTGTCTACATAGTATTTTCCAATCTTTACAATTAAATCTTAAAATTCTATTAGGACGTATTGAACATACCTTTAACACAACATTTTGAGAGGATTGATTTCAGTTGGAGTTGGAGTGATGTTGTTATGTAGTCCTAGTGATTTTGCCCCGAAAAGAATATAGGCTGCTCTAAACGCCGACGGGGATCTAACACCATATTAATGAACTCTAATAACAGGTCGAACTAATTTTTGTATTTTAAAATGAACTTTAACATGCAGGTACTTATGAAGTAACACAACATTCCTATTCTAAATCAGTGCATTCGAATCTACTGAAATGCTTGTAGGAAAATTTAACGTGGTTGAAACAGGAATATCCTGCCAATTAAAGAGTTCTGTTATAATGAAATATGTGTCATCACTTCACAAAAAATTCCTTAGATAAACATGGTTTATTTAACAGCAAGAAGATTTAAAAGATGTGCTCCCTTGTCTTCGTTAATTAGTCGGATGTAACTAATTTTAAATAGTAGTATAATATCAACCTTTTTAGTATCTTTAAATTTCAAATTACAAAACTTTCGGTCTTGCCCTAGTTAAAAGCTTAAACATCTAGTTCCTCGAATCGATCAATCATTATCCTCAGAATACATGCGTTATTCGACGTTGGAGCATTTCTCGTGGCTAGGATTTTAGGAATGTAGCATTTCAGTTACTTTCATGAAACAGCTGAAGCATAAAATAGCAATTTATCTAATTGATGTCTTCCTGACAGACCCAAAATAAATTATATTCGGTTTACCAAGAAGAAAGTATTATATTCTGAGTTCGAAATGGCAAAATTTTCCTCACAAAGAGTTTCTTTATTACGCAGCAGCACAAGTACCGTTTTCGTGAGATTCTCAATATTTTTTCTGGAATTATTTCTCAGAAACAGGATCGTTTCAGTACAATATGCTATTTTATAAGATAATCAATGCTAATCGTAGTATTAAAAAGACCGCCATGTCAGCCAAGCACAAGCTGTCAATATGTTTCAGTCATGTCAAGAAACGTGTAACATCAAATGTATATTTTTCACTTGTTTGTAAGTAAACTATACATACATAGATATATATATATATATATATATATATATATATATACCCAACAAACACAGAGGCATCGGGCCGGGGTCGGAAGGTTCCGGCCAGCCGATTTCTCCACTGCCGGGCCGGCGCATTACGTTAGTATCGTTTCCGTCACGGTTGTGTCCTCTCGCCCGCGACTACCCCGTCGAGTGCTGGGCCGCTTCCGGTAGGAATCGAGCCATCGTTCATCCGACAACAAACCGTTAGGCAGCCGCGAGTAAGCCATCGATGCGGACAGATAGCCGCCGCGTAAACGGAGGTTGACGGGCCGGTTACAAGAGCAATAATTGGTGTCGACATACCGTCATCTACCCATCTCGTAAAAAGCAATGTGCCGTAGGTCCCGGCATCATGCCAGCATTCTACCAGAATCGCACCGCCGGCATTTTTTCAAAGTTTTGCGTAAGACCCTTTCGTTTATATGCTTATTTTTATTATTTATTACATTGATGAATAACCTCTGATATCAACCCATTCACTTTTATTATTATTATTTTTTTTTTGCATTCATATTTCTAGTATTCTTTCCAGTTTTGCCTTACGTATTTTTAGGTATTACCAAATACTGATCTTTGTTATTACCTAAAAATTTGCATATGAATCACAAGTTTACTTGTTAGAACAAAACCTCCTTTTGTATTAAGATACATTTACCCAAATTTGAAATTTAAGATAACATTAATACCAACCATTAAAGCTAAATCATCTTTCCATTCGATCTAAGGTTCCCGTTTGTTTGTTTTTTAATTTAGAATGAGATATAGTATGTAAAACAGTACTACTTTAATAATTAACCCAAAAATTTGTACTTCCCCAGTAAAAAAATTTATTAACATAATTTGATAAATTTATAAACATAAATTTGATGCATTCATTTTTCAAAACTTGAGTAATGTGTAGTGTGTATGATGAAACCCATCTTTGTGAGCATATGAAAACTTGCTCAGAAGAATTTATTTAAATTATTTTTTGGTGTAGAGTTAATAAATGCTCTACAGATAAGAAAATTATTGTTTGCATAGTTTTGTGAATTAAAGAGTAATTCATTAAATTCTTAAAAGTCATTTTCAAAAAATATTTTCTTTTATATTATATTGGACATTCAATATCTAACACTTGATAGTACTATTTTTGAGAAATAGTACTATGACAGTAATATTTCTCAAAAAATAGTACTATGATGGTAATATTTCTCAAAATTACAATAGAAGTTCATTATAGAAACACATGTTTTTAAATACAGAAAAGAGCTGGTTTAAAGTAAAAATAGTATATTTAGAAAGTACATAGCACATTTACACATTTTGTTTCTACAAAACAGGATCCTTTCGCTGTACCTCTGGCTCCATCTTTACAGCATCTAGGGAAAAAAAGAAAGAGAAAATCAGTTCATAAATTTATGTCTAAGGAAAATGACTCCCATCCCCTGATATAATTTATGAATCAAAAGAAGATTTATTTAAATTATTTTTGATGTAGAGTTAGTAAATGCTCTGCAGATAAGAAAATTATTTTTTGCATAGTTTTGTACATTAAAGGGTAATTTATTGTTGTAAAAATAGTTGATTGTTGAAAGTAGTTGAAAAAAATTCATTGTTGATAAAGTAGAATTAAATAAATCCAATTAGGAAATATAAATTCTGAGACAGGGGTTTAAAAAAAACTTGATATAAAACAGCACCCAACACATCAGTGCAGTTTTAAATCTGTGGTCATTTTATTGATAACTACTTCCAAGAAGTAAATTCCTACCACATTTTTTATAAAACCAATTACATACTGTGAAAACTACATCATGTAATAAATATTTACTTGATTAAATAAATATACTAATAGAAAATAGTTATAAATATTTGGTAAAGAGTATTCCCCTTTTCACTAAATTTCTCTCTGTACAGTAGAATATCCAACCATGTCGATTATTTGTTATTATAGATATAAATAAAATAGGGTAGATTGCCTTGATAAGAGTACAATAATAATTTTAATATTGAGCATAATTTCAGCTCAACATTGAAAGCTGAATCAGAGACTTGAATAGAATTACACCAAAATTTCCTCTTCACTATTGACAATAATGCTGTTGAAAGTAGAGATAACACAAGAATAAATACTGAATGCTAAGTAAACATTAGCATACAAAATCTTAAATTTCTAAATTTGATTACAACATGCCATAGAGAGCAGTAATACAGATGCTGGGTCAGATTTAGAAATTTAAGGGCCTGTTCACATAGGAGTCCTTTGCGTTGCGTTAAGGAAAAGATGACGTTGAGACGAAAATAAACCAATCATATGCCTCCAAACGATTAGCAATGAAATTTTTAACGCCTATGATTGGTTTATTTTCGTCTCAACGTCATCTTTTCTTTAACGCTACGCAACGGACTCCTATGTGAACAGGCCCTAAGAGTTTCTATGCTAACTGTATAAAACTGATCTGTGTATAAACTAATAATAATTTTATTTACTATTCAATCTTCATTCTTGTGTTTCTTTACTTTCAATGTGAGAGTGATTCTCGATAGTGAAGAGAAAATTTTGTTGTCATTCTAAACAAGTCTCTCGGTCAGCTTTCAATTATTGTACTCTATCAAGGCATTCTAATCTATTTTATTTATATCTGTAATAACTAATCATTTAATTGACAGGATTGAATGCCTTACTGTACTCAGAAATTTAGTGAAAAGGGTGATTACTCTTTAACCAACTAATCTATTACTGTAATAATGAATAAAGTAAACATTTATTATATGATGTAGCTTTCACAGTAATTGGTTTTACAAAAAATGTCGTAGAAAGTAATTTGGGATACTAACTTCTGCATAGTATTTTAATAGAGCATATCTTTTGTTACTTAATTGTCAAATTATGGTGGAGATCTGTGTATAAAATATTTTTATTTGCGAGCAGCTGTTATTAGGAATAACCACATTAAGAAATTATTCAAAATATACTATTTAGATTTAGTAATTACTAAACATTTGTTATGATATATTGTTTGATTAGTCTAGGTTAATTTGAAAAATGAGGTGGGTAATATTGACTAGCTGTCAATGTTGAGTGATATGGCATAGATTATATTATAAAGCGTGAAGAAACACTTAGACCTTTTGAACCAAGCTTCTAACCCAAATTTAAATTTTTTAAAAATATTTTGCTAATGAGTGTATTTTCACAGATCTTAACAATGGAATAGAAAACCCGTATAGTCAACAAATTCATGGATAAACGATTCAGTTCTAAAAGCAAAAAGCCTGGTTTCTGTAAACTGTTGTAACATGATTATTATAAAAGTATACAGAAATCAGGCCTTTTGCTTTTAGGGCTGCATCTTTTATCCATGAATTAGTTGACCATACAGGTGTTCTGTTCCATTCTTTAGATCCATGAAAATATTTTCAATTTTAAAAGTTTTAATAATTTTTTTTTTTTAATTCTGGTTAGAAGTTCGGTTTGAAAAGCATTTTATTGCACTTTGTAAAATAATCTATGCCACTGCACTCAACATTGACAGCCAGTCAATCTTTGTATGCTTGCATCCTTTTTCAACTTAACTTAGATAAACCAAATAATAGACCATAAAAAACCTACACACTTGCAAACATAAACTGATTATAGTCAACAATTGTTTAATAATTAACTGAACCTAAATAATATATTTTGGAATATTTTTTACTGCCCTTATCCTTACACTTTATAATAACAGCTGCTCACAAAATATATTTTATAGACAGATCTCCACCAAAATTTGACAATGAAATAATAAAAAATTAAATACTAGGCAGAAGTTAGTATTCCAAATGACATTCAACTACCTATTAGCTCATCAACGAATGATCTAATACATCTATAAGCAATATTATTATTAATATTACTTCTGTAAGGAATTATGAATGAACCTCTAACTACTTCTCGTGAAATTCTGATAATTAAATTAAAAAAATTTTCATCATTAACTATCAAGAGTAAAATAACCCTTGGCATTTTATACCTTTATAATATAAAAATATAAAAATTTTTTTGGTAAGCAGTTATGATAAAAGACTTTTACAAGAGTCATGGTTAACTGAAGTCCCTGAACTGCACTTTCGGACAAACCTAATACTTTAATAACAGGCTTCCTAGTTAAAAATATAATGAATAAAGGAAATCAATATCAATCCACAAATTACTGCAACCAAAGTTTATGAGAATGTTCGGATTAGCATATAAAATATACAAAGAGAAATTTGAAAATTTGAGTTGTTTATTAATTAAGAATTATGTAATAAAAATATTTTTTATCGTTTTTCATAGAAAAATTCAAATTTAAGTACAAAAAATATATTAAAAAAAATATATTCACAACTTTGTGATTTTGCCCACAAGTTCACTGCTGAAAAAAAAGGATATCTAGAGAATAAATAAAAAAAAATGGGTTCAGTGAGGTTCAAATCAACTTACACAGATTATGAATCGAACACACTGTGAAGTGAGCAATGGAATCTATGGAAGCAAATCACAATGAGATGAATATGGATTCCAGTTTCAGAATTCTGTAAAGAAACCAATATTTTCTTATAATGCCATAATAAAAATTAGAGTGATTTGATTGAGTGATTAGAGTGGGCTAGGGCCCTTCTTAGCGCATTGACTACCGATCGATCCTTAAAATTTGAAATATTATGATTTTTTGAAATTGAGTAACAATAGAATTGATGTTTGAGTAGTATTCAAAAAGTTATACAATGAGAAAAATAAATGTAATATAAATAAAAGAAGAAAAAAAAGTAGCATCGAATTTTTGTTATGGATCATATTATTGTTAAAAACTATGTTAGGGCTAAAGACTTAATCGGTATTTTCAGTTTCACAGTTTGAAAAAAACGGGAAAAAACCTACTTTCTTAAAAGTTTTCTACAATTTTCTGATTTAACCGAACTTCTATTAACGTTTTAATTTATTTCAAGTTAAGTTGGGGGGGCCCTTCTATGCTTTGGACCAGTAAGTTCTTATTTATTTTGCACAACATGACAACTAAATACTCTCTAAAAGTCTTGAAAACAAATAGCTTATAAATCAGTTATTGAGGACATTCTCAAATTTTTAATGAAGACTTTACAAATAACACACACAGAATGCAAAAGTTTACCTAAAGTTTTAATAAAAATCTAGCACACATATGTTATCTAAATAAAGGTTATCATCCTTGTCAGGTTATACAAGATTTTAAAGTTGAAACTGACAAATTAAATTATATAAATGCATGATGACCAGCAATTTAATAACTTAGGAATGAAAAATAGAATAACTTTCTGCATATATGTATATACATATGATTATGCAATACTAAAAAAATTAAAACAACTATAAATAATAATATTCAGATGTATGGTCATAAGTGCATGATTTTTTTTCCAGTTTCTTCTTTTATGCACTCATACAGCCTGCATGATTGAGCATAAATCAGAATTATATAGTATGTTGTGTTAAAAATATGCATATCTGATCTATAAGTATAAAATCCATAAACTTCTGTTAGAATTTTTAAAAAGTATAGCATTAAGTTGAACATATGCAAAATGCTTGCAATGCTGGATATATTATATTAAAAACATAAATAATGTTGTAAATTTAAAAAAGTTTCATTGTTATATTATAGCTGTTTTATGGATGAAGTTCTATGTAATATAATATAAGAAATTGTAAATAATTAAGAATGTCTGTTAAGTAATATTATGTTTATGTAAAGGTTTAATATATCGTAATTTAAAAGTTTTTTCCCCTCTCTTATGGTATGGCTCCTGTACAGTGATTCTCAAAAGCTAGTTCATAACTAAAAATTTTGAAGAAAAATAGTAACTTTCTTTTTTTTATAATTTTCCTGCTCTGGTTGACTGGAGGTTGGAAAGGAACGAAGTCTGTATGTTTAAAGAGAATACTTTTATAGACCATAATTATTCTAAGCATTCAAATATTTACTATATAATATACTACAAAATATCATTGATTCAAAACTATAATGAAAGGCCTTTTTTTGGTTAATAATAAAGTCAGTTGTTCAGTCAAGAAGTCAATTATTGTATTTGGATGATAAGAAATTTTATGTCTTAGAACATCAAGCAATTCAATTACCACATTTAATACATTTTCACCATCACTCATTACTGTTTTCATTTAATCCAAATTCTCTTAAAATGCTTAACAAATTAAAGAAAATCTTACAATTCTTGAAATCTTACAATTCTTAACAAATGCCACAATATTAAGATTATTATCAATAAGTATAGATTTTAAAATACATGGTGCAGGTGAGAAATTCAACTGATAAAAAAACTAATGAACTTTAAGTTAATCTGTTTTAGAATAGCACGTTACCTTTTGATGCTTTCCACAATCCTTTAAGCCAGGCTGATGTTTTGTTGATCTTTCTACGAAGCTAAATACAAACAAAAAGATATTTACTTTACTACAGAGTAAAATTACATAGTTCATTTAAATACAAAAGAATTTGCATAAAATATATATCTAAATTAAACAGTGTTAGAATGAAGTTTCTGGGATTTGTATAACATTAAATTACATTAATTTAACTTTTTATATCCTTTAATAACTGTAGGCAAGACATTTAAGATCAACTCAGTTTAATCCTACCCATTCTTTTACATCAATATATGCATTAAATTTGAAACGTTGAAAATTAAAAACAATAAATTATTTTAAATAACTGCAATTAGTTTAATCACGAATCTCTAAACAATAAACAATTTTATTTACCCTTGAACTGGAAGTAACTATGAATCTTTTCAACTATGTATCTTTTCTTGAGATCGCTATCATCGATTTCCTGTTTTGGCATAACTTTTCTACAATAACAAATGTCCGGAGGAAGAAAAATGTTTTGTTGTTACGCCAGAAAGGCGCGCAAAACTGAAAATTGACGAATCGCAAGCGCGTAAAAACATCGCCAACATCATAAATTGCTAACTCTCAGAGATAACTTCTTTTAAGAGGCACCCACTACGAGTGAAGCTTCCCTAACTACGTCAGGCTTTAAAGTGGCAATCCGTGCAAAAGCGTTGTTCTCTACGTCGTTCATTGGTCCACGTATCTGCCATTCAACCTAAGTCCTGCCTTTCTTCCCCGATCTTTCAAAAATGGCGGCGAATTTAAACCAAATATCAAATTCGATAGCTGAAGCATTTTTTTTCTGTTTTCATAAGCTTCTCGGAAGCTAAAAACACAGACGACGACCCCCCTTTTTTGTAATCAAAGCACTGAGCTACTCTTACAATAACAAAATTTTTGTTAGTTTGTCATTATAAGAAATCTTAGTCATATGAACAGTATTTACAGTTTAAAGAATTCAAATCATAATGAAATACATCTCATTTTCATCATATTAATTTTACAGTAGCATATTCTTATACACATTGGAATGAAAGAAAAACAATTTTTAATTAACGGACCAAAGTTAAAACAAACAAATCACACCTATTTAGTTCTTGTATATTTTTCAAGTTTATTCTGTTGCTACTTTATATTGTCGTGTTCAAGTTTATATTGTTGTTTTGTTTTGTTTTGGTTTCCGATCTTTTGTAGTACACAAAAATATTCATGTTTTTCAAAAGTCCATAGTAATCACACATAGTTTCCATCACTTGTTTCACTGACACATTGAATTTTTTTTCTTTTTGTTTCAAATTTTGGTATTAATGTAATTTTGTTTTTATCAATGCATGTCTCGCAGAAGTGCCCCGAATGGACAACGATGACTCGCTAACTAATTTAACAATCCCTTCTACTGTTTCAGTGTGACATGGAAAATTATTGAAGTCAATACGTTGACTCTCGTGATAGGTTCCTTTGCTTCCATTATAAACTGCTTTATTTTTTCATCAGAAGTGCCTCTTCATAGGAGATCCTGTTACTTTAACATCATTCCATTCAATCATAACAATGTAATCCTTGGCATCAAAGTTTATACGTTCAATTAAAAACTTTCCTTCATTTGCAGTCCTTGCTTTTAGAATCCTACGTAATCCAAGCTCTCTTACATGACTGCGATCATCTGATATCATACAAAGGAGGAATTTTCTGAAGCAGATTTTTGTCGCTGGATAAGGTATAAAAGATGGCATAATAGCACTTTCAACGGCAACAACCAACAATGAAACATTACTGTAATTGGATGTGATGGAACTGGCTTGAACACTGGATTGAATAATGGTGCGATTCCTTTATTGGAAAAGGAATTAAGAAGGCCACTGCAGTGGTTGATTTGTCTATTTCAAGTAAATGAACTGCCCCTATATCCTAATCAAAGGTCCAAATGAATTTGGAGGAGAAATAGGTAAACTACTAGAAAACTGCTATGAACTTCCAGTCATTGAATTTGCACCTATTGAAAATGACATTCCATTACTAGAAATTAAGGAAGATTTATTTGTGGACCTAAAATATTTGTTAGAAATGAGTAATGCAATCTCTGTTGGGAGGTGTTCTTCTGATTTGTCCATGAGAAAACCAGGAAAACTTGTCATTCGAGATGGATTAGATTAGCAAACAGAATACTTCCTTGTATGCGGGAACAGAATATCCTGCAAAAAATCTCCGAATACTGACTGAGTACATTTTGAAAGTTTATACAGCTGTTTGGTTTAACATAAAGCTGAAAGCATCTTGTATCCATGGATCAAAGCACCTGTGGAAACTTGTAAGCTATTCACGTTACCTCCATCAGACTCTTAAAAATTTAATTCACCCAGTTATTCAAAGAAATTCATACTTTGCCGCTTCTGAAAATCTCTTCCTTTGTATGATATCAGATGATCGCAGTCACATAAGAGAGCTTGGATTAAGTCTGATTCTAAACGCAAGGGCAAAAAATGAAGGGGACATCAGAAAGTTTTTAATTCAACGTATAAATTTTTATACCAAGTATTATATAGACGCGATTGAATGGAATGATGTTAAAGTAACAGGACTTCCTATGAAGAGTCATATTTCTGATGACAAACTAAAGCAGTTTATAAAGGAAGCTAAAGAATCTGATCACGAGAGTCAACGTATTGACTTCAATAATCTTCCATGTCACACACAAGCAGAAAGAAAGGATTGTTAAATTCGATACCGAGTCGTCCGTTCGTGGTACTTCTGCAAGATATGCATTGATAAAAACAAAAATACAATCTCAAAAGAAAATGCCAAAATTCGAAACAAAAAAAGAATTCAATGTGTCAGTGAAATAAGTAATGGAAACCATGTGTGACTACTATGGACTTTTGAAAAATATTTTTTTTTTCAAAATAAAGTTTTGATTTTAAAGACATTAACCCATTAATGCCGATTGGTACGAAAACATACCAGCTTAAGAATATTTTTTTTTCTCTGCACTAAATGTGTCTAGTTGTCCAATATTGTTCATGTGCTTCAAGAATAGTTCACTGATAGCGGTAAAAATAGATTTTCCGCCATTTGCTCTCAAGTTCTTGTTGTTATTTTACGTTATGCTCAGATGAAAGCGTCGTGAAACAAGATCCCTCTGACATCACATAGAAAATAGTAAGTTTAGAGTTTTGGATTTATCTCAAAATTATATATTGACTATTAATCACTGTTTTAAATGTGTATTTTATAAATTCATGCCACTCGAAAGTCATGTTTTTCTTTGTATTATAAAATATAAAAACTTATATATCGTTGGTACGAAACCGTACCAACCGGCTAATGTATAGTCCAGTTTGAATTAAAATCGGAAATCTTTCACGTTTGAATTAAAATCGAAAATCTTTCACGTTTCAATTAGAATTTTTTTAAATAAAATTTTGACTTTTAAATCACTGTTACAAAAGTGTATTTTATAAATTGTTGCCATTTGAAAGTCAGGCTTTTATGCTGTTGGTATAAAATTTTTAGTGTAGATGAGTCTATAATTCTATATTTCGGTCACCACGGACTAAAACAATTCATAAGTGGTAAGCCAATACGTTTTGGCTTCAAACTTTGGACTATGTGTTCTTCTAATGGTCTTTTATTGCATGATGAACCTTATTGTGGATCATCCACAAAATTATCTAAATCTGATTTAGGCCAAGGTGCCGAAGATGTTCTTGGGTTACTAGACAAATGCGAGATCCCACCTGGGACACATGTGGTCATGGAAAACTTATTTACTAGCATTCCCTTTCTGAAAGAGCTATCGAAAAGAGGCATAGCAGGAACCGGGACATTGAGAGAAATCAGGCTGAAAAATGCTCCTTTATCATCCAAAGAAATCTTGAAAAAGTCGGCAAGGGGGACATATGAATACATATGTCATGAAGATATCAGTATCGTCAAATGGAATGACAATAAAGTTGTTACTGTTGCAAGTAACAAAGTTTCTACAAAATGTATTGCATCTGCTACTCGATGGAGGGCCACAGAAAAAAAGAAAATTAATGTTTCCATACCACAACAGCTAAAAATTTATAATAAGCATATGGGTGGTGTCGACCTTGTTGATCAAGCTGTGGCAAATTATCGCGTAAGAATTAGTTCTAAAAAGTGGTGATGACCATTGTTTTCTTTGGACTTAGTGCCAGTGTTATAAATGGATGGAAATTGTATAAAATGAAAAATGATATTGATGAAATCCCACTTCTTGAGTTCGTACGACAATGCGCACAGGAACTGTTAGGCACTTATGGAACATTGCCTAGAGGGCCAGGTAAGCCAATTTAATTTAGGTATAAAGAGCCCTCACAAATAAGATTTGACAAGAATAGTCACTGGTGAATCAGATCAGATCAAGAACATGCCCGTTGCAAGAACTGTTCCGGTAGAAGCAGCTACAAGTGCGAAAAGTGTAATGTGCCACTGCATCCTCAGTGCCATAAAAACTATCATGTTTGCACTCAATAGACATTTATTGTTTTATTCTGTCAGAAAATCATCTAACGTGCTTTTCATTTAATTGTGGTATTCCCGATTTTGTTATTATTTTCATTAATAAATAAATTTAATATTAGCTTTTATTCTCGATGTGTACTACACACGAACGTCGATTGGTACGAAAACGTACCAGTAAAAAAACATAGTTAAAGTGCAACTAAAAATATAATTTTAGTATAATACACATTAATAGACTTAAAACATACAAATATGAGAGAGGTAGCAAAAATGGTTAAAGAAAACGAAGTCGGCATTAATGGGTTAATCACTATTAATATTTTTCTAAATAAGTGTGATTTGTTTATTTTAACTAATGCCCGTTAATTAAAAATTGTTTTTCTTTCATTCAATTGTGTATTATTAAGA
The DNA here is from genome assembly GCA_907164885.2 of Dolomedes plantarius. NCBI lineage: Eukaryota > Metazoa > Arthropoda > Arachnida > Araneae > Dolomedidae > Dolomedes > Dolomedes plantarius. Next base: position 92,234,049 of record OU015494.1, on the reverse strand, counting down.
TATGCTACTGTAAAATCAATATGATGGAAATCGCGAAATTCTACAAAATCAGTTGTTCTGTATTGGCATTTAACAGTTAGAAATAATTAGAATTGTAAGTTTCCTGTAAAAATATCGTATTTTGAATATTTTATTTACAATATATATATATATAATTTTAATATACTATAAAAGAAATAAAAAAATACAAATTTTATCACTTTTTCATAAAAATTTCCATTTTGAAGCACTTTGCGGTACTTGAAAAGATTTTTGTAGAACAATAAAATTTTATTTTATATTCTTTATTCTAATCCCAAGAGGCAACTTTTGAAAACTATAGCATGTTTTAATTCAAAAAAAAGTTTTATCGTTCCACCCTAGCGAACATGCACGAAGATTATCTTGAAACCGCCAATATGCTCTGGTTTGTTATCGGTAATTCACACATTTAGCTTGAGTGGTTCGTATCATGGGTGGTAGCGCTCTGGGTTTGTAACCTACTGGTGACGGGATCGAATCTCGCGGCTGGCATTTTTTCCCCTCTTTATTCCCTCTCTTTCCCCTGCTTCAAGGCTGGCAAGCTGAAGTTCTTAGATTATTTCCTTCATGTTAATTAAAAAAATATATGTAATTAACATGTAGATGTTAGTCGACGGCAAAAAAAATTTTAAATGTCGTAAAAAATATTAATACATAGGCTACTTATGGCAATATAACCTATAAGAAAAAATATTTTGTTTACAAATGTTAATATTTTTAAACTCTCTTGCAAACTCTCTCTGGCTGCAGAAATTCCAGGAACATCTTTTACTAACAATTCTTGCTACCAATGCTGTTAGGAAAAGCTCCACAAAATAAGAACTATTTTCAGAAGTAGAGGGCATAAATATGGAACCTCTCCCCACATTGGAGATCTATGTCTATATCCGTTTTAAAATCAAAATCATACCCGTCTGAAATATGTGCTTGAAAATTAGCAACTGCAAATATATTTTGGTAGCTGAGGCACTTTCTTATACATTTTAGGTATAATTATAATTTGGTTACATGCACTAAATAGCATTTTATTTTTCCAGTGCAGGTAAAAACAAAAAGAGAAGAGTTTGATTAAGAAAAAATATCTTTAATATTTACTAGGAAATTCATTGTGGAAGTTGCTACGTAAATGTGTGACATCCACCGCTAAAAATAAATGAGTAGTAAAATAAGATAGATACCACTAATTCCTCTCTTTTAAATAAAGAGTGGTGCAACAAGGCTCCATTTTTAAGTAGATATTTTGAAAATTTCTCCAGTAATAGATAAAAAATTAACAATGAAACTACTTTTTGATTACCTTACACTTCTCATATAATATAATCTTTACATACCAAGAATGTTATGTGAATTTTCCTCGTAAAAGAGGTTACACAGAAATAAGAGCCATTTTTCTGAAAAGTATCTTTTGTTTAATCATCACCTTCCCTTTCAAATCCATAATTCTGATACACATTTCTGCTACTTATGGCTACGAATCGGACATCCGATTAAGGTACGATTGAGCCATGTCGGTATCTGCGCGTTCACATCAACCCATCACAGGCCCTGAAACACGTAAACAGCAAAGCGTTCCCCCTCGAAAGTTCGTAAACAACCCGCCAGCGGCCCGGAAAATTTCTCCCGTACTTGTCGTTCTACCGGCGCTTCCAGCATTGGCCCGATAAGCTGCCGTCAGTCCTGTGTTTGTTGGTATATATATATATATATATATATATATATATATTATATATTATATATATATATATATATATATATATATATATATATAATTTTCCCATACTGTAAGATATTCTACGCGTAAACGTTTAAATATAAACTCTCATCCATGATATGGAGTTAAAATACATAGAACCGTTGTACGTACTCTTGATGAATCTGCTCACTTGAGAAGAATGCTGTTGAAAAGTGACTTATTTTACCTTAGAACTCAAAATGCAAAACTTCAATTATCTTTCTCAATTCATTATATCTACTTTTTCCTAGGATTATTAAATCCATAGTTCTGGCATATCAAAGTCTCTAACAAGTGATCATTTAAAAATTTATCTATTACAAATGCTAAAGACTAAACAAAATATATTTAGCACTTAAATTAATATAACAGATAAGAAAAATATGGTCATAAGAGTTTATGAAATAAATTCATTAATGTATTCAACAGTAATATATTCACTTGAACTTCTTAAATTGTAGAGGCAATTTATGTTAAACATGGTTTTTCTTCCATTTCAAGATTTTTAATGTTAACCATGCGTTCATGCTTAATAAAAGTTAAGGTATAAAAATTATACCCTTTAACATATTTTTGGATTGTTTTCGGTAAATGACTTTTATTCACAAGAAAAATATAACATAAATAATATCCCAATATAAAATGGCTTCGAGAGCAAACAGTTTCATCCTTTGTGTATTAATATTACTTTATTAATTTTTAAGATACACGAATAGACATATTTACTAAAATATGTAAATCTTAAATTTAAGCAGATTTAAAGCAAGACAGAAGGAATCGTCACCTCGGTTTATGTAGTCATTGTTTAATTTAAACCATTGAAATTTAGACAAGTTTTATAAACCAATTAATATTAAAGTTATCTCAATCGATATGTCTTGATTAACTCTAGAATTAATAAGCTTTCCCAATCGAGATTATTACTTAAGTTTTTATTTTATTACAAAGGAAATTTAAAAGGATAATTTATTTTGTTGCTGAATATATAAAGAACATCATCTTAGAGATATGAGTTTACTGTCACCTGTACGAAATTTTTAAATCGGTGGAATATTATTGCAATCCTAAAACTTTTTAAGTCACCATTTCAAAACACGATATATGCAGTAGATCTAAATCCCCAGTTCATAAATCCTGAAACTTTTATTTTAGAAACATATGTAGAAACAAACCCTAGCATTTTCGGACGTTTTGTCGCGAGTCCGTCTGTTTTGACAAACAAGCCATTATCTCGACTCCTTAAAGGGATGTAGGTATAGAAAATGGCTAGACATTACTTGAAGATGGAGAAACGGCAATGATATTTCTTTTTTTGGATTCCCGTGGGTCTGAAAGCCTCTAAAATCTGATCTGGGTAAGATGGGAAGTTTAATTATTTTATTTCGAAATATCCTGGGATAGGTCATGGCGGTTAGAGGACTGGTTTAGGAATCTATTGATTTATTTAACTACTGATTTGTGCCACTTACACTCTAATTTTAAATGGAAGACAGATTATTTCATTGAATATTGATGAATTAAATTTTGAAACACCAGTTATTAAGTATATTACAAAATAAATTTTCATCTAATCAATCTATGATTTTGTCCTAAAGTAGATACAGATCCTTCGGCAATTTATCTCAAGTACTAATATAAATTTTCATTAGAGGTCATATAGTACCTAAGCCCGAACTAATATTTATGTAGCTGTTAACCTTTCTTGGAGATACTCAATTTTTTAATAAAGTGACTTTCTTTTTTTTGAAAAATGGAACTAGTAACCAAATCTTTTGAACAATTTTATTCTGTGGTTTAATACCTTTTATACTGAATCATTGATTTTCTTATACTTCACTAGCATAAAAACTGAAGAATTTTATACATGGATTCCTAAAAGGATATTTTATATATGTTTTGTTGATTTGAAGACTTTTTAAAAATGTGTTAGCTTATACTTTATAAGTGCTCGTGCTTATTACACCTAACATGGTTTTAAAAAATATCACCTCTATTAATTTATCTTAGAAAGGCAGAAATAATGGATACACACACAAATTAAAGAATACAAGGCTTTTAATTTCACTATTCGATTCATCAATGAGTTCATTCATACATAATTTCAAATATTTAAAGTTTCTTAATCACTAAAAACTGTTTTAATGGACATCAATTTGAAGCATACATAATCTCAAACAGTTTTGGTGAGAGCAATATTCCTCTTTATCAAGAATTAATTTTTTATTGGTATATATTTAAGGGTATAAATATTTCCGGACTCCTTTTCTTGTAATAATCTGAAAAATGATTTCCTGATGACAGGAAATTTCTTTGAGTCCCTTCAGCCCTCCTGCACGACAAGAAGAAAATTAAAAGGAAAAGTTTTCCGAGAAAGTTTTTATTTATCATCACTTAAAAAATGATTTATTCGTACATATTATTGTTGCCAATAAACAACATATATTTATATTATGTATTGCACTAAATCTGCTAATTTATTACTGTATCAAATTGGTGCAAAAATTTTAGTTTAGTCCCTTGTATGGTAATCGTTTTTATATTTATTTTATTCCTTAACTTTATATAATGATATTTGTCCATTTTATTCTCTAAACGCAAAAGGATTTTTTTTTAAATTTTATCAACAATAAGGAATTCAGAATACTATTCTTTGGTGCAACAATGGATGCAGCAATTCAAGAGGAATCCTCATTTGCGGAAAAATCTTAAAATAATAAATAAATATTCCATTATAATAAAATAGATGACACTAATAGGAATACACAGCTCCTTATATCCCCAAAAAATAAACTTAATATTTATATTTATTTTAGAATTCTAAATTTACTATTTAATATTTCGTTTTATAAGTTTTTTATTATTTATTGTGTGTATCAATACGTCTGTTCCATTATTACTGTGCGATTTTCACAACTATGCTGTAAGTTATAGATGACCTTTGTTAACATATATAATAAACTAAACAGTTTATAGTAAACTCATAATATTTTGTTCTTTAAGGTGCTAACAATATTTGCACAACTTATTTTATATATACCATATTATTTTCCTAACTATGTTCTATTTCAGTAGCAAATCCGAAGTCGACGTTTATCGAAAACTTGCTTAGCATACTTCAAATATTATTTTAGTATATACTCCATAAACCTCTGTACATATCACTTCAACAATTCTTGACTACTTTAATTCCCTCTAATTTCTCCGTCTTAAAATTTGTCTAAATAATTTTAAGCACATGCGTCCGATTGTTATTATAACTACAGGAACTGAGGTCATCTATAATGCAATGAATAGTTAAGATTCAAAACTCTTAGGTAATCAGTAATCAACTAAAATTCAACATAAATTGGTCGATACAAACATTTCGCATGTTATTTTATTTTCAAATCTCTTTGCTGTAATATTACTAGCATAATTCCACATGTATAAGTTTTCATATATTACTGATAAATTATATTAATTTCATATAATACATACGTTCGTATAAAATTTTTCAAACACATTTTAGAAATAAGAAACATTCCTTTGTGTCTCAAATGTTTCTTTTCTGACATTAATTTAATGGCCATTGATAAAATGCATCCCACGTACATAGCTCTGGCTGCAGTGTTTCATTTAATTATATAATTTCTCGATGCATAGGTTCCTTTTAATTAACCCCTGAAAGAACTATTAAAATTTACAAAATTGCGACAAATCAAGTAATAAGACCCTTTATTTTATGAAAAAGAACATATTTATTAACATAGTTTATGCATTTTTTATTATAATAGAAAAATAGATTCTGTTTAAGTACACGAACAAAGTTTTTTATAACAAAGATTGGAATTGAAGTATCATATATAACTTATCCGGCTTTTAAACATATCAATAGACATCTAATATCACACTAGTAATTACGCGATAAAACCAGAGGCTAGTCACTACATATGTAATTATAATTTATGGTTCAATCCATCATAGCTCCTTTTAACTGAAGTAGCTTGACACACATGATAAATGAGGTTTCATATTATGACTATATTTAAAAGCATTAAAAATGTTAGTGTAATTACATGCTTTGTAATATACAAGCGTAATATACAGAGGCGTTTGCTCTCGCATGAAACTATATGATGCATGAAATATGGCCAGCTAGCAATAAATCAGACGGAAACTTTAACTCTTCTAAGCTCGCATTTAGACATATCTCAATGAAATACACAATTTTGTCTTCATATTATAAAAATGCAACAATTTCACTATCTTTTTTCTATAACCTGAATATATTTTTTAATTATACCTCATCACAAGTTTTTATCTTTTTATCATTTTGGTAGAGGAAAAGAGTATATAAAATATTTGATATGTTCAATCGAATATTTATGGTTTACTCTTTTACTAAAAGAATATATGTTTCTTGAGATTAACTGCTGTGGTAGTCCTTTTACACCAAATAACAGAAAGGGGTTTGTCGGAATATACTTAATTCACCTAATTTTACTGAAAAATCAGACTAATTTATACCTATTTATAATTTAAACTTCAATCTTAGATAAAAATGTAAACATCTTTTAACAATATATTTTACCTATTAAAAATAAATTTCTCAATTAAATTCATAATTATCTTTGTCGTGGATTACGACATATAAAAAAAAGAAAATTGAAAAGGTGCAGAAAAACCAATTAACAAACGGGACGGAAAATGAAACAGTGAAATGACGCCAGACGATACAAGAAGAATGTCGTGGGGATACGGTATGTTAGAAGTTCGAAAAGGGCAGACAACCCAATTAATCGGACAATCGGGGGTAAAATGAGAAAATTGAAATGGCGCTTGCCTATACAAAGGACCGGAAGAAGAAGAAGAAATTGAAAAGCAACAGTTAAAAGACGAAACAGTGAGGGGGCTATATAGAGGGGACATCGAGATGAAAAGGAAATTGTTGGCAAAGAGAAGATGACCCCACACATAGGAGATGTTCTGGGAAAACACTATCCCTAGAAAGGCAGGGATGAGTCGAAGGCTGAATTATTCTAATATGACACGCCCCTCACTCTGAATGGTTTAAAGAAATAATTAGGTGATAAAAATTAGTGAATCTAAGTGGAAGTGAAAAAAGAAGGTTGAACATGAGAGACGAATGAAAATGTAAAAGGCGGCGCGTTGAGAAGATAAAAGATAGAGAGAGTGAGAATATAAAAAAAAAGAATCTGATTGATTTTGACTCTCAGACTTAGCACACGAATATAGAGTAGTAACCTCGTAAGCGAGAAGTTTAAAAAGAATATATGGGAGATTGCACCCAGACTTAGCGCTTCGCTATAAGCCTGCAAGCCAACGATGAGAGGAGAATATATGAATAGTGGAGCCGAGAGACACTGCCTGGCCCCCGCAAGCTAGCGATGAGAGGAGCATAGAGGAGCGTCGGAGCCAAGATAGATTGCCTGACCCCTGCAAGCTACCGATGAGATGAGAATAGTTGAGATATGGAACCAAGACAGATTGCCTGACCCCCACAAGCCAAAGATGTAGAACCGATCCGGCCGTTAAAGTCCACCTCTTCCCGCGACATATAGCGATTCTGATGACTGCGTTCACCAGACGGAAATTGAATCCTGAAGAAATATGTCGTAATCGATGCCCGTGAATTTGCCGGCGAATGTTTCCCTTCTGCAGTCTGCAAAAATGGAGGTAACCTTTCATTACCTATTGCAAAAAGTCTATAAACCCCCGAGTCTTATAATATAGGGGGAAGTTAAGAAATAATATTTATTGCGTACTGAAATGAAATTAATTTAAATAAGTGAAATAGTACAGTCAAATAATACCTTGATATAATGAGTGTTTCTTTAGGTTCATAATTATCAATAATATAATTGAATGTGTACTAATATATGTGTTATGTTAATAAATTAATGTATTGTTTAGAATTCAGAGTAATGGTATCATTGCCTACTACTATACTAAATCACGACCCACCCAATTAACTCTACCACAATCTTGTCAACACACACATAAGTAATGTTCTCATGACAAATAACATTCTTTTACTCTTTAGACTCATATATTTTTTATATCTTATTCCTGCGTAGGATCATATTTACCCCTTAAAATATTATAATAAAATTTTCAGTATACCCCTAATTTTTTAGTCGGACATTCTAATGAAATCGGATTGTCATGCGTTGCATATCCTAGAACCAGAATTGTGGCATTCAGACGCAAGACAACGTATCGAAAGAAAGATACCTCACTGTCAGCAGCAAATTTTCCTCAAAATTGAGCATCTGCAGTTAAAAAGACAGTATTACTAACCGGATCAAAAATGACACTTCTGGCTGTCCATCACTTACTTTAAAACATTTTCATGGGGAATCTACTTCTTTATGATATGCTTATTGTTTGAGTCTCTTTACTGAATTTATTTCGTCAAAAGTGTTCTTCACTCCAAGACTTATGAACGACAATATTAGATGGGCTGTATTTGGAGCTAATAGGTAAACCTCAGATTTAAAGAAAAATTCCCTATCTAAACAATCTGTATCTTTAAAGGAGCTATCGATATTCTGACAATAGAAGTTAGGAGACGTCAGATGTATTTCAATTCAAAAATACACAAATTATTAGCATTGATTCTAAAATCGGCTAAGATGTCCCCATTACTTACATCTCTGAGAAAAAGCGTCCCATCGAGACAACTTTTAATGCCTTCTGCTCATGAATGTAATACACTCATGGACAAAAAAATTAGCGCACCAAGAAGGAGTCGTCAAAATGAAACGAAATTTTACATACGTAATGACTACTTTGATATAAGTAAATGATAAGAAAATCAAAGAAAAAGGATAATTTATTTCAGATAAAAAGGCAAAAGAACGGAGGAGTTAATACTCCGTTGGACCCCTCTAGCGCGAATGCACGATGCGATACGATCGGGCATTCAGTCATACAAGTTCTGTATGATGTCTTGAGACATTTCGTTCCATATTTGCTGTAACCTTGCCTCTAGTTCGTTCAAACTCGTGGGATGCCCAACTCGTCGTCCCAAATGATCCCAGATATGCTCGATTGGAGACAAGTCTGGGGATCGGGCAGGCCAAGGAAGGTTAGTAACAGTGCGGAGACAGTCTTCTGACACCCTTGCCGTATAAGGCCGAGCATTGTCTTTTGAAAAATGGCTCCTGGGAGCCGTTTCATTAGTGGCAACACATGTGGTTGCAGGATTTCATGAACATACCGCTGGGCTGTCATGGTGCCACGGAACAATACTAGGGGTGACCGTGTATTGTAGGCAATGGAACCCCATACCATCACACCAGCTGTGGGAGTGATGTGTCGCTGTACAGCAAAGGCAGGATTGAAGCGTTCACCACGGGCTCTCCAAACACGAACACGATTGTCATCACTGCCGAGATTGAATCTGGATTCGTCGCTAAAGACGACCTGGTTCCATTCCGCTGCAGTCCAGTTTCCTCGTGCGCGGCAAAAACTTCAACCGGAGGCGTCGATGGGTGGGCGTCAAGGGCAGCACACGTAATGGGCGCCGCGATACCAACTGTCCTTCAGCCAGGCGCCTTCCTATGGTTTGAGAAGACACAGAGGCTCCTAGTGAAGGTGCTACCTGTGCCTGGATGGCGGCCGATGAAGCAGTTGTCTGTACGCGTGCATTTCTTACGATGTGGCAGTCTTCTCGACGACTGGTCTGTCGAGGGCGTCCTGAGCCTGGTCTTCGTGTACATGACATCTCTCGGGTCCACTGGTCCCAACACCTCCTCACAACACAATCAGAGCGGCCTAATTGACGAGCTACTCGCCTAGCTGACCACCCAGCTTCCATCATCCCGACGATTCTCCCCCTCTCAAACTGCGACAGCTGCTTATATTGTCTTCGAACACTGCGTAATGGCATGTCTATCTCAGCTCTTCCTTTGTAAATGATTCAGCACACTCAAACAAGCTTTGGCTACCTGTTTTATACTCCACAGAGTACGGTGTTCAACGCCCTCTACCGGCTATACGTTATGCGCAATCACGCTGCATTTCTAATCATTTGCATATCTCCCCGACATGTACCTTCATTGCAAGTTTCGTTACGATTCCGCAATTATTTCTTGGTGCGCTAATTTTTTGTCCATGAGTGTATATTGATCCTCCTAGAGCAATCTACAAAACCATTAAATAAAAAGCTATAGCAGGGAAGTAACATCCTTTTTTTTCTTTCATTTTAAAGTTACCTAAACATAACTAGTAATTTGAATAATAATAATTTGATAAAAACGTTAAATGATATCATCAGATAACCACTCATTTTTCTGAGAACGAGGGGAAATGTATTATATTAAGTTTAAAATAGATGACGTATTGCAGTATAATTTAAAAATCGATTAATACTAGTATTTCTTAGAGGATATTTTTTCTAAAAGGGTTTAAAAACATTTTCTAACCTGTTAAATACCCCTATGTATTGGAAAATTGTAATTTAAATACTAAGTCCTTTTAATATCTTAATAACCTAATCGATATTAATAAGAACAGTTATACACTTAAAAAAATAAATGATTACTGAATAGTAGCATTATTTCTTCAAAAATTACATAAACGTGTATTTCTAAAGCAGACAGAAGTTTACGTCCTACATAATTGCTATAAATCTAGGAACTTTTGTTTTACTATCTGAATAAATCTATGTGTACTAAGAACTTATTAAGAATATTACCATATTTCATTCTAATACTGGCACCCATTCATTTGTTAGGAGGAAATCAGAAATTTTCTTTCGTGTATCATTGCGGAACAACTGCTTGAATAATGACTTTGCAGATAATTTCATGTTGCAGCAAGCTAAGAAGTGATCGTCATTGTATTCATCTGTTCCTTTTGGTAATCGCGACGAAAGCAGAGATTTGTGATGGATGTATCATAATGTCTCTCAAGAAATTCTCAGAAATAACTGAGGAAGAACTCAGCACGAGTTCATGCTGTAAACATTTCCTGTTGTGTATCAACTATATATACAAAAATGGGTTTCTTATGGTTGCCTCATATTCACCAAATAACATATTTATAAGAGAAAATACATTTGTTTAAAATCTTATTTTGAAAGCGAAGTTTATAAATGACCGCAGACTTCACAATACTTTACAGCGTTGATATTAAACACCTACACCAGAAATTTGGAAGAAGGGTTAAGAAAATTTCGATATATGGAACAGCATTTGTAACAACTTGTTCGATGACAATAAATATTTTGAAGGTTATATATGCTATGTAAAAAGGCATAAAATAATTTTCAATCGTTACTAAAAACGGATACGATATTGAAACTATATAATTCATATCACTTTTTTTCACATTGAAAAAAAATCATATTTATCTGAGATGAAATTTATCCACTAATTTTTTCATTAATATGAATGAAACAAATCACTAAATGTTTAATTGCTAACATCATTTAACTCAGAAACAAAATTTATTAACAGTTCGAGGTGATCAATCCAAACTATTTATAGACTGTTACTTTCTTATTAATCAAGGCCTTAACTGACATAGAATATTTCCAATCCTAGTACTAACCAATGAGGAAATATTCGATCTGAATTTTTCTAATCACAGATTTCAAATGCAATTTGGGATTTTTTCTGGCCATGGGGGTATGCGTTTAAATAAAGATCTCGACATTTTATTTTTTAAACATTTTTTGCCATTTTACAACAAGACATTAAATTATTAGTGTTTTTCACTACAAATTTAAAAAAAAAATATTAAATTAATTAAAATATTTTTGAAAAACTTGAACTGTCAATTTAAAGATGTATATTTCTTGTTCAAAAGCAGAGAACGGAAATCCAACATGTGTACTTTGTGAGTCCGATAAGGAAAATAACGGGTAGAAAATTTCCTATAGCTTAACAATACAATAAAAAATATGCAACTGTACACTAATGCACTCTATGACCCTCAAGTTTTGATATCATGAATGCTTTGAATGATAGAAGAGAAGTTTGCGAGGAAATGTTAGCCACATTAAAATTGTGAAAAAATTACTTTCAACAATACATTATAAAGGATTTGGCCATAAAATTCCTAGCGAAAGAACATTAGGCGTTCTATCATTCCAGGTTAGAATTTGTTTTCAGAACTTTTACTTCTCAGTCTCACTTTCATCACGCATTTCTGGAAAACAAATTGTCCGTCTCCTATTATCGGGAAAATCTGCCTTCACTCTCCAGTCGGAAATAATTTATGAGGCAAGTACATTCTTTTTCTCAATAAAAAAAGGGTATAGAAAGGCGTTGCAAAATGTGAATTGCACAGGAAACTCAATTTTTAAATCAAAAAATTTCAAGAGTAAAATTTAAAAACAGGAAATTATTAACACATCAAAAAAGTATTATCGCTCAGTACGTTCCATGATGAGCATGCTCCTAAACAGTGGCGTAGCTACATTTTCAGCGCCCTGGAGCAAGTAAAATCGGTGCGCCCACTTGTTCTTGGAAGAATTCTGGCGAAATGCATTTTCTATCTACTCTTATTTCGATTTAAAACCTTACTTAATAACAATTTATTTGAAATTCAAGACCAAGAAATTCATTGGTCGTACGTGCAACAGGTGCTTCAATGACCGCAAGGACCATTCACAGGCGGCTCAGAGAAAGGGGGCCGAGCTCACGGCACCCCTTGAGATGACTACCATTGACCTCTGTACACCGACAAGCCCGCTTGCAGTGGTGTCGGGTACATTCAACCTGGAATGTCACTGGAGTAGAATTGTCTTCAATGTTGAGTCCCGATTCGAAGTGAGCCCCGTTGACCAGCGAATAGGTGTATGGAGACGCTCCGGACAGCGGTGGGATACCAACCTGACTGTTTTCCACCATACGGGCCGACAACCAAGAGAGATGGTCTGGGGTGCCATTGCATTTCATAGCAGGACCCCTTTGGTTGTCATCCGCGGCAACCTTACAGCACAGCGGGCAACACAACGGGGAATCGACGATATTCTACGCCCCGTTGTGTTGCCCTTCGTATCACGCCATCCTGGGCTTACATTTCAACAAGTAAGGCCCGCCCGCACACGGCGAGAGTTTCTACTGTTTGTCTTCGTGCTTACTCAACGCTACCTTGGCCAGCAAGTTTGCTGGATCGCTCCCGCATTAAGCACGTTTGGAGCATTATGGCCATGGCCCTCCAACCAGCTCGGGATTTTGACGATCTAACGCTCCAATTGAGCAGAATTTGGCACGATATCCCGCAGGAGAACATCCGTCACCTCAATCAATCAATGCCAAGCCGAATAACTGCTTGCACAAGGGCCAGAGGTGGACCAACGTGTTATTCACTTTTCATTTCGTGAAGCTCTTTCTCTTGAATAAATCATCCAATTTTCCTCAAATTGTAATTATTTGTTTTCTGTACATGTACATCGCATCTACCGATTTTCATCTCACTCGGATAACTCCTTGGTGCATCGTTTTTTTTTGGGGGGGGGGGAGGAGGGGGTCTAACAGTGTATGTCAGAATTTTAATTACATCAAAGTAACGAGAGTGTGGGGCATCAAGGGCCTGAACACGGGAAGACAATCGTGTTGGACAAACTCTTTTTAATGTTTTTGCTATGTTGGTTTGATTCGTTTCTCAACGCCTAACAGAACTGAAAAAACGCAATTTTTTTCTAGCTGTTCATAAAATTGTCTGACTTCCTGTACATTGGTGATACTGTCAATTCACTGTTAGTTACCCGTATCTAACCACGAGCACTTAATAAAAAGTATTTAAATTCAATTAATCAATAGTCTGGCTGTTAAATTTATTTCACGTATCCTGTGACATGCGCTACCTGGGGTACTGAATACAACTCTAAAGTCACAGGTAAAATACGCTACACCCCTTAAAGATTTTTTTTTAAATATTTCTTAGGGAGCATCTAGGGCCTAAGAGCAAAACCATACAAAATTTCAATTTTCTAGAAAACATGTACCAAAGGTAGGTTTTTGTTGTTGTGTTGGGGGGATTGAGCTCCTTTTAATCCCTTAACTTTTGTATTTTAAAAAAAATATTTCTTTGTGCGCACCTAGGGTCAAAGAGAAACTATTATACAAAAATTCAGCTTTCTAGGTCTCATGGTTCTAGAAATACAGAGTGTGTGTGTGTGTTTGTTTGTTTTTACTGGGATTAGGCCCATTTTAGCCCCCTTAAAATTCTAATTTATTAAAAAGATTTCTTAACGAGCACCTAGGGCATAATAGCAACCTCCATGCAAAATTTAAACATCCTAAGAGTTTTGGTTCTAATGATTTGAGTTCCTTTTAATACTCTTTTTGAATATTTTTGGTGTATTTCTGTTTTGTCATTAGCACGCAATGTTTAATTAGATCTAAATTTATTTATAATGGAAATTTCGTTCTTCCTCTGCCGATTTTTTAAAAATTACCTCATGCATGTTATAAAAATGCATATTTGTATTTTAATACCATGCTGCTGCTGAAAATGTTTGCCGCCAACTTTCAGCTATAATACGCAACTATTAGGTAGTACCTATTATTTATGTTACAACATGAATTAACATATTTCATAAACAAATCACTTACTTTTTAAATTATACGTCTGTGAATACAACAACACGCTGTAGATAAGTAATTTAGTAAAATAATAGTCATAAATTGTACGAAGTCACTTAAACAGAACAATAAATTACAATCCACAGTTTCAATAAGTTTTAAAAATTGTATAACACATTCATTCAAGAATCATCTTGAAATTCTTACACTGCACAAAGTAAACAATGAGAATATAAAGCACTAAATACTAAGCTTTCTTTCAAAAATTCCCCGAATATTTGCATCTATTCTGCCTGTATGTTAAGGTTGCTATGTACTAAGGCCATCGGCACACGGGTCGTCTCGTACTCGGCTCGAACTCGAAGCGTGATCTGCGTCTTGTACGAACTACGCGAAGTTTACCCGCACACGGGTCGAATCGCACTCGAAGTGGTTTCGTCTCGAATTCGAAGCGGGATGACGAACCATGTTTTTCTCAGTAGGTTGAATGTCTTCAACGTGCAAAGAACAAAACTTCTTGTTTTATTTGTTTAAAATGCGCAGCTCCAGTGATGAGGAGGACATTCTTATGTTATATTGGTACCGTAAGATAAAAAGAGAAGGTTTCGGAGGAGAGTACAAGTACATCCGTACTTGGAACGGAATTTCCCCATCGGCTGTTTGTTGCTACAGATTAATCACAAGAAAGTGATGCAAAATTTTTAGCATTCTATAGAATGTCAAAAGAATGTCAAAAAATTTTCAGTTTGGTATATTTTAATGTTATAAAAATGCAAATTTTTTCTGTTAATTCTAAAATTATTTCAATTTTCGTTTTCAATCGGAGTTATAAATGCATATAGTTTTTAAGGTACAAAAGTTTGTGCTAAGCTCTTGTGTTTGTGTAGTCCAGTTGAAAAGTCCAGGCTTTGACACTTTTTCATCAAAACTAAAAACATAATTTTTATGTTTACTGGTTTGAAAAAATAAATGTATTGAATTTCGCTCTGTGTTTTGAATTCGATTATTATTATTTTATGCATTTAATCAGAATAAATTTCGTGAAATTGTAATAAGATTTTTTAATGAATGATTGTAATAAGTTTTTTGTAATTAATAAAGAAATACTATAATGTAATAAATTTTTTAACTAAACTATGTAACATTAATAAGTTTGTAATTAAATACATTACCTGTCAAGTTGACTTCTCATGCAACTTCATTTCACGCTTTTCCTGTACGATCTTTACTAGAATATTCACGGAGCGTGTGGTTATAAAGCTCGGGTGTTTTTCCTCTTCATCTACAAATTTAATGTTGAATACTTCCATTGATAATCCAAAATTCCGCGCGTCACGCTCGAGTTTTCCTTTTCCAAACAGTTCGAGCAAAACGAGACGAGTACGAATCGAGACCGCTTCGACTTAGCCAATCGCCCCGTTAGTGGAGTCCCATTCAATTACGTAGGAAGTTGAGTGGTGGGAAAAATCGCTTCGAGTTCGAGCCGAGTACGAGACGGCCCGTGTGGCCTAAGAAAAAAAATGTTTGTTTAGACCCTTCCATGTTTTTGACTCTTGTAGTGGAAATTGTCAGTAAGTTGACCCTAGAAAATTCTACCGTGACCTTCGAAACCCCTACCCCCGCTCGTTTAGAATGACATTCTAAGGATTGCAATGACTCACGCCGTAGGGGGTGAAGATGCTCGGCCATCTCCCTTTTCCTGATAAGACACTCAACTGGTAACGTTTGAGAATCTCTAATAGTGTCCAACACCGCGCAAAAATTCAAAACGCGGCCTGGCCTAGTTTTATTTACTTAAAAATATTTCATTTATTTTTGTATATTTTATAGAAAATCTGACAAATCGAAATTATTTATACAAAAGTTTTCAAAAATTTTTATTTCACGCTTTCAAATTTTGCGCCCCTCATGATTCGTGCACCTGGAGCAGTTTGCTCCAAATGCTCCACGGTAGCTACGCCCCTGCCACTGTGAACAATTCACAAATGTGAGGGTCATCAAAACTCATAAATTATAAATAACAGGGACAACAGAAAACTTTAGACGGGAAAACCAACGGAGAAAGGGCCTGCTCACATAGGAGTCCGTTGCGTTGCGTTGTGTTAAGGAAAAGATGACGTTGAGACGAAAATAAACCAATCATAGGCGTTAAAAATTTCATTGCTAATCGTTGGAGGCTTATGATTGGTTTATTTTCGTCTCAAAGTCATCTTTTCCTTAACACAACGCAACGCAACGGACTCCTATGTGAACAGGCCCAAAACTCTAGAAGGAAAAGCATGGGAGTCATGCTTTCACATATCATTTCGCTTTCGGTTCCAGGCGCCCGAAAGCGAATAATTAATTTAATGTGGAAATGAAGACGTGCTGATTGTGTATAAGTTATATATATTTATAAATTACTTACCAATGATTTTTCAAATATACACACAATTAATGGTGGCATAAAACTGAGTTTAGTACTTGCTTCCTTAATCGGAGGATGGATCGCTGTTTTTAAAGAATACTAAATTATGGCTGCGACATAACTGAAAACAGTCTAATGCAGTATTCTAGTTTAACATTTTCGCTAAATTATCCATTTTTCTTAGATGAAATTCTCATCTTGAAAACGGATAATTTTTTCAAATGCC
Source organism: Dolomedes plantarius (assembly GCA_907164885.2). NCBI lineage: Eukaryota > Metazoa > Arthropoda > Arachnida > Araneae > Dolomedidae > Dolomedes > Dolomedes plantarius. The sequence goes on along the minus strand of OU015494.1, from coordinate 92,217,121 downwards.
CTTTTAAATATTTCAATATGTATTGAAAACGAGGCTTCAAAATTTACCCATTTTAATACATATAAATATCTTTCTCTTGTAGCTTATACCATGAAATTGGTTTTACTTTTCTATATGAATGCTAGTGCAGTGCAGTGCAATACTAAGATATTTTATCTATTCCATTTAAACTATCTAAGTTAGATATGATCATTTCTTATTGTAATCGTGGACATTACAGTGAACAGTAAAGTGAACTTACATTGCACCAAATTGATTCCAATTCCATACATACTCTCACTGCAATAAAATGCTTGCATTTAAACTCCGAATCTCTCTAAACATCCTTTATGCAAAAATTCATAAAACGTTGCTCAAATGAAGGTAATGTATGCGGAAAATAGCAAAAATGAAATTCATATAAAAGTAATAGCCTACACATTATAAAGTATAGTAAAGTTTTAAATTTATTGTATTATTCGCAAATGAGTTATAGACTTATATATAATATATTTGGTTTAAGTTTTATTCTTAAAACTTTTATTTAGAACTTTTTAAAGTATTTAATTTCGTTTAAATCCATAATGTATTGAAAATAATACATAATACAGTGGTGTTTCCTTTCTAGAATTAAGTAGAACTGATCCTAAAGAAAGTTTCTTTCAAATATATTTATTCTAAATTTGTTTTCTACGCTGGGTGTTATTTTACGAATATTTTTCTATGTACATGATTTGGTCAGAATATAAACAGGGTTTTATTTGTTATTATTTTTCCGATTATAATTATTTGAAATTACCTGTTGTTTCAAGAAGAACTTAACTATGCTTCATACTCCTAAATATAAATCATCTAATTCATTTTTGCATAGAGAATGTTTATTACAGTAATTTATTACAGTAATACATGCATTGAACCGTATTTAACTTATAACTTTATTGTTTGTTTGTACATAGTTTTCAAGCATAATTCTAAAGTAAAATTTTAGTAGCATTCTCTCTAAGAATCCAGGAATTAAAAAAAAGAGCAATAATTACAAAGAAAATAACTTATTCCCAGTTGTACACATATTTCGAGAATGTTACCAATTTGAAACAGATAACCAAACCACTCCTCTCCAAATACTTTACTAAAAGATATTAAAGCATCGGAAAATGAATAATGTATAAAATAGTAAAAACTTTGCTATTAGGCAGCAGAAGTTTTTAATCGTGCAGAAAAATGTTCTCGTTTAGCTGTAAATGTTATATACATATTTAACATATGTAGGTATCAGGCAGAATCAGCAAGAAAACGAAATCAACAATAGAACTATATATTGAGTAAATTATAAACTTAAGATTAATAATAAAATACATATAAGCTCGAGATTTATTGCTACTTATATTTGAAAGCCGTTAATAAAATTTTTGAATTTCTATTTTCGTATATTTCTGTTATATTTGTTAATTAACCAATGTAGGCTTGTTTCTAATGCACTATGCTTATTAAAATCTGTATAATAACAAAATAACTTATTGCATATCCATGCTTCTAATTTAAAATTTTTTAATTATATCTGAATTCCACGTACTGTCTCTTTTTGAAGAATATTTAGCAAAATTATTATGATACTGGAATGTAAAAGTTGGTGTTATTTTCTCCCTTGTTTAAATTCACATCGTTGAATGAAATATATGATATATCTTTAATAAATTTAGTTGAAGGGATGTGAGATAGCTATTTTAAATACACTGCTGGCCACCCAAATTGCAACACCAAGAAAGACAAGAGTATCACAACAAAATTTATTTTGTAGATAACATGTTGACCAAGTATCACATGATTAAATTTATAGACTTCTGTGAAGTGTGGTTCCTGCCAAAATCAGTAGCCAGAGTAGCCGCCATTGTTGGAGATCACCGCTGTCACACGCCTCGCATTGATTCAAAGAGACTTTGGATGAGTTCTTGGGGTACAGCAGACCAAGCAGCTTCGACACGTTGCCAAGTTGATCTGCTGTGGCAGCTGGGGATGGAATCTGATTCAATCGTAGAGCAACCATGGACCACATGTTTTCTATCGGCGAAAGATCCGGAGAACGAGGCGGCCAGGGAAGCAATTCAATCTGGCGATTGACGAAGAATTGTTGAACAATGCGTGCCACGTGTGGTCGCGCATTATCCTGTTGAAATATGGCTCTGGGCGAGCCCTGAAGGTAAGGAAGGACGACTGGCTCCAACACCTTCGGAGATGTAGCGCTGGCTGTTTAAAGTACCGGGAATGCGTACTAGAGGTGTGCGAGAGTGATATCCAATACCGCCCCATACCATAATACCCGGTGCAGGACCAGTGTGGCGGTGCCATAACGCAAGCTGTTCAGCATCCTCTCTTCACGGTGTCTCCAGACTCGAATGCGACCATCGTGGTGTTGCAGACAGAAGCGTGAATCGTCAGTAAAGACAATTTCATTCCATTCTGCCGTCCCACTCCTTCTGTTATTGCACCATTGGCGGCGGAGACGTGTGTGGTTCTGCGTCAAGGGTAGACAAAGCAATTGGACGTCTTGTGGACAGACCACTCTGCTGTAAACGACGTCGAATGGTACGCGCAGACACTGGATGATGCGTTACAGACTGCATGTGCTGTGCTATGGTTCGGTGGTGTGACTGAGCGATCCGTCACTGCCATGCGCACAATTTGTCTGTCCATCACGTGAAGTGGTACTCTGCATGGTGGATGCGATCGAACACGCCGGTCCTTCGTACCCTCCTGCATCCAACGATGCACAATCCGCATTACAGTTGTTTGGTTTCGTCCAACACGACTACCGATTTCCCTGAAAGATAATCCACAATCTCGGTAGGCCACTATCCTTCCTCTGTCGAACTCGGATACTTGATCAAAAGATGATCGCTGTTTTCGACGAGGCATGAATGATCGTTTTTTTGGAAAATCCACAAGAAAAAACACAATTGCCGAATTTGAAATCGTCGAAATCTCCAAGCCTAAATAGCGCTTTGAAGTGGCGCCACAGGCGCGCGTCATGTGCCTCTGCGCTGAAATTCTAATCATTTGCATATCTCACCTCCGCTAATGCAGGTTGTAAATTTCATGTTATTTGCATGTTTCCTTCAGGGTGTTGCATTACAGTGGCCAGCAGTGTATTTATGCATTAGAACAATATTTAAATTTTTCCCACTATGCGAAAGGTAAATTAGAAAACAATTTACAGAATACTACGTAATAAACGGTTGTATTCTTTTGTTTTCCAATGGAATTAATTTACACTGTCATGACTTTCTAATATAAATTTTAATAGCATGAACATAATATATTTGTTAGTTATTCTTTTAACATATTCTTTCTGAATTCTTTAACTATTTTCCTCTCAGGAAGTAACTCTTAAAATGTAATTCAATTAAAAACGTTGATGTTTCCGTTACATCTTCATTAGTACACAAATGTTATTTTTCAAATCACTTATTAAGCCAATAAATTATATTTGTCTTAAACTAACTTATATATTGTAACATAACACGCTAGTAATTTTTTTGTTAGTTATTTACTTCGTGTAATGATAAATTGCACATTATAAAATGGAACTGAACAAAAGTAAATAAGAAAGCAATATTTCTACAACATTGTAATAATAACGTGTTATTTAAGGGTATATATTTTGATATTTAAAAATACATGCAATTATTCTCCATAAACATAATTACCCCACATATTTGAATGTCCAACATCGAAACACGTTCTATTAGAACTTAAAATGAAAAAAAAATCGTTTAAATTTAAATTTAGATAATATATATACTATATATATATATATAATATATATATATATATATATATATATATATATATGTATATATATGAATATTTATGTGTATATATATATATATATAGATATATATAGCTCATATCTATTAATGATTGAAGACTATAAACACTTCAGTACACATGTCTGTCACAAAATTTATAATATGTTAGGGAAAGGTAGGGAAGCTTTGTATTGGTTAGGATAAGAATAGAATGTGGCATATATTTCTCTATTGTCAAATTTGAAGTAGCTGTCCGAGTCACAGAGCTCTTTTTGCTAGTTTATAGCAGTATAGGCTATAATCTTGCTGGAGATATGAAATCCTAATGCTGTAAGGTGTGTGTATTATCTCTCCGATTTTGTATTTTACTCCATGATATCCAAATCTTAAACGGACATCAGATGGCTCTTGTAATTAATATCAAATCTAAAACTTTAAAATTCAAAGATCCGCTTTTTATCAAATCTGTTATATCCATATAACATTCGTGAAAACATATCATATATGAAAGTTATAATCAACTGTAGTGATTACCACCAATTAGAGTTTATTTTTAGATATATTAAGATTAATGTCTGTAATTTGATATTAAACAAGGTTGTATGAGTGGTTATCTTGGGATTTTATTTCCTGTGAGTTTTAATTTTCTTCTGTTGTACTCATTACATGAAATGCACATCTTAAATGTGCTTTGAATTTTAAAATACTACGATTTACCTCAAAGTGTATTCTATAGCTTGATAATTTATTCAAGAGTGACAAGATTCCGTGAGATTCATTTTTCTTCTCTTGTATGCATAATCATGAAATACACATCATAAAAATTTACTTTGAATTTAAAATAATAAAATTTACCTCAAAAGCTATAGCTTCATAGCCTATAGCCTATAGCCTATAGCTTCATTGTTTACTCAAAGGTACAGGACACGACTTTTCTTAATATTCTTAACACCACAGAATATTAAGACTACCACTGAATATTAAGACACCTTATCCATCCTTCACAAAATTATTACTCCACATTTCATGCGTGCTAAACAGTCTGTGTGCAGAAGTAGGGTGTGACCATGTAATAAACTTCAAATAACTGTAATAAATCTTACACTCTGTTACAAGACCATTTTTGCTCAACCACCGCATACATAGACTACTGCAGTCTATACTACTTAGTCCGTATCATAAATTATGTTAAGAATTTTAATGTGATATGATATTCAAAGATTTAAATTTATTTGCAAGTTATCTATACTTTTCAGAATAATCCAGGATGGTATTCTTAAGATAAGTTTTCTCAGATCTTTATTCTAAGTGTCGCATCATCCAATGTAATATAGCTGACTATGCATTTATTGGATATTAGTTCCTCGCATAAAAGCACCGCATCTTTTGGAATTTTCAGTTAATTTAATGCTTTACTTTCACAGCATCGAAGAAAGTATTTTAACACCTATGCAAGGATCATAGTAAAATGAGTAGGGATTAAATATCCAAGAGATATTTGATAAGGGAGGGAATATGAGAACCTTAGAACGTTAGAGCTGAATTTGCAAACAAACCATTAATCTCTCTGAGACATCCTCCTTTGACATTATTTGATAAGGCGTAACTATGCCAGTTCAATTATTGTGACAGCAATCTGATAATATTAAAACGTGGCATATTTAGTGAAAATGTAATACTGCTTTTTAACAAGCGATGAATTAGATCTCCATGAGACGACATCTTTTTTAAGAAAACGTTTTCGGACTATCTTTAATTAAGACAATTTCAGACTTCAGTTTAAAATTTTCTTAATTATATCTTCATTTATTGATACTTAAATCCAATCAATATTACTCCTAAAGGTTTTTATTTTGTATTATAAACACATAATAATAACTGAATACTAAAAGATATTTATTGATATGAAAACTATTATATTGTTGTACTAAAAAATGTACAATTTTGTATAAATAAGGAAACAAATTGAGAAAAATTTACTATCAAAATAATTTAGACATTATATAAAGATGCAACTCATTAAACTTTACATTAATTTTGTTGAAAGCACAAACTGAAAATAAGTTATAAATATGTTGAGCCGTTTCCCAAGTAAATGTCGTTCATTGTACTTCGCTCAGTTAATAAGAGCTAAAATGTATAAAAAAGATTTCCTAATACAACTTTTTTGAAAGAGAAAATTTAGAATTGAGCTACGTAATAAGGATCAACATTGATACTTTGAAGTTTGCCACGATTCAAAACAATCATAAAAAATAAATGCTGAAATTTAAATTCAGGTTATTCAAACTCTTATCGTTCTCATTGATTGAAAGACTAGTTTTTAATAGAGCAGCCAATCCACTAATGACCAAATCCTTTTTTCCAAAATATTAGAGGAGAAGGTGGGATTATGGACCCCCCTTTTGTTTTTGGCTCACTGTGGTCATACTAAAGACCGATTTTCCATATTTTGGGGGGCTCCAACCTCTTCCATAGTTCATCATCTTAACATCCTTAAGTGGATTTGCCATTAAATCAAATTTTAAGATGTATACAATCACATAAGTGAAAAAAGTCAAAACTTGCAGGTGACTCAAAGTGGAGGGTAATATGGACCCCCACCTTTTTTACCAAAAAAATTATTTATCTATCTAGTAAACAGCTGGAAACAAAACAGAGAAAAGTTTTCAATGAAAAGTGAAAGAAAGATAGTATATTATTAAACAGCTGGATCATTAAATATTATCTATATAAAAAAAATTCAATTTTTCGACAAAAGGTCGAAAATATAAAGCTCAGCTTCGGCTCCGATGCACACAGAATGAGTCCAGTGTAGACTCATCCCACAACGAATCCAAAGTTCTCCTCATGTGTCATCTTTGAGTGCACCTTCCCAGAAGATGCACGATGCTTCTTGCTGGTTGGTCATCTCTGTAACATATGGGCTTGTATCCACACAGATGGATGAGCTCTTCCAATTGCTCTGGATGTGGCTCCATTCATAAGCTAATCCGTTAAGATTTACAAAGAAATATCATTATTGGTGGAAAATATGCTCCCCCGGCAATCCTGCAGCAAACCACAGTTACCAGAGAACCACGTTCAGTTGTAGTCAGAGCTCCAGCCTGACGTTTTCTCTTCAACCCGATGACTGGAGAAACTTTTGACTGAACCACTCTTAAACAGTCCCATATATATTGAAGATTCTGGAAATGAATCCTGAAACACAATCCTTCCAGCAAATAAAAATAACCCAGCCACCCTGCTCATGCTTGAATCCTTCTGCATGTGCGTATGACGTCCCTGTAGGTTTTCTGAATCGAAATTGTCTGACGAGTGTGGATTCGGTTTAGCCAGTCCTTCCCTGCTGATTTATTTATGAAAGTGTGGGAGATATTATTGAGTTCAGCCATTGGAAAGCCAATTTCCTTACATCTTGTTGAGTAGACTGGGAAATACTGACTCCCTCTTTAGCAAATAGGCCCCTAACTCTTTTTCAGTGTAATCTGGTAAAACAGGCTTCCTCGTTTTTGTGCCAGGAGATGACCGAATGGCTGGGGCACTGGCATTTGGTTCAGATCCTGTAGGTTCGAGTCCCACTGAATTGGCATGGATGTATGTAGCCATTCGGAATCAGCTTTAAATTATAGGTCTCGGTCTAATTAGCCCTTGTATAACAAAAGTTGACCGTAGCGCTCCAAAACCAAAACCAAACCCTAGTTTTTTGTATAAACCAAATCTGCTGCTGACAATATCCACATTATGAAGCCAATAATCTCAAAGTTATTCTTGATACACCAAACACTCTGGCAGCCTCCTTTAGTACCATTTCTCTGCATCCCTAGCTTCTGAATAGCCTGAACCATTTCACCTTTATCACAACTTCTTATGCGCACTACAGTGTCCTTGATAGCGGGAGATTTCTTCTCAACTTGCATTCTTAGCTTCCAGAATAACCGAGAAGGATTACAAAACAGGAAATAAAATGTATCACAATGAAATCAACTGTGGAATTGCGTTTTTCTCACGGAAACATTATTATTACATTATGAAACCGGTTGTTGTCATATGGACCCGGATCCATAATAGCAGCACCCATGGGGTCCATATTTCAAACAACGCCATCATGGAAACAAACTCATTTTTCACATTATGGAGTACATCGAATTTAATTTCGAACTAGCTCAAAAGGAACTTCATGTCGTGTAGAATAAGTCACAGGAATAAGTTTTTAAAAAACATAGCAGTAGATGTGTAAAATATTCACTTTTACTTTCCTCAGAAAAAGTTTGAAAACTTGAAAAACAAACAATTGGCCCCAGGACATAATTCGCGAGGGAACTGGGTCAATGACCTTGACTATCCATTACAACAACCTAGGGGCTCTAGATCACAGCTATAATTAGCGGCTGCACCTGCGCATAGGGAAGATATTAAGGGGGTCCATAAATAAATGCAGGGTCCATAACCCACCTTCTCCTCTATATATTTGGAATCAAAAGAAAGGTATTTAAATCTCAAGACCAATTATTATAGCAGTTTCTACATGGAATATAGTATAAGTTAATATCATGTGAATTCAGAAACATTAACCAGCGTTATGTGTTATAAAACCATCGTTAGAATTTCACATCTTGAACCATTAATCACGCTTAATATGAAATCTTAAGCAAAATATATTCAATAGTTAAGAAAACTGTGATAAATGTGTTGTAACGCATATGTAAATGGAATACAGGGATTCATTTCATTAACAAAGCATGGCTATGTAATACGTAATAATACTAACTAAAAATATGTTGATATGTACTAATTAAAAATACGATGATAAGTTCTTATTAAAATAAGTGATTTGAATGTTATTGGATTATATTACACAACTATGTATAAATAATCTGCTAATATGCTAACTAACATGTTTTTAATGAAAGTTAATGTTTTTGAAATTATTTCATCAATAATTTCAAACAAGTATTTCAAATAATTCAAAATATGTACACGTGTGATCAAACTTATGAATAATAAATATCGATGAGAAAATAGTTTTTCTTATACACGTGATACCTCTGCCATAAGCTTCTAACAAAGAATCATATCAGCGTATTTGCATTAAAAATGGATTGTTTCCATAATGAATTCGCTTCACTTATCTTAAAATCAATAAATCTTAATGGGTTTTAAGCTTTTCTTTTAATTTGCTGTGAAATTTTTTTCATCGCTAAAACGGACATTATCGTTTGTTTTTACGATATTCTAATAATCAAATTATATATACTAAAGCAATAACAATTAACAGAAAAATCTAGATATATATATAATAAAGTTGAACAATAATTTGACCGTAAACAAGCATTTTATCTTCTTTTTTCTTTCTTTATCATTATATATTATATATATATATATAGATATATATATAATATAATATATAGATATATATATATACAGAAGGTCATTCGGTTTATAATTTAATTTTGCTTTTGCATCTGAGAAAAAAGTTTGGCAACTGTGCAATAATCCCCTGCTACAATTTTGTTTTCATTGAAATGTAAAATAAAGGATTATTTTGAAAATGGCTCCTAAAATTGATTAATGACTCGAAGGTTATGTAACTGCGCTTTCCGAGAGAAATTATTCGTATCAATAAATTATAAAGCGGTGTAAAACTTACGGTTTTGGCATTCAAAAAAAGGTATGTTATAATATTTAAATTGGAAAGAGAAAAAACGTCTAACTGAAAGTAAAATGAAAACATGACAACTAAACCTCATCCTAAGACTGTTTGAACGCAGGTAAATATTCAAGAAACTGAAGTCTCTGATCCTAAAAGAAATACGCCCACTCAAAGATCCATTTCCATCGAAACTACAGTAGGAATGTCTTTCGGTACCCGTAATTAAAATCATTCATAATGATTTGAAGTTAAAAAAGATGTTTAAATCTAATGTTCATCTGCTTTTCCCCAAGCATATTGCTGAAAGAGAAACAAACTGTAGAAATTTATGTGAAAGCACCTAGCTGCTGAAAAAATCGAAATTTTTGGTAATACTCGTTGAGGAATGGGTGTATTTAAGTGACTGTATAAAAAAAACGATAATTTTCTATTGCGCAACTGAAGGGAATGACCGTACGAAGTGGCTTCGTCACTGTACAGAAAAGTTCCCAAAGGATACATGATAGTTGCAGGATTGTGTTACAATGGCAAATTAAAAATAAAAAAAGTCTCAGGTAAAGCCATAATTAATTCACTCTACTACCAGCAGAATATTTTAGACCCAACCTTTTGAAGAAAAAATTCCAGCCTTATATGGAAACGACATCGATGATATTGAGCTTCATATATATATATATATATATATACTATTAATATATATATATAATATATATATATATATTATATATACGGGTAGCCCTCCTACAGCATGGCACCTTACAACACGGTAACACGGGTTCGTCTCTTAACACAATAGGATAAATTGCGGGAACCCTCATTGAACACTGCACGTGTAGCACGGTTTCATCTTACACGCTAAAAAATTTGCGAAAACTTTTGTACAAAACTGTACTTCTGCAGACTAGATAACATGATTTTTGTTTTGCACAATTAAAACCTAAATTACCTTAAAATAATGACAGGAAGGAATAATGAACTATAGTGATTTTACAGTTGAAAATGTCTAAACAATTTATAATTTATTCATTATAACTCTATAAAATTACAAGAAGGCCAAGATTAGCTGAAAATTTTGAATCATTTTCTTGAATGCAGACCCCTTCCCCTGAAAGGAGCTAAAAATTCTAAAGGGAGCTGCCGTATGTCTATCTCCCTACCATGAAATCTGCAATGACCTTCTAAGAACAAGGAAACAACCAAAATTAAGATTTTTTGAAGTGGATAGAAGGTGCAAAACATCTAAAGAAGAAATATGTTCTGAAAGTGAAGGGATATCGTTCAATCACAAAAAAGTTCCTGTTTTTTGTACTTAGCAGTGACGAGGAAGAATTTATTAAATAAAGGCCGCATTATATGAAAAAAATATTCTTTGCTTCTTCGTTTGTGTTATACATACATTTATATTTTAATTAAATATTACGTTGCTTATATGGAATAAAAAATGTTTGTTTTTAATAAGTTTTCGGAACGTAACCCCCCCCCCTTTTTGTACTGGCTCTGGGTCTCATATTACATGGTTTCACACAACACGGCATTTTCTAGGAACCTATCTACCGTGTTATAGGAGGGTTTACCCTATATATATATATATCTATATATATATATATACACTGCTGGCCACTGTAAATGCAATACCCTGAAGGAAACATACAAATAACATGAAATTTACAACATGCATTAGCGGAGTTGAGATATGCAAATGATTAGAATTTCAGAGCAGACGCACATCACGCTCGCCTGTGGCGCCACTTCAAAGCGCTATTTAAGGCTTGGAGATTTCGACGATTTCAAGTTCGGCAATAGTGTTTTTCTTGTGGTTTTAAAAAAAAAAACGATCAATTATGCCTCGTCGAAAACAGCGATCATCTTTTGATCAAATATCCGAGTTCGACAGAGGAGGATAATGGCCTACCGAGATTGGGATCATCTTTCAGGAAATCGGTGTCGTGTTGGACGAAACCAAACAACGGTAATGCGGATATGTATCGTTGGATGCAGGAGGGTACGACGGACCGGCGTGTTCGATCGCATCCACCTCAGCGCACCACTTCACGTGATGACAGAAATGTGCTCATGACAGTGACGGATCGCTCAGTCACATCACGAACCATAGCACAGCACATGCAGTCTGTAACGCATCATCCAGTGTCTGCGCGTACCATGCGACGGCCGTTTACAGCAGAGTGGTCTGTCCGCAAGACGTCCTTGCTTTGTCTATCCTTGACGCAGAACCACAGACGTCTCCGCCGCCAATGGTGCGATGACAGAAGGATGTGGACGCAGAATGGAATGAAATTGTCTTTACTGTCGAGTCACGCTTCTGTCTGCAACACCACGATGGTCGCATTAGAGTCCGGAGACACCGTGAAGAGAGGATGCTGAACGCTGCGTTATGCACCGCCACACTGGCCCTGCAACGGGTATTATGGTATGGGGCGGTATTGGATATCACTCTCGCACACCTCTAGTACGCATTGCCGGTACTTTAAACAGCCAGCGCTACATGTCCGAGGTGTTGGAGCCAGTTGTCCTTCCTTACCTTCAGGGCTTGTCCACAGCCATATTTCAACAGGATCATGCGTGACCACACGTGGCACGTATTGTCCAACGTTTCATCGTCAATCGACAGCTGTAATTGCTTCTCTGACCGCCTCGCTCTCCAGATCTTCCGCCGATAGAAACATGTGGTCCATGGTTTCTCTACGATTGTCCAGGATTCCATCCCCAGGCTGCCCAGCAGATCAACTTTGGCAGGTGTGTGGAAGCTGCTTGGTCTGCTGTACCCCAAGAACTCATCCCAAGTCTCTTTGAAATCAATTGCCGAGCGTGTGTCAGCGGTGATCTCCAACAATGGCGGCTACTCTGGGCTACTGATTTTGGGCAATAACAACACTTCACAGAATCAATAAATTTTAATCATTTGATACTTGGTCAACATGTTATCTACAAAATAAATTTGTTGGTGAATCTCTTGTGTTGCAATTTGGGGTGGCAGCAGTATATATATATATACGGAAGGTCGTTCGCCACTTCATGGAAACGATTTTGTATTTTATTTTTTCTTTGCATTTTTAAGATAGAAATTTGGCAACTTTAGAATAATCGTCTGTTATTTTTTGTTTTGATTGGAATATAAAAGAAAAGATATAGGTTTGAAAATGGTTCCTAAAATGATAGATGGCTCGAAGGTTACGTGACTGCACTTTCCGTGAGAATATTCGTATCAACAAAATTATGACAGCAGTCTAAAATTTGCGGTTTATGGCATTTTTTAAAATATGGTATGTATAATATATTAAATGTGAAGGGGGAAAAAACGTCCTTACTGAAAGTCAGAAATGAAAACATGACCACTCAAACCCGATCCAAGACTGTTGTTTAGAACACATGTAAAATATAAAGAAAGTGAAGATCTCTTGGATCCTAAAAAGAAAAAGACCTCGACTCAAAGATCTATTGCATCGAAACTAGGAATTGTCTTCTTGCCACTGTCAGTACATCATTCATAAGATTTCAAGTTAAAAAAGATATTTAACTCTAATGGTTGCATTCTGCTTTTGCCAAAGCATATTGCTGAAAAGAGAAACAAACTGTAGAAATTATATGAAAAGCACCTAGCTGCGAAAAATGTAAATTTTTGGTACTTCTCGTTGAGGAATGGGTGTATTAAGTGACTGTATAAAAAAAACGATCAATTTTTTATTGCTCAACTGACGAGAATGACATACGAAGTGGCTTCGTCATGTACAGAAAAGTTTCCAAAGGGATACATGATAGTTGCAGGATTCTGTACAACGGAAAATTAAAAATAAAAAAAAGTTTCAAGAAAAGCCAAACTTAATTCACTATACTATCAGCAGAATAATTGAGAACCAATGCTTGAAGACGATATTCTGGCCTTACATGGAAAGGAACATTGTTAAAATTGGAGCTTCATAATGGACATAGCCTCTAATCACAGGTCTAAATCAACTGCCGCCTATTTAGCAAAGAAGAATCATAAATAGGAATTAAGTATATCCCATTTGATGAAATACCTGTAAATCCTCTGACGCTTCTGCAACGGATTTTTGCGCTTTCGGGTTCATTAAACAAGCCTTAGATAAATGTTATCTAAGAACACTGGACGGACTTTGGAAAACGGTCCAAGAGAAACATATATATATATATATACACTCATGGACAAAAAAATTAGCGCACCAAGAAATAATTGCGGGATCGTAACGAAACTTGCAATGAAGGTACAGTCGGGGAGATATGCAAATGATTAGAAATGCAGCGAGATTGCGCATTACGTATAGCAGGTAGAGGGCGTTGAACATCGTACTCTGTGGAGTATAAAACAGGTAACCAAAGCGTGTTTGAGTGTGCTGAATCATTTACAAAGGAAGAGCTGAGATAGACATGTCATTGTGTTCGTAGACAATATAAGCAGTTGTCGCAGTTTGAGAGGGGGAGAATCGTCGTGATGATGGAAGCTGGGTGGTCAGCTAGGCGAGTAGCTCGGTCAATTTAGGCCGCTCTGATTGTGTTGTGATGAGGTGTTGGGACCAGTCGACCCGAGAGATGTCATGTACACGAAGACCAGACTCAGGACGCCCTCGACAGACCAGTCGTCGAGAAGACCGCCACATCGTAAGAAATGCACGCGTACAGCCAACTGCTTCATCGGCCGCCATCCAGGCACAGGTAGCACCTTCACTAGGGGCCTCTGTGTCTTCTCGAACCATATGCAGGCGCCTGGCTGAAGGGACAGTTGGTGTCGCGGCAACCCATTACGTGTTCTGCCCTTGACGCCCACCCATCGACGCCTCCGTTTGGAGTTTTGCCGCGCACGAGGAAACTGGACTGCAGCGGAATGGAACCAGGTCGTCTTTAGCGACGAATCCAGATTCAATCTCGGCAGTGATGACAATCGTGTTAGTGTGTGGAGAGTCCGTGGTGAACGCTTCAATCCTGCCTTTGCTGTACAGCGACACATCGCTCCCACAGCTGGTGTGATGCTATGGGGTGCCATTGCATACAATACACGGTCACCCCTAGTATTGTTCCGTGGCGCCATGACAGCCCAGCGGTATGTTCATGAAATCCTGCAACCACATGTGTGCCACTCATGCAACGGCTCCCAGGAGCCATTTTTCAACAAGACAATGCTCGGCCTCATACGGCAAGGGTGTCACAAGACTGTCTCCGCACTGTTACTACCCTTCCTTGGCCTACCCGATCCCCAGCTTTGTCTCCAATCGAGCATATCTGGGATCATTTGGACGACGAGTTGGGCATCCCACGAGTTTGAACGAACTAGCGGCAAGGGTTTACAGCAAATATGGAAAGAAATGTCTCAAGACATCATACAGAACTTGTATGACTCAATGCACGATCGTATCGCATCGGTGCATTCACGCTAGAGGGGTTCCAACGGAGTATTACTCCTCCGTTCTTTTGGCTTTTTCTCTGAAATAATTATCCTTTTCCTTTGATTTCTTATCATTTACTTATTTCAAAGTAGTCATTACTTATGTAAAATTTCGTTTCATTTTGACGACTCATTCTTGGTGAGCTAATTTTTTTGTCCATGAGTGTATATATATATATATAATGTGTGTGTGTGTGGGTGTAAGTAAGTAGGTTTTGTTCTATTGGATATAAGTTGTGTTCTATTTGATAGAAAAGTAAACAATTTGTACAAAGTTTCATCAACTATTTTGTTATATGCCGAAGAGAAATAAAATGCAAGGATTTTTTCCAGAAAATAAATTTATGCGGACTCTTCAAGAAATGAGCTTTATGTTTGCCAACCCAGATTCTATAAAATATGTTTTTCGGCTTGTTTGCAAATCCAAAAAAGAATTTGCAAAAATAAATTGAATTTCGCATCGGACACGTGAAGGTTTCCCATATTTCGTGTTCAGTTTTGTATTTTTTTTTCACGGGACTTGAATGTTCGCATTTTGAAAAAAAAAAAACACTGCTCATAGTCTTAATTATGCTGTAACGTTTTTACGTAAACCATAAATCTTAACACTATATTAACTGAGTTAAGTATGATGTTCTCAATAAAAAAAAATTCCTTGATTCGTACACACTCTGCATAAGTTTTGTGTTGTGATGCATATTCTAAAATATATTACGTATTGTATAAATCTTTCGATGGTTTATCAAGGAGCTCTCGGAATAACACGTAAAAGAAAATTTGTGTTTATATAATGATAAATCATATTTATACCCACAAAAATTTCGAGCACCACATTATTGTTTCTATCGAAGCACAAATATCCCTTGATCATCATTTTAACCTTTCCTGTTTCCCGTGATTAAGAATCAGCGGTGATAATATAGGTTTACTTATTTCATTAGAACGTATGCTATTTCTGATTAAGCGTTAATTATGATGTAAAATAATTAATTACTACAGATCTCGTATAAATCAATTAAGTCATACGTATAAAGTTCTGCAGTGACAGGTTTTTCGAAATGGAAGTTGGTCTTGACATACAAACTCATTTATTCAAAATTCATTATCAATTTTTAAAAAAAAATTAAATCATTGTTTTCAAGTAATATGAATAAACAATGTTCTAGTTTTTTAATTAAGTATGTCTATAAATTCATTTTATTGTTAAATTTTGAAAATGTATCAATAAAAATATTTCACAGTTTTTACCATAATTTAACATAAGGAAATATGGTTATATTCTTAAAACCTATACGTTCCAAAAACCAGAAACATTATAAACTCCAACAAAATCTCAAGTAATAATCCAATAAATCATATAAAATGAAGTAACATTACGGTTTGGTTTTCATATTACGGTAAAACCTTTGAATATAATAAAAGTGACAGATTTCCAATATTTATTTTATTAAAACTTTTGGCTCCTTCATTACGTCACTGAACATATTAAAAGCAATTTAAATTAAACTTAGTAACATATGTGTGTTAAAAATTAAACTACACTGGTTATCAAAAATTAAGGAAAAGTCACAAAAATAACGATTACTCAAAAAGTTTACGCGTAGAATTAAATTAACTTATACACCCTATACAACACATAGGTAGGTATAAAATAGCATAAAAATAAATCGTCAGACAATTATGGTGTTATAGAAACTAGCATATGTATTCAATGAACCAATCGGATGTGTCAGTTTGGTATAGGCAAAGTATCTTTAATATGGCGGTATGATCCCCCGAGAAGAAATACAGCACATACAGCGATGTGTGCTGCTGTGAATTATGCGGTCTATGAGTTCGGTATGAGTCAGAGCCAATGATCTTGCAAAGCAGTTGAAAGCGTGCCTAGGGTCCTAGGAGGAGGATTGAGAGCAGCTATACGTTCGTCCTAAAGCGTCCCAACATGCTTGATAGGATTCAGTCCGGTGATTTAGCTGGGCACTCCATGCGCTGAATTGTTTCCTACTCAAGATAAGCATCCGCGATGGGAGCCCTGTACGCTCTCGCGTTATCGTCCTGCAGCACGAAAGCATCATCTATTGCCCCGGCATAAGGGCGCACATAAGCATCAAGGATGTCATCTCTATAGGTGTGAGCATTCATATTTCAACGGGGGGAAAGACATGGAGGTCTGTGCGTCCACCCAAAGACATGCCACCCCAAACACAGACCCTGCCTTATCCGTATGCATCTCTTTCACGGATGTGTGGTGGATGAAAAGGAGTTCCAGGTTCTCTCCAAATCAAAATTCGCCTATTATCGCTTTGGAGGCTAAACCTGGACACATCCGTAAAGAGAACAGCCCTCCATTGATCACGCGTCCAGTGGACATGTTGACGTGCCCACTGCAAACATTCCCTCCTATGGCGTGACGTGAGTGGGACACAAATGGTTGGTCACCTCGCAAAAAGACCACTTTCTTAAAGCCTTCTACACACGGTTGACATTGATACCAACTGTCGTGGGGTACGACATATAAAAAAAAGGAAATAGACAAGGTGCAGAAAAACCAATTAATAACGGGACGGAAAAATGGAATAGTAAAATGACGCCAGACGATACGAGAAGAATGTCGTGGGGGATATGATATTTTAGGAGTTCAAAAAGGGCAGACAACCCAATTAAAGCGGAAATCGGCGGTACAATCAGAAAATTGAAATGGCACTTGATCAGACAAAGGACCGGATGAAGAAGAAGAAATTGATAAGCAACAATTAAGAGTCGAAACAGCGAGGGGTCTAGATAGAGGGGACTTCGAGATGAAAAGGGAATTGTTGGCAAAGAGAAGAGGACCCCACACATAGGAGATGTTCTGGGAAAACACGATTCCTAGAAAAACAGGGATGAGTCGAAGACGGGATTGTTCGAATATAAAACGCCCCTCACTCTGAATGGTTAAAGAAATGATTAGGGGATGAAAAAGTTAGCGAATCGAAGTGGAAGTAAAAAAAGGTTGAACATGAGAGACGAATGAAAATGTAAAAGGCGGGGCGTTGAGAAGATAAAATAATGATATAATTGATTTTGACTCTCAGATTTAGCACCCAAATAGAGAGTTGTAGCCTCGTAAGTGAGAAGTCTAAAGAGAATATATGGGAGATTGCGCCCCGACTTAGCGCATCGCTGTAAGCCTGCAACCCAACGATGAAGAGGAGATTAGAGGAATAGTGGAGCCGAGTAAGATTGCCTGACCCCCGCAAGCTAGCGATGAGAGGAGCATAGAGGAGCGTCGGAGCCAAGATAGATTGCCTGACCCCTGCAAGCTACCGATGAGATGATAGTAGTTGAGATACGGAACCAAGACAGAGTGCCTGACCCCCACCAGCAAAGATGGAGAACCGATCCGGCCATTAAAGTCCGCCTATTTCCACGGCAGGTAGCGATGCTGATAACCGTGTTCACCAGCGAAAGTAAATCCTGAAGAAAGATATCCCAATCGATGCACATGAATATGCCAGCCAATGTTCCCCTTCTGCAGTCTGCAAAAATGGAGGTAACCTTTCATTACCTATTGCTAAAACGTCGATAAAACCCCGAGTCTTATAATATAGGCGGAAGTTAAGGAATAATATATAGATTGCGTACTGAAATGAAATTAATTTAAATAAATGAAATAGTGCAGTCAAATAATAGCTTGATCTAATGCGCATTTCTTTAGGTTCATAATTAACAATAATATAATTGAATTGTACTAATATTGTATTGTGTTAATAAATGAATGTATTGTTTAGAATTCAGAGTAATGGTATCATTGCCTACCACTATACCCAATGTAACACTACCACACCAACCTTCCAGAGCTTGCAGCGAGGGAGGATCCGTCACGAAGTTCAGACGGAGTTGCGATTCTATTCCTTCATGTGCATAATGACAAATATCTATCATCGGCATTCGTCGTAGCGTGTGGCCATCCTTGGCTCTACATCCTGGATGTCGAATCCGTGGTTAGAAATTGTTGCCAAAGATTATGAACCACAGACGGACTCCCATTTATCCTTCTTGACACTTCTGTCAGACTTTGTCCTGCCTCTAGTCTCCCAATAGCTCGCCATCGCAGTTCTTCGGACAAATGATGCCTGGAGGTCATTGTTACATTTTGGTATGCCAGATGTCTAATCTCAGCCTTGCAGCGACAATTGTCGCCTTGCTCTGAGATATGCACTTTTATGCTCCTCGCAAATGACGTATTCCGACTGCAGCGCCACTATTTTGCATAATGTAGTCTTGTTCAACACCTTTTTCTTAACAACATATTCAAATTTTAAACAGATTGGCCTAGTTTTGAACGTGTTATCCCTCTTTTTGTAATTGTTTTCTTAAATTTTGATAACTAGTGTATATCTAAATGACTCATTTTAAGGTGCGTCATTAGCACATCTTGCAAATGCATATTTATCAAGTGATAACATTATGTTACACTTACGTAATAAGTTTGGAAGTAGTTAGATAAAACCTACTTATTTCTCAGAAAAAATGTTTAGGCTTAAATATCATTATTTATTCACAAGACTATTTATTTACAATCATTTATAATACATTATTTCTTTATGTGTTTTCACTCATAAACATTTACATAACTAACTTTTCTTCCCATGATAGCTGTACCGAATACATTCGAAGGAAAACTACTCCATTGGTCCTTTATCTTAAAAAAAGTTCAATCAAGCTAATAATGTCCCTTTCCAAATTTCTTTGCATCAAACAATCTCTTTCTCACTCATTCTTTAATAGATCATTCCATAAAAGTAGTCTCAAAGATTTTATTCAACTGCCTGCGTTTTTTTTCGATTTTGTGTTAGCGATTTGAATATACGGCTTAATTTTACATGTTTACACAACTTTAAAGGATTTATTTCATTGTTATCCGAAGGTAATTTACGAGTGGCGTAGATTTCTATGCATGCCATTTAAAAGTACTACTTATGCATAAAATGAACATTTAAGTAAATACTTGATTACTAATAAATGTGTTCTGAAATTTAAAAGAAAATACATTTTTGTTTAGCTGTATTTAAAATGAAATATTACTGGGGAAGAATGAACATTTTTGAAAATAACCCCGATTTCTTATATGTAGAGACATTTTATGACTCTCGTTATAGTAAGGAATTTCAGTAAGTGGTTGAGAACAGTCAACATTAAACCACCACTAATGATCACATTGATTTAGTATATTCCTCTTACTCAGTGCTCTCAGCAAATAATTCCGTCGAGATCGCAAATCTTTCTGAGTTCATATCCTCTTCATATAGCAACTATTTTTCAAAACATTTCTAAATCAGTCATATTTTTAACCTCACTGCAAAGCCGAAACGAATATAATAAAGATGCATAAAATCTTTCATGCCGTTACTCTTCGTTTCAGAACGTACGACTTAATTGAAAGCACATTCTAGGGTGTTAATTATCATTTCATAAACATTCAACGTCTAAACATTTACAGTAGAATGATTTTCACTCTGAATTTCGACACCGATTATTAATCTTCCGAAAAAAACATTTGCACTTTTATGCTAATTTTTTTCAATTGAATAAAAAAAGAAAAATTGTGATTGAAAAAATATTTTTATTATAAATTTGCACTTTTATTACGGGTGAAAAACTGAAAAGTAATTTTCATCCCATATTAAATCGGAATTCAATGAGTTCTGTAACTACGTGTTAAAAATGTGTTATTTAAAAAAAGGGTCATAATTTTAATTTCTTGAAAAAATGTACATTATGTAGATTAGATAATTCAATAGAATCTGGTTGAAGTTGATTCATCATTGAATAAAATTTGTCGGTTGCAAAGGAAACGGCATATTAAAAGGAACTGCTTTTGATAATAATAAAAGTTCAAATGAAATCCACACAGCCCAAATTTCATTTCAACTACAAAAAGCAATTCTTTTTGCATGGTTTAATATTTCTTTCTTAAAGAATAAGTAATAAAAATATTTTATATGATGTAAACTTTTTCACAGGCATAAAATATTTTTAAAAGTTTTCAGATTTTAGAGCATTGTTGAAAAGGAGAATAGAAAGATAAAAATAAGATTGCTAAAATTTTGTGGTAAACATAAACTCTTTAACCACAAAACTTATTTCGCTTTTATGTGTGATAATATTCCTCATAAGAATTAATTTTCTTAAAAGTATCGATAAATTTGAAAGAAAAGTTTATGGCTGGTACATAAAACAAACATAATATTTAGGCCGCAAATTATAATTGATTTCAGTTTTAATATAAATATTCAAAAAAAGTTAAAATATATTAATCAATTTTAATTTTGCTGCTGGAATTTATCATGCATTTTCAAATAGAGTTTATATGTAAGTAAACATGACTTGACAATGGAATAAATAGGATATAGCATATATAAGTTTTCAATTAAGTTTTGCTCTTAAGTTTTAACTAGAATTAAACAATTGCTAGTGATAAAAGTAGTTTATGAGATCTTAAATTAAATTTTACTATATTTTATTTCAAAATTCTCCAAAATATTTTAACTTTTACTTTTAAAGGAAAATTCTAATTGTTTTCTTTACACTTGCATTATCAGAAATAATTTTCTTTTTTAAACTTGCGTATTTAAAGGTGTTAATAAATATGTTTTTCTTATATTTCTGACTGTTAAAAGAAATGTTACTCTTAAAGTAATAAAATCTGCAAAATACATTGTAATAAGCGGTATGTGAATATGCGGGTATCTAAATTGGTAGGGACCATCCAGCCGGTACTGTCAGGAAAATTTACGGTTCCGCCGCTTCGGGGTGCCAGAGAGAGAGTACTGTGCAACAACTGTACTGTGCAACAACACGGATCATAAAACATCAAAAATTATGAAGGCAGCAGCAATAAATCTGATGTCAAAGGTCAAGAAGTAGGGGACTGTCCCTTGAGAAGATATCCCACAAAGGGACACGTGGGATAAGGGAGTTAAATATAATGCACCTAAACATTTCAGAAGCAGCCAATGCGATAATGGCAGCTGAGAAGTAATCTACGAACAAGGTGGCTCGTCCCCCATCCCAATAAAGGGGTGGGGCGAACGAATGAGAAACCAAGAAGGCAGCAGCCAATAGTAAAAAAAAAGAAAATATATACCAGTTTTGAAGCATTTTCGACAGAGAGCCCTTTATTAAAACAATGAGAAATAACTAAGCTGCTACAGGGCCGATGAGATTCCGATAATATACAAATTGAATGCCAGCGCTAGCTCCACACGAAAGAACGAGAAAAACTGAGCTGCTGGGAGACCGAGAAGAATCCTGAGGCGACGCAAATTGATTAACCAACGAAAGTACGTAAACTGATACAACGTCAACTATACCACAACGGTGAGACTACGAAAGAATCTACTGAGGTAGGAGACCAAAGATCAGAGATTACCGGCACGAAGATTGCTACTAGGTGCCGAGGTGAACGCGTATATGACAGACATCCATTGCTGTCCGACCCGCGGAACAACCTAGTGGTAATCATCACAAATCAAAGTCCAAGATATACTCCGAGTTATCATCGATCAATGAACTCCTAGTGAGGAGATAGAACTTCGACGGACTTAGTGCACAGGGACTATCAAATATCATACGAAATTTTTGAGCACAAGTGGTGGAGATGAGATCAAGCGACAGTGACGGCAGCCCCATGGGTGAGCATATTTGTTAACAGTATTTATTTCACGTCCTTGCTTATTACATACTCGCCACTTGCCCACAAGTGTCGGCATTGCTAAAGATGTGATGTATATGATGACTTATAATACTGAACGATTTATATAATTGATAATATTAAGAATTCAGCATTATGCTAGATAATGGATATGTAAATAGATTTGTGTAAATAAATTGTGTATATATGTAATAAGTGTGTTTTGATGAGAGTTGTACCCCTTCTCTGAGTCAATTGCTGAAACCGAATTGGTCGCAACGCGACGGTAATTGTACTTTATACGATCACAGTCTAATGACCCCACGGGGTTATTACATACATGATCCAAATTTGAATCCAAAATTAATTCCCAACAAAGAAACAAAAGATTTTTATCGTAGTTGTTCTTATAATACATTTATTTGCATTATTTTAACTATTCTCACAAAAAATTTTCATCAAGAAATTGATAATAACTTGAATAATGAGAATTGATAAGAAATTGATAGTTTCTACATTTCTCAAATAAATAACATTTCTGATAAATTCCAAATCAACAGTTATCGGTTACCTAATTTATTGAATTTCTTAAATTCATGAACGCATTTTCATAAGCTTCAATTATTCTTTTAATTGCAAAAAGAGGCGTTTGTTTGAATTATTAGCTTTGAATAAAGTTCCTATGAGAAACAAAATCACTTTTCCTGCAAAAATAGTTCAGTTCTCGAACTCAACTTAAAATTGAAAAAGAATATCCGCATTCATAAACAAAGTTCAATATGAATTAATGCACAAATTCTTTTGTCTCTTTAATTATCTATATAACTCTTTTTAGAAGATGAAGTTAGAAAAAGAATGTAGCTATTTTTCTTCATAATAAAGAAATTGAGTTATAATTCCTTAAAAAAATAAAGAGTACTATATTTCATTTTAATTGCAATTTAAAGAATAATGCAAACTAGATTTTTTAACTGGGCGAAGGGAAGCATTAGAAGAACAAAAAGATCGCTAATATCCTTTAAATAATAACAGGACTTGCTTTTTCTTTCTAACACAATAAATCGAGAATTGATCCATTAAGGTCAGAGAACTGTCTCTTGCTTTTCAAAACACGCTTCTTTTGAATCTGTGGGAATGTTGTCGTAAACATACATTAAGCTATGACATTTAAAGGATCGTCTGAAAGGAATGGCGGTAAAATAACAGAGAGTAGAACAGGAAACGAAACTCTCCTTCGCTTTAATTTAAACCTCAGAAATTTTACTTCCTTCTTAAAGTCCTGCAGTTTATATTCTTAGAAGTAACGAAGTTTAAAACCTCTTTAAGAATGTTAGCGTTTTACGAACTTTTAGGTCTAAGGCTTTTTATGGAGGTGGTAGTAAAAATTATTCTTTTTTATATTGTTAAATTAAAAGGAAATATTAGTATTAATAGAAAAATATTGGAAAATTTCAGTCATATTGCTTAAAGTACAAGTATCCAATATATAGAAGTTTCATGAAATCATTAGGAAATTTAATTAAATGCTTTATATATGTTGTTGTTTAGAGTCATTTGTGTTCTCAGTATCTAAGAATTACTTTCAATATTATCTTTACAGATCTTTACTTTAGAAGTTTTCCAACATTTTAAATTAAAACTTTGAACCAGCATACTCTAAATGGATTTGCCCTTTAATGATATATCTCCCTTGGATCAAAACTCAAAATTTCCAAAGTAGGCATTTAGAAAGTTATTTTTCAATTGTCTATATTAAAGGAAGCAACTTTTAGTTCAGTAAAATGGTAAAATAATATTGTAGCGATGTGTATTTCTAACGTCATATATATTGTACATTCAAATTGTGTGGCTCAGTAAGTCTTCAGAACCAGTTTTCTAAAATTAAAATGGAAAGTATTTTCAGTTAGAATAAAAGTTCGATTTAATTTCATTTACGTTTACTGAATCCAAGAGGTGTGTTGAACACAACAATAGCTATTTAAGTTTCAGGATATGTTTTCCCTAACAGGACAAGATATTAAAAAAAAGAATGTATGTAATACAGATCAATACATCACCACGTTAAAGGCATCTTCGATCCCTGACGTGGTATAAGAAGATTAATTTTTCTTCTCTCAGTATACCTGTCACGCATGTAAGATATGTACATGACTTCAATACATAAAAGTAAAATTATAATTCATTAAATAAACAAAATTTAAATGGGAAATAATGGTTTGTCTGTCTAATGGTAAATTAATCCTTCGCAAGGGCCTTAGAATGCACAACTTTTAATACTTTTTAATGTAGCTATAGATTTAGCATTGATCCTAGTACGTTTTAATCAAAATCAGTATACAGGATATACGAGGAAGAATTTATCTAAAAATTCTAGCTATACTATATTACAAAAAATAAATATCAAAATTGCGTTGCAATGAAAAAATATGAAATAAACACTTTGACATTCATATATCTTATAGTACATTATGATTACTAAATCAAAAACTGAACATCATATTTAGAAGTTCAGTAAAAATATGGCTTATTTATTTATTTTTTATAGCTATATGTATTTAAGAATCAATATTTTCGTTTTTTTAAAAAAACTATCATTGAACGGGTATAAAATTATACTGATATTGAATGGTTCCTCACAAGATACCCAAAGCTGCTATGTTAGCAATATTTTTGCAGTAGCTATTAAATTAGCTTTTTTCTCAGTTCTTTTCAGCAAGAGAAAGTTTGGCTTGGACTGAAAATGACAAAACAAAGTGTACATTTTAAATATCTTTCATTTAAAAAGTATTAAGCTCATTCCTATTTAGAACAAGAATATTTTTTAAATTTTAAGATAGCATTTACACTCTTAGACAAAAAAAAAAGACACACCAAGAAGTTCTTATTCGAAGGGGGCAAAAATCAGTAGTAGTTATGTACATGTACAGAAAAATAAATGATTACAATTTGAGAAAAATTGGAAAATTTATTGAATGGAAAAAGCTTTACAAAGTGAAAAAGTCAATAACGCGTTGGTCCACTTGTGGCACTTTTGCGAGCAGTTATTCGGCTTGGCATTGATTGATATAGGTGGCAGATGTCCTCTTGCGGGATATCGTGCCAAACTCTGACCAATTGGTGTGATAGATCGTCGAAATCCCGAGCTGGTTGGAGGGTCCTGCCCATAATACTCCTAACGTGCTCAATAGGGGAGAGATCCGGCGAACTTGCTGGCCAAGGTAACAACGAGCAAGCACGAAGACAAGCAGCAGAAACTCCCACCATGTGCGTGAGGGCATTATCTTGTTGAAATGTAAGCCTAAGAGGGAGGGATATGAAGGGCAACACAACGGGGCGTAGTATATCGTCGACGTACCGCTCTGCTGTAAGACTGCCGCGGATAACAACCAAGAGGACCTGCTATGAAATGAAATGGAAGCCTAGATCATCACTCCTGGTTGTCGTCCCGTATGGCGGAAGACAGTCAGGTTGGTATCCCACCGCTGATCAGGGCTTCTCCAGACACGTATTCACTGATCATCGGGTCTCAATTCAAAGCGGGACTCATGATTGAAAGCAGTTCTACTCAGTGACATTCAAGGTCGAATGTGCCCGACACCACTGCAAATGGCCTTGTCGATGTACAAAGGTGAATGGTAGTCGTCGCAAGGGGCGCCGTGAGCTCAGCCCCCTTTCTCTGAGCAGCCTATGAAGGGTTCTTACGGTCACTGAAGCACCAGTTACACTTACGATCGATGATAATGATGATGATCTGTGACTGTGAGTGCCGTTCTGACGATTGCTCGGTCCTCACGCTCTCTCGTTTCTCTAGACCGACCGCTTCCTTCCTGACTCTCTGTTCGTCCATGGTTCACCCATTCCTGCCAACATCGTCTAATAGTGCCATCGCTACTATCCAAATATCAAGCCATTCACCGATTAGACCAAACGGCTTATTTGATCCCAACCGCACGTCCTTTCTCAAATGCTGACATCTGTGCATATTGTTCGCGCAACTGTATGTGAGGCATAGTTACTGTCTAATTGAGCACACGGAAGGAAATTTGCAAACAATTTATGACCTGGAATCGAAATTTCTCCTCTTTAATATCCTGACAGTTGCGCAGTTAAGATGCGCTTCGGCGTCACATGTTCATTCATTGGCCGCCCAACTTTACAATTTTGCATTTTCCGTCGAAACCGGTATGCATATTAATTTGTGTCCAATTTGCATTACCCCTTCTTGGTGCATTTTGTGTCTAAGATTGTATTTTCAATAAAGATTTCAGTACCTTGAGGTATTGAGAAAAACGTATTTAAGACAAACATTATTCACATTTTTTTAAAATTACATTTCTTTCATAATCCAGCTTTTTAAACTGATAATATTGATTATAAATTAAAGGACTTATCATTAATTCAAAAGGCTCAAATTTCCTGGCCTGGAATACGTTTCATTAATTTCCTTTATAATAAGCATTTTTATTTCCCTTAGAAACTAGATGTTAATGGAAACCTTTTTTGATTATTTGTCTTTAAATATATGTATATGTAAGGAATAAATGTATTATGATGAAACTTTTCGATCAATAATAATGATCGAGAATTATATTCTATTATAATTTATATTCATATCTTTAAAAAATTTCTTTTGAAATGGTTAATTTGTCTTCTTGGTTTTCCATGGATTATAGCCAACTTATGTTTCAACTTTTGCAGAATTTGTTACCGCAGTGGAAACCTTAGAATCAATTGCAGGAAATTATCACACAAACATTAATAATAATTAATTTTAAAAACTTAGTTTTAATACTATAGCATCTTTCAGTTCAATTTTCATCAGGTTTCCATGTGTATGCTTGTAGAAATTCTACATTTAATAATAGTAAATTGAAATTTATGGGAGATGAATTTTTTGTACGTTCTCCAACACTAAAGATGATAGAACAAACAATAAACAGAATATCACATGATAGATTTTTCCGTATTTCATTTTAGATACGTAATTATATTGGGTATGGTTTCAAATTTAGATTCACAAATAATAAGTATTTCTTTTTGTCAGATCAGTCTAAGAAAAGAATGTTATTGCTACGGGATATACGTTTCCTTTGATAATAAAAAAACCTATAAATTTTAATGCCTCCAACCATTTATAAATTTTAATGTTAGAAAACGCTTCTCAGAGAAGCAGGAATATAAATACTTTTAGAATGGATATATCTGAAACCTCTAAACACATATATGTTCAATGTTCACATTAAAAATGTTACGTGTTCTAAAGGTGTTACAGCCATCTGAATAAAATTTAAAGCTGGAGAGATAAATTTAGAAATTTTATTTGGAGATTATAAAATGAAGATGAGAATCATAGTTATTATGATAAAATTTTAGGAGACTTGAAAAGAAAAAACTTTAGTAAATATAGTATGAAATAAGCACAAACGTTTCAAACGTATAAATGAAACCTGAAGTATAAGTACCACTTTGCGTCACGTAAGTGGTGTATAAAAAGAAATGTGAGAAAAGTAAGAAATAAAATATGTTGTTACAATGTATATTAAATAATTATACATAAATTTCTATTTAAGCAGTCAGAATTTTAGATTTACTACTTAATGATTTAATTGAATTCATGTTTACTATTGCCACGATTTTGTCATAATTGCTGGCTGATGTATTAAATTTTAAAAAATGAAGTTCGCAAAACACGCTTAGATTGTTTTGAAAACACGTTGCTTACTTCAGTGCTACAGTAAAATTATCTATTTTGTAAAATAAAAAGTATATTAGAACTTAAGTATTCATAACACAAAAATAGTGATAATTTAATGTTATGAATATATAGTAGGTTAGCAGGAAGTGAATTAATTAATCATCAACAGTTTATTAACTTTCTCATGTTTTAAAACAAGATATATATTTCGCTTTCCGATAAAATCTAGATGCATTAAAAAACAAAATATGTATAATTCTCCAACTGATAATTCCAATATTTTAGGGACAACATTAAATGGAGCAATTAATTAATAAAAACTATAATATGATAAATAATCGGATCTGTTGATGATAATTAACATACCCCAGTATCTTGAAAAATATAACTAAAATTATGGATATAATTATGTATATACTAAAATGATATACTATATACGAAAAATCCTTTTCCGTATATCTTATTCCCTTATTTTGTGGCAGAACGTAATTGCTTTCCCTCGTTTGCATCCAACATTCCAGATTTCTTCCTTTTTTTTCTTGTTATTGGTATGATGTCGCCGTATGAGACAGTAATATGTTAAATATGATCTTGGTGCTATGGAACGAGAATTAACAGGTAATTTTTTACAGCAGAACGCTGATAAAAAAGTAGCATAGGCATTGAAAGGGGGGGGGGAGGAATACTTCGTACTTGGTGATTAGGTACTCGTATGTTTAAATATGAAACAACTATTTGGTGAACATAAAAAAATTATTCATAATTATGATTTTAAATAGTAAAAGAAAGAGAAAAAATAGCCCGTAATTTCAGTAATAAACGTAGATCTATAAATAGAAAAATTTTCGCAGTTTATAATCAAACTAGCCGCTGTATTTTTAATTTTTCCGAATTCTGTACTTTAAATTTTAAATTACTAACCTCTGCATGACCAGCATGGTCGCTTTTAGTTTTATATTTTCTTTTGCAAAACAACTCAACTGAAAGTAGCATATGTAAGGAATATTACCATTACCTGTCATCATAAATATACGTTGTTAAGGAGTATTCTTTATAAGGCTGAATCTAAAACATCATGATTAAAAAATGAATTTTCATTACTTCAGAACAGAGTTATAAATAAGACTGAGAAACCCAACACCAATGATTTTAAAAATTACATCCCTCTCTGTATGTACTATTTATCAAAATTAAGATATCTACACTTTATCATTACATGAAATAAGAAATTGTTGGGGAAAATTTTTTTCACTTAAAAGAATGTAGTAAAAATTCAGCAACTACTAAAATATAGTGTGGATTACATCACTCTCTGTATGTACTATTGTTCACAATTCAGATAGCTACACTTAATCATATCAAATAATAAATTGTTGGGAAATTTCTTCACTTATAAAATGAAGTAAAAATTCAGCAAGTACTGAAAAAAGTGTATAAAAATAACTATTACTGGCTCTCGGTTGTATGCCGGCGACAGTTAAGCCTAACATCGCGATCATTTGTGGTCTCTCTTTCACGCCTCTATCTTAATGAATTATTTCTTCTTCGCTTTCTTTCTTTAGACAGAAAATTCAGAACAGTCTATGTTCTGAAATTTCACTTGATCGTGCAGCTCGCTTCCCAGCATTCCTGATTTCAGTGTGTAAATCCATGTTGACACGCGGTTACACATTACGAACGGCCGCTTATGTTTACAACTGGTAGTTGCAACCGTTGTCATTCGGAGTGTGGAAATATCATCGATTTTTGTGCCGCATACCTACGCGTTTTATATATATAGATAGATTATGATTTAACTCTATTATTATCCACTCTTTTGGAAAAAGTAGCTTACTAAAGATAGTTCTAGGCACTGGTATCTAAGAAATACCATGGCAGTCAACGTGTGATGTATGATGCAAATTCTTTAGCAAGCATAATTGGAATGTAAAACTAATATGAATGGATATTAGGGCGGTTCGAAAAAATCGATTTTTTTATTTCGGAATCGCGTTACCTCTCAAAAGTTGTAGTTTGGTATCCTCAATTGGGGAAAAAAAATTCTAAGTTAACATCTTCAGTTCGCGCATGAGGCTGAAAGTTTGAAAAATTATGTTAAAAATTGAAATTTTCAAAAAATAATAAAATTATTTCTTTTGTAATTTTTTATAATGCAGCAACCATAAGTTGTTAGTATATAGCGTAGTTTCAACCTAAAAAAATAATTATAACTTTTAGATGATATATTCTGTTCGCGCATGAGTGTTAAAATTTGAAAAAAATTTCAAAAACTGGAAATTTCTAAACGCTTAAGTGCTTGTCCGTTTTTCGGAGCACCAAAAGTGTTAAGTCAAAGTGTTTTAGCCACATGTGCAGATGTTTTGTTAGCTTGTTTTGACGAACTATCAAAATCTGTAAAAAACGAATCTTTTTCAAAGATTTC
This sequence comes from Dolomedes plantarius, assembly GCA_907164885.2. Lineage (NCBI taxonomy): Eukaryota > Metazoa > Arthropoda > Arachnida > Araneae > Dolomedidae > Dolomedes > Dolomedes plantarius. Next base: position 92,186,475 of record OU015494.1, on the reverse strand, counting down.
AGATTGCATTGCTGCTCAAATAGAAGAACTTTACTGTAAAGCTTCTATACCAACGGTCAGTCCTGAACTTATTGTTAAATTGATAAAGGATTACCATAATAAGTACTACACTTTAAGAAAGTCATTTAGTCGTGATAAAGATAAATTTAACTTCGAGACTAAACTCAATCACTTTGTTAATGAAGCGAAGTCCAAACTTTTTGATGTTGCTTCCTGCAAGTGTGTAATGCATTTTACGTGTTCGTGTTGTAAGAAGCCTATCTCTTGTAGCTGTAAAGTAATTATGCATTATAAATGTGATAAAGGAAATAAGATCCCTATTATTGAGAGAGAGTTTTTGTACGACCAGCGAAATGGCCGTTTAAAATTTATTGGCACTTTGGATAGAGTAGAGACTAATAATATCGCAAAAGAAATAAAAGAATGCAAAGTGAAAAGAAAAACGAGATTGCTGAACCTGATATTAAAGCTAGCAAAAGAGATACTCTTATAAATTCTTCCCAAAATAACCCAGTTTGAGATTCACGAAGCAAAATGTGACAGTTAGCCGTCAACATCGCAAATGCGAATTAAGCTTCCTGCAACAGAATTAATAAACGATAGATATGGGATATCCGAGAGAGCCACTGCTGCTATTGCTTCCTGTGTTTTGCAAGATGTAGGCATGATAAATGAAGGAGATATGTCTCTAGTAATAGATAAGAGTAAGATCAGACGAGAAAAACATAAAATTCGATACTCTTTACAAACAGACTCTTTACAATCAGAGTTACATGGACTGTATTTTGACGGGAGAAAAGATAACACTTATTATCAGGAAAAGAATGGTAACAAAATGTATCGCAGACTAAAGAAAGAGGAGCACATCAGCTTGGTTCAAGAGCCTGGTGGAAAGTATCTGGGACATTTGACACCTCCAAGGGCCACTGGAAGTGAAATAGCTAATAGCATCTTTTGCTATTTTGAAAACAATAACTTTGATTATGTTAAGCTTGTTGCAATTGAATGCGACGGAACAGCGACTAACACAGCATGGAAAAACGGTGTTATTCGTAACCTTGAGCTTAAACTTGGTCGTCCTTTACAATGGTTTATATGTTTATTACATTTCAACGAACTTCCGTTCAGACATTTGTTTGAAAGTGTAGATGGTGATACTACAGGACCCACTAGTTTCTCAGGACAAATTGGCAAGAAGTTGACTGACAGTGAAAAATTCCTTGTTGCTAATTTTGAAACGATTAATAGTGAGGAGATAAATGTGACCAAAACTGACTTAGGCAAGGACCAACAGTATTTACTTAATATTTATCGAACAGTCAAGACAGGAGAGTGTGCATCAGATCTCGCTGTGAAAGATCCTTGTCCTCTTAGTAACTTTAGGTGATTAACTTGTGCAAATAGGATCTTAAGACTGTATATTTCTGAAGTAAAACCATCTGAAGAAATTAAACTGCTGGTCAGCTGTATTATGAAGATATACTCTCCAGTATGGTTAGGAATTAAAATGCATCCCTCTGTAAAGTTTGGAGCAGTTCACGTGTTTAAATTAGTACAGAAGACAGCTTCCCGTCAGGTTAAGTAAAATAATTGATCCTGTCATTTAGAGGAATGCGTATTTTTGTCATCCCGAAAATCTTTTAATTTCAGTGGTACTAGATGAGAGAGTGCACGTAAGACAGCTAGATTTTCGAAGATTGCTAAAAGCAAGAAAACAAGAACCAAAAGGGAAATCGGTCGAACTTTTCAACCACCGACCATCAATTTTGCAGCTTCAAATTACATTGAACTTACTGAGTGGTCCAAGTGCAAACTTACACCTCCTCCAATAAAGAGCAATGTGTCAACGCAAAGCCTAGAAGAACTTTTTAATACTAATGTTCTCCCAGAGTTCGAGCTAATTAAATTTCCTTGCCACACGCAAAGTGTCGAAAGAATTGTAAAGCTCGTAAGAGAATCTTGTACTAAAGTATGTGGAGAAGAGAACAGGAATGGTTTCATAAGGAAAACTTTGCTCTCAAGGTTAACTGTGCCATCATTTGACTATAAATCTCAATTTAAAACAATGCCCAACACATCTGAGGAATCTTAAAGACACAAAAAATAGGTAAAATCTGTAAATCTTTCTGTAATTAGCTATGACATGCAATGTTATTATATACATATAAATGTGTGTGTAACTATATTTGTACCTATAATACTGTAATAAAAGGTTATATTCAACAAATTTAGAATCTTTAAAATACTTTTGAAACGTAAATATGTCATGTATGTATTATTGTATATTAAACACGTAACTTTGAAATTTTAGGCGATTTTAGCTCAATTTAAGGCGTATCCGCGAACTAAAGATATTATGTAAAAGCTATAAAACATTTTTTAAGTTCAAACTACGCAATATACTGACAATTTATGGCTGTTGCATTATACAAAATTACAAAAAAACTAATTTTGTTATTTTTTGAAAATTTCAATTTTTAACTTATTTTTTCAAACTTTCAGCCTCATGCGCGAACTGAAGATGTCAACTTAGAATTTTTTTTTTTTCCCCATTTGACGATACCAAACTACAACTTTTGAGAGGTAACGAGATTCCGAAATAAAAAAATCGATTTTTTCGAACCACCCTAATGGATATCTTATATTGGGAATATTTATCTTGTTGAATATATTTACCTAAAAATGAAATTCACCGTAATTAATTATTTGATGGTGAATCAAATTATTAGGTAGTTAAAAGTCAAATATGTTTCATATATATACCCAACAAACACAGGACTGACGGCAGCTTATCGGGCCAGTGCTGGAGGCGCCGGTAGAACGACAAGTACGGGAGAATTTTTCCGGGCCGCAGGCGGGTTGTTTACGAACATCCGAAGGGGGAACGCTTTCCGTTTACGTGTTTCAGGGCCTGTGATGTGTTGATGTGAATTGCGCCGAAACCGTTTTTCCTCTTTCGTCCCGGAACTGGAACTCCAATTCGTAACCACAAGTAACAGAAATCTGCATCAGAATTATGGATTTGAAAGGGAAGGCGAAGATTAAATTAAACAGACTTTTCAAAAATATTTATTTCATTGTTGCGAAACTTCTTTTACGCGGAAAATTCCCATAATTTTCCTTGTATGTAAAGATTGTATTATATGAGAAGTATTGTGTGAAATTGTATAATTCTATTATGTGACAATTCACATAATTTTCCTTGTATGTAAAGATTGTATTCTGTGTGTATGTTTTTAACTCCCTAGAAGCTTATAAAAACAGATGAAAATTAGTTTCATTGTTTATTTTTATATATTACTGGAGAAATTAAATATCTACTTAAAAATGGGACACCACTCGTTATTTACAAGACAGCAAATAGTGATAAAATTTGTATTTTTTAAAATTTCTTTTATAGTATATTAAAATAATAATATATATTTTTGTAGATAATATATTCAAAATATATTTTTCAGGAAACTTACATATTCTAAGTATTTCTAATTGTTAGATGTGTAAGGTATACACAAGATTCGATTCACAAGAATCTAACTTTTGAGTGAATTAAAGAAGCTGCTTTAGATATGCTAATTTCGGCATACGCGCTTAGTATAAATACCACGCAGCGTCATTAATGAAAGGGGGAGGTTGTTAAGGTTGAAAAGGTGTTATCCTGCGCTAGTGCTTAGCGGGCCAGAAGTTTACATGGCAGTACTGCTGGTTTGACTTACTGTTCGTGAGTATAAAAATATATTGTTCTTGAAAGCTGTGTTTATACATTCCGTACAAGTAGTACGCATGCTTATTGCTGTAAAAGCCAATTATATGTGCAACGAATTCAATAAACATTGTTTCATGTATAAACTGTGTTTGCTTCAAATTCAAATAGAGAGCCACTTCAAATTATATACACCCAAGTCTGGGTTTTTCCAAAGACCTTTAATCAAAGTGAAATTGAAGCGGAAATTTATTCACTAAGGCAACGTGAAGGTCAGTCTGCATTAGATTTTGCTATGGAAAAGATTTCCAAGTGTGAGGAATATCTAGAAGGGGTGACGGAAGCGATAATCTTAAAAATAGTTATCAAACGTTTGAAGCCAAGTGTTCAAGATTTTTTAGATAATCAAACAATTACAAGCAAGGTTACCCTCCTTCAAGCTTTAGCTAAATATGACAATAGGCATTTCTTCGCTACCCCGTACCGTCATTCAGGTACGAGAAGTTTTATACAGCCACGCCAAAATTTTTCGCGAGTTTCAAACCAGCAGCGTAAGCAGTACCGCAGGCAAAATAATAGAAGCGCACGGCGTTATAATGAAATTAGTGCACTTAAAGAAAATAATATGCAAGCACCTTACTTGCACTGGCAAGTTGATTCACATGATATGGTTCAACCTGTTGAAACTGTGTGGTCAAATGTATTATTTTGTCCGAGCAGTAATCATTATTTTGAGAATAGTGAAAGTCAGGGTATTTTTGTGGCTTATAAAGAAAGTGAGTCTAGCTGGAATGATGAGGTAATTCCAGTACAAATTTCTGAAAATAGTGCCAATACTAATGCTAGTGGTTTAGAAAATAAATCATCTGACACTTCTATTAATGCTATACCTGATATTTTAGATGATATTCACACATCTGTTAATGAAGGAAATTTAGTAGATGACGAAGTATGCGTTACGGCAGTTAGTGAATATTTATTAGTTGACGACAATAAAAATTCTTTAAACGATAGTAGGAACTCGCTAGGCAATGATGATATTATTTGAAGTTTCCATCCGAATGAGGATGCTGTAGGCCAGGTTGATAATATGGTTTTAAATAAAGTACATGAAAACCAGACTGAGAATCAAGATGAAAAGTTGACACAGAGTTATACTGTAAGTAGTTTAGCTGATGCTTCGGAAGTTATAGACGTCGTTTGCATTAAAACGCACCAGTACGAAAAGCTTAATCTTCCTAAAACTGAAGCAGTGTTAACGAATATAAATGATAACGATTCTGATGTCGCAAGTTTCAAAGAGACTTTTTCGTCAAAAGAGGATAAAACTAAAGTTAAGGGGGATAAAAAACGTGAAAAAGCGCCTTCAGTTTCCAGCATTAAAACTGCTAATACTGAAGTAATTAAGGCGGTAAACAAGAAGTCGTATAAGCACAAATACGAAAAACAGAGTCAGTTTGTTGAAAAAATAGAATCTGCATTAAAATCTAATACCGATACAAGCAAAAGTACGAAGAAAAGTAAAGTGTGCACTACAAAAACTCCATCAAAGGATGAATGCGTCGCTGAAAAGGTACACAAGGTTATCAAAAGGAAGAATGACAATTTTAAAGTTCCTTTGCATAAGTACAGGAAACGGAAGATTTCTGCCGCCCAGCAAGGTTGGCCTCCTCCCAAGAGACCTCCTGTCCATCGTCAAACCGGACCAGCGCCTCAGGACCAACGACCTGCTGCACGAAGGATGCCCACACGGTCAACGAACCCCTTTACTAGGACTGAGACCGTCAAGAGAGGTTCCACGGATTGGACAGACTGGTGCAAGGAAGTTGCTGAATTCATGAGGAACAAGTCTTGTATCAACTTTCTTATTCTAACTCCCACCCTTTAATAAAACCGAACCAAATTGGTTTGAAATTCCCCAGTGTATATACTGTGTAAACATTTTGAGGGGAAGGGGTGAGCCACTGAAAAAAAATAAGGCATACTGTTGTTTTATAAATTTTTGAAGGGGACATGTAGTGACTAGGAAAAAAATACATACTGCACAATATACCAATTAACCACTAATGTACTAACTTCACAAATCATGACACATGTGCATTATAAATTGGGGGAGAGCAGATACAAACAGTCAAGAAATGTCATGCTGTGCAATTGTGTTGACAATTTTAACTAAAATAAGTTTTTTAGGGCGCAGTTGGCCAGCCCAGTATCCGCAACTCTGCAAATCCACTGTGTGATGGTGTCACCTGGACCCTTCGGGGTTAGTTTTGTAAAATGGTAGTGGCGTTTTACCCCCACACAACGTGTGGAAGGTTTTTTGGCTTTGCCACCCATTATGTAAAAAGTCAGACCAGCACGCGTTTTCAATTAGTTAACTGAAGCCGTTCAGACCTCAGTTACCTAATTTTTTTTTTCGAGGGAGGCCAGTGTAAGGTATACACAAGATTCGATTCACAAGAATCGAACTTTTGAGTGAATTAAAGAAGCTGCTTTAGATATGCTAATTTCGGCATACGCGCTTAGTATAAATACCACGCAGCGTCATTAATGAAAGGGGGAGGTTGTTAAGGTTGAAAAGGTGTTATCCTGCGCTAGTGCTTAGCGGGCCAGAAGTTTACATGGCAGTACTGCTGGTTTGACTTACTGTTCGTGAGTATAAAAATATATTGTTCTTGAAAGCTGTGTTTATACATTCCGTACAAGTAGTACGCATGCTTATTGCTGTAAAAGCCAATTATATGTGCAACGAATTCAATAAACATTGTTTCATGTATAAACTGTGTTTGCTTCAAATTCAAATAGAGAGCCACTTCAAATTATATACACCCAAGTCTGGGTAGAAGTGAGCATAGATTCTCTATAGATGCCATTATAAAACAACTGATTTTGTAGAATTTTTTCTCGAATTTCATCGTATTAATTTTACAGTAACATATTCTTGTAATACACATTTGAATTAAAGAAAAAGAATTTTAAATTAATAGACCTTAGTTAAAATAAACAAATCACACATATTTAGAAAAAATATTAATGTAATGTAATGTCAGAGACATAGACAGTAGATGTCATGAAACACCAAATAAGATAAAAAAATAAGACCCTTTAACCTAAGTACGTACATTGAAGAATATATTACATTGTATTTTTGTAATTAAATCAGGATAAGAGAAATAATATTTACAATAAGAAAAAAAGGGCCAAAAAATTAGTTTAAATAAATGGTAGAAATAAAAAAAAGGCAAATAAGTTTAAAATGATAAGTAAGTTATATTTAATAAATTAAAATGTCAGGTCTGAACATCCGCGAGTACAGAAAACAGAAATGCACTTCTTGGGATCGAACCCAGGACGGAATTATGGGAAGCAAAAACGGACGCCACACATCAGCATTCACTGACAGGTTGCTATGTGTGGAACCTCAGTAAGAGGAAACTGCCTGGCATGGAACAGAAAAACAAATGAAAAATGTTAAGCACTATCAAAAACCAATGAATTAACCTATGAACAATTAATGGACTGGGTAAGATTTGATATATTAAGATCGGAACATAAATTTTTCATTTCAGCTAACACATCGCGGATTTCGAAAAATTTATTTAGTGAGATTTCCCAAAGAATAAACATTGTTGGGTTGTAAATTTTGAATAGGTTTCCTAGATGAGAGATTTAAATTATTTTTAAGAGCTTAGCTGTATGAAAGAGTATTGGAAGTTTGATTGGTACCAAACTTGTTACCAGTTTTTACAGTGACGTAAGCCTAAAATAATTAATTCGCCTTCGACTTCCACAGCCAAAGTGTCGGTAATGATTCCTTAAAAAGGATTTTAAGTGGCCGTTCGATTTTGGGATTTTTTTTCCAAAAAAATTCAATGCGTAAGTTAATTGAGTAATTTTGAAAGGTCCGATATTAATCCAATTGCAGTAATGTTTTCAGATAAGATTTTGACAAAGTTTCATGAAATTGATTTGGTATATTGAATTTTGACTAGGTTGTGCATTTTGTTGAGGGTGTCTTTGTACCCTTCCGCCATTTAAAAAAACATGGCTCAAGTTTGATTTCCCGCCTAACAGGAAATTCATCATTAGCAGCGGGAATTTCTTTCCTCCGGATTACGATAGTTTCCTAGGATAGAAAATTGGTATGAGAGAAGGATTCGATCAGTAATGCTAGTTAAGTTAGAGTCCCGAGCAATTCGCTTTAGGCCAACGATGTTTAACCTGCGGCCCACGCATGAAATAACAAATATAAATCATTCCAATGTTAAAGTTGTGTTTCACCATTTTCCTAATCCTAATGCAATTAAAATTAATTCAAAATCACATTTATTTGCAAAAGTTATAATTTCATCAAATAAAAATATTTTTCATAGTTAATTTAGCAGACATATTAAAAAAAAACACCAATTTCAAAAATCACAATATATTCGATTTCGTTAAAAATTGCCACATCACATTGTATACCAAGATTATAATATTTTATACAGTACATATACAATGTATTTTTCATTTTCATAATAAAACTAAACTTTTGAATGCAGTTGACTTTTTTATGCCGCCTACCTTGAAAAAATTTACCATGTGGCCCAGATGCTGCAAAAGGTTAAACACCCTGCTTTAAGCTCATCTGCCTGATTCAGAGGTTTTACTTTTTCAGATTTAGGAATATAATCAAAAGTGGGTGTAGAAGAAAATTTAAACGCACACTTACTGTGCATAAGATTAACAAGTTCTTTGAGATTGAGTATGTTAAACGTTATTTTGAAAAAAAAATTCATGTTTCTCAAAAGTCCATAGTAATCACACATGGTTTCCATTACTTATTTCACTGACACATTGAATTGTGTTTTGTTTTGTTTTTTATTATTAAATTTTGGCATTATCTTTTGAGAATGTATTTTCATTTTTATCAATGCAACTCTTGCAGAAATGCCCCGGACGGGTAAGGGTGACTCGGTAACAAATTTAACAATCCTTTCTACTGCTTGTGTGTGACATGGAAAATTGAAGTCAATACGTTGACTCTCCTGATCAGATTATTTTGCTTCCTTTAGAAACTGCTTTAGTTTGTAATCAGAAATATGCCTCGTTCTGTTACTTTAACATCTTTACGTACAATCATATCAATATAATCATTGGCATCAAAGTTTATACGATGAATTTAAAAATTTCTAATGCCCCCTTCATTTTTCAGTCCTTGCTTTTAAAATCCAGCGTAATCCAAGCTCTCTTACGTGGCTGCGATCAACTGATATCATACATAGGAGGAGATTTTCAGAAGCAGCAAAGTACGAATTTCTTTGAATGACTGGGTCAATTACATTTTTAAGAGTCTGATGGAGGTAACGTGAATAGCTTACAAGTTTCTACAAGTGCTTCGATCCATGGGTATAAGATAGTTTCATCTTTATGTGAAACGAAACAGGTGCATATACTTACAAAATGTACTCAGTCAGTATTCGGAGATTTTTTTTGCAGTACATTCTGTTCCCACATACAAGTGAAGTATTCGGTTTGCTAATGTAAGCTATCATGAAAAACAAAGTTTTCCTGGTTTTCTCATAGACAAATCAGAAGAGCACCTTCCAATAGAGATTGCATTAGACATTTCTAACAAATATTTTGGGTCCACACTTAAATCATCCTTAATTTCTAGTAATGGAATGCCATTTTCAATAGGTGAAAATTCAATTACTGGAAGTCCATAGCAGTTTTCTAGTTCTTTACCTATTTCTCCTCCAAATTAGGACGTAGCCGCAGTTCATTTCCATGAAATAGTTAAATCAACCACTGCAGTGGCCTTCTTAATTCCTTTTCCAATAAAGGAACCACACCATTATTCAATCCAGTGTTCCCGGCAGTTCCATCCATTCCAATTACAGTAATGTTTAAATGCTGGTTGTTGCCATTGAAAAATGCTATTATGCTATCTTATATACATTTTCCAGTTCCATAAATCTGCTTCTGAAAATCTCGTCCTTTGTATGATATCAGATGATCGCAGTCATGTAAGAGAGAGCTTGGATTACCACGGAATCTAAAAGCAAGAGCTGAAAATGAAGGTGGCATCAAAAAGTTTTTATTTCAACGTATAAACTTTGATGCCAAGGATTATATTGATATGATTGAATGGAATGATGTTAAAGTGACAGGACTTCCTATGAAGAGGCATATTTCTGATGACAAACTAAAGCAGTTTATAAAGGAAGCAAAATAATCTGATCACGAGAGTCAATGTATTGACTTCAATAATTTTCCCATGTCACACACAAGCAGTTGAGAGGATTGTTAAACTAGTTAGTGAGTCAAAAATACATTCTCTAAAGATAATGCCAAAATTTGAAACAGAAAGCAATTCAATGTGTCAGTGAAATAAGTAAAGCAAACCATGAATGATTACTAAGGAGTTTTGAAAAATATGAATGTTTATTTCAAAATAACACTTTGCCTTTAAAGACATTACATTAATATTTTTCTAAATAAGTGTGATTTGTATATTTTAACTAAGGACTTTTAGTTAAAAATGGTTTTTTACATTCCAATGTGTATGAGAAGAATATGCTACTGTAAAATTAAGATGATGAAAATTGCAAAATTCTACAAAATCAGTTGTTCTGCAATGACATCTAAAAATTAGAAATACTTAGAAATACCTAAGTTTCCTGTAAAAATATTTTGAATATTTATTTACAAAAAAATATATTATTAATTTAATATACCATAAAATAAACAGAAAAAAGAATTTTATCTCTTTTAACAAAAATATCTATTTTGAAGCCCTTTGAGCACCTGAAAAATATTTCATTAGAGCGATAAAATTTTATATTCTATATTCTAATCCCAAAAGGCAGCTTTTGAAAGCTATAGCATATTGAAATTCCAAACCATATTTTTTTCGCCTCGTCACCTTGGCTCGGAACTACAATGCACTAGTGTCATTTGATTGGACGTTCAGTTGCACGTGATTGAAAAGGCGCCATTAAAGATTTCTTACAAGTTGGCTGAAATCCACAAGTAAGTTTCATTCGTTAGTCTTAAATTATTGCCTTTAGATTTTATTTAACACCCTTACATAGTGAACATTATTCTATTACTGTTATAAGATAGTGTTTTAATACAAGTTATAATATGAATTGACCGTATTTCACATCAAATTCTACTTAACTGGGTGTCTATTGAATTAGCAATACTTATGGCACTTACGAGCACTTTCGTATGTATAAATAAAAACATTTTGTTTCGGAAAAATTTAAGATTCGTGTTTCAGTTAATATTTTACATGGACAAAGGAAGTAAATGGTTTGTTCATCATTATAAATTTCCTTTGATAGTTTTCTTCGTGTTCAATGGATTCTATGATAAATCAATGAAATATTAGTTTGATATCTAAATTTTAATAATTGTTAAATTACTGCACAATATAATTATGATCCATATGATGTAATTGAATGTAATTGACATTTGTTTCTATGATATTTTACTCCAAAATTTATTCATCCACTGAATTAGATAGCTGATAAGCCTATAAACAAACATCCCAACTCAAATTAAAAACTCCCACTTTGAAATTCAGAGAAAGCATATTCACAGAGAAAGAAGAGATTGAGAATAATCATAAATATACTAAAGCATAATCCATGATAATAATCACATTAACAGCTATCTCATAGTAACATGCACACATTAGTACCTTTTTAAGCAATAATTTGTTTGGAAAGCCTTAATTGAATCAGGTTAACTTGTTTAGGAATTCCAGTTTTCTCTAGGTTTTTTATAACAGATAATTTCTTTTTTAGGAATAATTATAATTAAAGTCATTTTAAAAATGTCAAAAGCAACGAATATTACTTGTGGTTATATTATCTATATTAAAAATTGTTGATATATAATGTATATAACTATTGAATATATTGATATTTTCAATTATTATTAATATATAAATGCAGTGTTCCCTAAACTAAGAGAAATTTTTTTTTTCCACACAATTAGTAGCATGAAAAAAGTTTTAAAATAAATAAGTACTATGAAATTGGTAAAAAAAATAAAAAACAAGACTTTTAATATGACAGTAGGATGTTCTTAATCTGTTTATAAAAACCACTACAATTTCTTTCGAACCTAAATTTTCTTTTCATCAGTTTGTATGAAACATTAAAATTTTCTTTTCGTGAATGCCTACGAAATCCATGCTATAATCAAAACATTTGAACATTTGATGTATTTCATAATGCCAGATCTCAAATACTAAAAATTTTTAAAAAAGAGTCAAGGGTGCTATAATTTTGACTGCTATCCAAATACATTATTCATGATTTTAATAGTAATATAGACAGCATTTTGCCTGTATGTTAACTTGGGCTTTTATACACTTCACAATACCAACTAAGAAGGTTCAATTTCATGCTATAATTTTTATAAATTCTAACATAACTTTATTGATTTTATACTTATAGATCATGCATACTTTTAACGCAACAAACCATATAATTCTGCTTTATGCCCCATCATGCAGTATGCATGAGTGCGTAAAAGATGCAAAATACTCATGCACATATCAGTATAAATGTAAATATTAATGATTATAATAGTTTTTATTTTTTGTTATTGCTTAATCATATATAGATGCAAAAGGTTATTCCATTTTTCATCCCTAAGTTATTAAATTGTTGGTCATTAAGCATTTATATAACTTTATTTCTCAGTTTCAGCTTTAAAATCTTGAAGAACCCAACAAGGATGAGAACTTTTATTTAGATAACATCATATATGTTAGATTGTTATTAAAAGTTTAGGTAAACTTTTGCATTCTGTGTGTGCCATTGGTAAATCTGTATTAAAAATGTGATGATGTTCTCAATAACTGTCTATATAAGCTCTTTGTTTTCAAAAGACTATAATAAAGTCCTTAGGTATCATTCTGTTCAAAATAAATAAGAACTTAGCCCAAAGTTCTATGTAAAGGGTCATAATCCCCTTTTTATTTTAGTGATAAGCAAGTTTATAAAGAACTCTACTTTTCAATACTTCTTGGTTTGATAAATCGTTCAATTTTTATTATGGCATTATAAGAAAATATTGGTTTCTTTACAGAATTTTGAAAGTGGAATCTAGCTTCAGATCGCAGTCGTTTTGGAAGACCAAAGCTGACTTGGATTCATAACCTGCGTAAGTTTGTGTAACTTTTTTTTCTCGACATATACTTTTGTTTTCAGCAGTAGACTCGTGGCCAAATTCACTTTTTTTAATATTTTTTAGATTTATTTTGAAATTTAATTTAAATTTTTCTATGAAAAAACATTAAAAATATTTATTAAAAAACTAAAATTTTCAAATTAAATTTTTTTATCTTATATGCTAATCTCAACTTTCTCATAAACGTTGGTCTCGATAATTTGTGGATTGAATATTGATTTCCTTTATTTATTATTTTTTAACTGTTAAGCTTGTTGTTAAGGTGTTAAGTGAGTGAGAAAGTGCAGTCCAGGAATTTCAGATAACATGACTCTTGTGAAAGTCTTTTTAACTCTTGCCGAAAAAGAGGTTTATACACTCATGGACAAAAAAATTAGCGCATCAAGAAGGAGTCGTCAAAATGAATCGAAATTTTGCATACGTAATGACTACTTTGATATAAGTAAATGATAAGAAAATCAAAGAAAAAGGATCATTTATTTCAGTGAAACAGGCAATAGAACGGAGGAGTTAATACTCCGTTGGACCCCTCTAGCGCGAATGCACGATGCGATACGATCGGGCATTGAGTCATACAAGTTCTGTATGATGTCTTGAGACATTTCGTTCCATATTTGCTGTAACCTTGCGTCTAGTTCGTTCAAACTCGTGGGATGCCCAACTCGTCGTCCCAAATGATCGCAGATATGCTCAATTGGACCCAAATCTGGGAATCGGTCAGGCCAAGGAAGGGTAGTAACAGTGCGGAGACAGTCTTGTGACACACTTGCCGTATGAGGCCGAGCATTGTCTTGTAGAAAAATGGCTCCTGTGAGCAGTTGCATAAGTGGCAACACATGTGATTGCAGGATTTCATTAACATACCGCTGGGCTGTCATGGTGCCACGGAACAATACTAAGGGTGACCGTGTATTGTAGGGAATGTCACCCCATACCATCACACCAGCTGTGGGAACGATGTGTCGCTGTACAGCAAAGGCAGGATTGAAGCGTTCACCACGGGCTCTCCACACACGAACACGATTGTTATCACTGCCGAGATTGAATCTGGATTCGTCGCTAAAGACGACCTGGTTCCATTCCGCTGCAGTCCAGTTTCCTCGTGCGCGGCAAAACTCCAAACGGAGGCGTCGATGTGTGGGCGTCAAGGGCAGCACACGTAATGGGCACAGCGATACCAACTGTCCTTCAGCCAGGCGCCTTCGTATGGTTCGAGAAGACACAGAGGCCCCTAGTGAAGGTGCTACCTGTGCCTGGATGGCGGCCGATGAAGCAGTTGGCTGTACGCGTGCATTTCTTACGTTGTGGCGGTCTTCTCGACTGGTCTGTCGAGGGCGTCCTGAGCCTGATCTTCTTGTACATGACATCTCTCGGGTTCACTGGTCCCAACACCTCCTCACAACACAATCAGAGCGGCCTAATTGACGAGATACTCGCCTAGCTGACCACCCAGCTTCCATCATCCCGACGATTCTCCCCATCTCAAGCTGCGACAACTGCTTATATTGTCTTCGAACACGGCGTAATGGCATGTCTATCTCAGCTCTTCCTTTGTAAATGATTCAGCACACTGAAACAAGATTTGGTAACCTGTTTTATACTCCACAGAGTACGATGTTCAACGCCCTCTACCGGCTATACGTAATGTGCAATGACGCTACATTTCTAATCATTTGCATATCTCCCCGACATGTACCTTCATTGCAAGTTTCGTTACGATCCCGCAATTATTTCTTGGTACGCGAATTTTTTTGTCCATGAGTGTATTATAAAAGTATAAAATGCCAACGTTTATTTAGAAAATATAAAATCTGTTCATGGACAAAGTTTGTTTATAAAGCTAGATTTTTACTAAAACTTTAGGTAAACTTTTGCATTCTGTGTGTGTCATTTGTGAAATCTTCATTAAAAATGTGAGAATGTCCTCAATAACTGATTTATAAGCTATTTGTTATGCAGACTTTTAGAGAGCATTTACTTGAAAAGTTGTGCAAAATAAATAAGAACTTACTGGGCCAAAGCATAGACGTGCCCCCCCCCCCAACTTAACTTGAAATAAATTAAAACGTTAATAGAAGTTCAGTTAAATCAGAAAATTGTAGAAAACTTTTAAGACAGTTGGTTTTTTCCCATTTTTTCAAACTGTGAAAGAGAAAATACCGATTATGTCTTTAGCCCTAACATAGATTTTAAAAATGATATGATTCATAACAAAAATTCGATGCTACACTTTTTTTCTTCTTTTATTTATATTACATTTATTTTTTCTCATTGTATAACTTTTTGAATACTACTCAAACATCAATTCTATTGTTACTCAATTTCAAAAAATCATAAAATTTCAAATTTTAAGGATCAATCGGTAGTCAATGCGCTGAGAAGGGCCCTAGCTGAATTCAAATTGTGCCTGTCCCAAATGTTCGAAGCACGCTACGCCTTTGGTCCAAAGTATACATGTAAGGGGGTCATACTACCTTTTTTATTTCACTGATAAGCAAATTTATAATGAACTCTGTTTTTCAATGTTTTTGCTGTCAGAAATCACTCTAATTTTTATTATGGCATTATAAGAAAATATTGGTTTCTTTATAGAATTCTGAAACTGGAATCCCTCTTCTCCTCATTGTAATTTCCTTCGAAAGATTCCATAGCTCACTTGACAGTGTGCTCCATTCATAATCTGTAAGTTGATTTGAACCTCACTGAACCCATTTTTTTTATTATTCTCTAGATATCCTTTTTTTTTCAGCAGTGAACTTGTGGGCAAAATCACAAAGTTGTGAATATAATTTTTTAAAATTTATTTTTTGTACTTCTATGAAAAACCATACTTTCTATGAAAAACCATAAAAAATATTTTTATTACATAATTCTCAATTAATAAACAATTCAAATTTTCAAATTTCTCTTTGTATATTTTATATGCTAATCCGAACATTCTCATAAACTTTGGTTGCAGTAATTTGTGGATTGATATTGATTTCCTTGATTCATTATAATTTTAACTGGCAAGCCTGGTATTAAAGTATTAGGTATGTACGAAAGTGCAGTTCAGGGACTTCAGTTAACCATGACTCTTGTGAAAGTCTTTTATCATAACTACTTACCAAAAAAATTTTATATTTTTATATTATAAAGATATAAAATGCCAAGGGTTATTTTACTCTTCATAGTTTATGTTAAATTTTTTTTAAATTTAATTATCAGAATTTCATGAGAAGTAGTTAGAGGTTCATTCATAATTCCTTACAGAAGTAATAATAATAATAATATTGCTATTAGATGTATTAGATCATTCATTGATGAGCTAATAGGTAGTTGAATGTCATATGGAATACTAACTTCTGCCTAGTATTTAATTTTTTTATTATTTCATTGTCAAATTTTGGTGGATATCTATCTATAAATTAAATTTTTGTGAGCAGCTGTTATTATAAAGTGTAAGGATAAGGGCAGTAAAAAATATTCCAAAATATATTATTTAGGTTCAGTTAATTATTAAACAATTGTTGACTATAATAAGTTTATGTTTGCAAGTGTGTAGGCTTTTTTATGGTCTATTATTTGGTTTATCTAAGTTAAGTTGAAAAAGGATGCAAGCATACAAAGATTGACTGGCTGTCAATGTTGAGTGCAGTGGCATAGATTATTTTACAAAGTGCAATAAAATGCTTTTCAAACCGAACTTCTAACCAGAATTAAAAAAAATTTTTAATAAAACTTTTAAAATTGAAAATATTTTCATGGATCTAAAGAATGGAACAGAACACCTGTATGGTCAACTAATTCATGGATAAAAGATGCAGCCCTAAAAGCAAAAGGCCTGATTTCTGTATACTTTTATAATAATCATGTTACAACAGTTTACAGAAACCAGGCTTTTTGCTTTTAGAACTGAATCGTTTCTCCATGAATTTGTTGAGTATACGGGTTTTCTATTCCATTGTTAAGATCTGTGAAAATACTCTCATTAGCAAAATATTTTTTAAAAAATTTAAATTTGTGTTAGAAGCTTGGTTCAAAAAGTTTAAGTGTTTCTTCACGCTTTATAATATAATCTATGCCATTTCACGCAACATTGACAGCTAGTTAATATTACCCACCTCATTTTTCAAATTAACCTAGACTAATCAAACAATATATCATAGCAATTGTTTAGTAATTACTGAATCTAAATAGTATATTTTGAATAATTTCTTACTGTGGTTATCCCTAATAACAGCTGCTCGCAAATAAAAAATGTTTTATACACAGATCTCCACCATAATTTGACAATTAAGTAACAAAAGATATGCTCTATTAAAATACTATGCAGAAGTTAGTATACCAAATTACTTTCTACCACATTTTTTGTAAAACCAATTACTGTGAAAGCTACATCATATAATAAATGTTTACTTTATTCATTATTATAGTAATAGATTAGTAGTTAAAAAGTAGTCACCCTTTTCACTAAATTTCTGAGTACAGTAAGACATTCAATCCTGTTAATTAAATGATTAATTATTACAGATATAAATAAAATAGATTAGAATGCCTTGATAGAGTACAATAATTGAAAGCTGACCGAGAGACTTGTTTAGAATGACAACAAAATTTTCTCTTCACTATCGAGAATCACTCTCACATTGAAAGTAAAGAAACACAGTATGATGCAGTTTTCACAGTATGTAATTGGTTTTACAAAAAATGTGCTAGGAATTTACTTCTTGGAAGTAGTTATCAATAAAATGGCAACAGATTTAAAACTGCACTCATGTGTTGAGTGTTGTTTGAATTTAAAAACTGCAGTCATGTGTTGAGTGTTGTTTTATATCAAGTTTTTTTAAACCCCTGTCTCAGAATTTATATTTCCTATTTGGATTTAGTTAATTCTACTTTATCAACAATGAATTTTTTCAACGACTTTCAACAATCAACTATTTTTACAACAATAAATTCCCCTTTAATGTGAAAACTATGCAAAAAATAATTTTCTTATCTGCAGAGCATTTACTAACTCTACATCAAAAAATAATTTAAATAAATTCTTCTTTTGATTCATAAATTATATCAGGGGATGGGAGTCATTTTCCTTTCACATAAATTTATGAACTGATTTTCTCTTTCTTTTTTTCCCTAGATGCTGTAAAGATGGAGCCAGAGGTACAGCGAAAGGATCCTGTTTTGTAGAAAATATAGAAAAAATTTTTGTAAATGTGCTACGTACTTTCTAAATAAACTATTTTTACTTTAAACCAGCTCTTTTCTGTATTTGAAAGCATGTGTTTCTATAATTATCTTCTATTGTTGTGAAATTTTGAGAAATATTACTATCATAGTACTATTTCTCAAAAATAGTACTATCAAGTGTTGATATTGAATGTCCTATATAATATAAAAGAAAATATTTTTAAAAAATGACTTATAAGAATTTAATGAATTACTCTTTAATTCACAAAACTATGCAAACAATAATTTTCTTATCTGTAGAGCATTAATTAACTCTACACCAAAAAATAATTTAAATAAATTCTTCTGAGCAAGTTTTCATAAGCTCACAAAGGTTTGAGTATGGGTTTCGTCATATCACACTAAACATTACTCATGAATGTATCAAATTTATGTTTATAAATTTATCAAATTATGTTAATAAATTTTATACTGGGGAAGTACAAATTTTTTAAATTAATTATTAAAAACATTTATTTATGTTGCATTTCTTTGGATGAAATGCAATAATATGAATGGAAAGAATAAATACATAGTACTGTTTTACATACTATATCTCAATCTAAATTTTAAAAAAACGGGAACCTTAGATCGAATGGAAAGATAGATGTAGCTTTAATGGTTGGTATTAATGTTATCTTAACTTTCAAATTTGGGTAAATGTATGTTAATACAAAAGGAGGTTTTGTTCTAACAAGTAAGCTTGTGATTCATATGCAAATTTTTAGGTAATAACAAAGATCAGTATTTGGTAATACCTAAAAATACATAAGGCAAAACTGGAAAGAATACTAGAAATATGAAGGCAAAAAAAATAATAATAATAATAAAAGTGAAAGGGTTGATATCATAGGTTATTCGTCAATGTAATAAATAATAAAAATAAGCATATAAACGAAAGGGTCCTACGCAAAACTTTGAAAAAATGCCGGCGGTCCTATTCTGGTAGAATGCTGGCATGATGTCCGGACCTACGGCACATTGCTGTTTACGAGATGGGTAGATGACGGTATGTCGACACCAATTATTGCTCCCGTAACCGGCCCGTCAACCTCCGGTTACGCGGCGGCTTTCTGTCCTCATTGATGGCTTCCTCGCGGCTGCCTCACGGTTCGTAGTCGGATGAACGATGGCTCGATTCCTACCTGAATCGGCCCAGCATTCGACGGGGTAGTCGCGGGAGAGAGGACACGACCGTGACGGAAACGATACTGACCTCATGCACCGGCCCGGCAGTGGAGAAATCGGCAGGCCGGAACCTTACCCTGGCCCGATGCCTCTGTGTTTGTTGGGTATATATATATTATATATATATATATATATATATATATATATATATATATATATATATATATATATATATTTAGGCGTCTTTGATGTCCAATAAAAATATCTCTATCAAGAAAATCTGCAAGTATTGAAAGACATTTCAAAATTTTTAAAATAAGTTATTAACAAGTCCTAATTTAATCTAGTCACTCCTATTAATTTACTTAATGATTCAAAACTCATTAAATTGTCTAGTATATTTCACATTAAATTCGTCTAGTATATAAGCCTTTATGGATACATAAGTTCTATTTCGCAGATGCCAGAAATTGTGGGGATCTCGACAATCGCATGAAGAATATATAATGAAGAGATGGCTGCTTGTAAATCGTATTTCTCTCACATCATTAGAAGGAAAGGAGAATAGTTTTCTTCTTATCGACGGGATAAACGTTTACTTTGGTTAAACGTTTATCCCGTCAACAAAAGCTGCTGAATACCTTAATGAGTTCAGATCAGTTACATATATGTGTCTCAGTATGGCCTTTTAATCTGTGAAAAGTTCATACGGAGACAGACTTTATATTTAATACTCGGTATAATTTCATTTTACTGAAGGGAATTAAAAGCCGTATGTTACGCTTTATGAAAGACTTTGATACAGAACTGCAATATTATTTGGGTTAAACCGTTAGCAACACGCTCTTAATTATGTGAAATGCTTTTCACTCAGATATTATTTCACTTAACTATTTAGAGTTCTGCTCTGAAATAGTCTCACACGGTTGACGACTTTTATCTTTTAAGTCTTAGTTAACGTGTTTTCAGAATAAAACTCACTGATTGAAATTAATTTAGTTTAGTTCCGATTTAACGTAGAATAAGAGTTGGATTACATGTATTAAATAATCAAGATAACTAATCTAATATTTTTGTTAAAAAATTTCAGATTTCAGTTTTCAATAAATATTCATTTCAAGAAAGCGACATTTAATATATGATAAAATTATTGCTCACTTAAAAAAATTGTTTACGTTATTGAGCGTGCGGAAAATGTTAAAAAAAATAAGTTCTGTAAAAACACCTCGGTTTGAAATTTTAAATACATACCAAGTCATTATTTTATCTTACCTTATAAAACGACGACAAGGCATTGATCTATATCTTGTTTTATTGAAAGATTTGAGGAACTTAAAAAAAGGCAAAAACGCAAATCTCTCAAAGTGAAATTACACAATGGCATTTACATATTACATTTAATGAAAATATTTGACCTAAAAAAATCTTAATGTGAGCTATAAATTCTGTTATGGAAATTTTTATACAATATATTAACAATATATTAACATATTATTATTTTCCTTGTCTTTCAGATATAGTTACTGAGTAGGCTTTAGAGGATACTTTTATTTAATCTGGAGATAAGATATGTAAGTAATCCTAGAACGTTATATCTCTCAACCTCCTCAGGGGCTTTGTTTTGCATTGTGTAGTTATGCCATATGTATGGAATTTATTGAAGCTAACAGGGGCCAAGATTAAAACAATGAATGCTTCATCACTCTGGTTCATGTTGCCAGAATACGTAATCTCCCATTGCTGTAGGCCTTTGCTCTAGTGGATGATTGGTTAAGTCTTTAGGTAAATTATACAAGGATTGTGGTCAAATCTTCAGACGAACATTTCTGCTGTGTCCAGAAACTGAAACAGTATCATATTTTCGATGAAAGTTTCTTTAGAATGCTTAGATGAGTGATTAATTATAATACATTTCATAACAATGCTATTCAAAATAATGGATGACGTATGATAAATTAATTCATTAAATAGTATCAATAAAATGTTACATATGATTATTAATATTCTTTATGAAAATATTAGGAATTAAAAATCAAAATAAAGTCGATAATTTATTGTCGTAGAGATCAAAAGAAGATTCAAAGATCACTTGTTATGCAAAAAATATCATTTAATCCTATTCTTTGCTTCCTCCAAACTTGTGACATTCACTTACAAAAACTTTTCATCGAAAACCGATGCCTTGTTTCATTATGCCACAAGTAAATGTCTTAGTTCTTACAAATCAACCTCAAAAACTCATCAGCAGGGATCTCAGAATTGCTCTTTAAGATTACCCCTTAACACGGGTTATCAAAGAGATACATGGGTTTTGAAATTAAGTCTGTCGAATAAATTCCACAGCAATCGTACTTATTTACATAACAAAACATAATCGGATTTATTATATATATATAGTAAGTAAGCCTTTATCACTCCTCTTTTTTATGTTATCGAAATCCTTCTATTATTGACGCATTTTCCCCTCGAAATGTTTTGTTTTCTAGTGCATCAAATTTAGTAAACCCATTTATATGGTTGAGAAATCTATATATTTTTAAAATTAAAACTAAAAGGTTTAGAAAGTGTGTGTTACACTGATGAAAAGTGTAAAACAGTCATGATTTCTGTAGGTTCAAAAGCGGGCAATACATGTTCGAATGGTTGGCAATATCAAAAGAGAGTATTATATAGAAACCTATTTATTATGCTCTCAATTATGCATAAAAACCATTTACTTTAATTTAACAGTTTTGAATACCCTAAATGGATATAAATGAAATAAATGGGACCTAGAATTCTTCATATTTGTTGATGGAAAGATAAAAAAAAAGTATGAAACTTTAGCATATTTTATTGTACGAGTCTACTCAAAATCATTACGAAAATTATGGCCCTTTACTAATACTGAAATAAAAATGAACGAAATTAAATTGAAGCTAACCAAAACTACCACCATAATTCATTAGATTACTGCACTTTCGAAAATATTGATACATTGCAAATAAATATTTATACCCGGATAATTGTGTCTGGACTATAAAATTGCTGTATTATTTTACTGTATTTGAAAATCTTAGTCTACCATTTATATATATTTGAATTCAGTTATATCAAGTAACGCAAATAAAACAAGAGCAACTAAAGAAAAGAAAACTGTATGTGAAATTGGATATGAAAACTATTTTATAAAATTTCCTCTGCATTGCAATTTTTCTCAAACATTTAAAAACTAATCCTATTTACATATCAGTGCACGATTAATTTTAACTTCTAATAGAAATGTTTTTCAAAATATTTAACTTCTTGTCAGTTGCAATTTATAAAAAAATGGAATTAATGCGAGAAAGTTCGTAATTTTATATTTCAAAGGAACATTTTTTGCGTATCTTACATAGAAAAATTCTAAGACCTTTTTTTTACATGTAAACAGATGATTTAAAAGAGCTTTCTTTAGTCTGGAGAATTGTAGAAGTTTTAAAGTTCTTTTTTAAAACTATCATTTCCAGTTGAATTGTACCGATGCGCAAGAATTTGATGATTTTTCTTATCTGGCGTTTGACCAAGATTTTTAATGCATACAATATTTTAAATTTTACTTAAATTACTATAAATATATAATAAAAATCGTAAAAAGTCCGATTTTTGTTACCATTCTGGAAAACTACAAGTATGATAAAAACTGATATAACTCCAAATTCAATTAATAAATGTTAATATAAAATCAATTTAAAATGAAGGCTGGTAAGAAAAAACTAGGCCAGAATGCAACGATTTCTTAGAGTCCAAATACATTCCTCTTTACTGTCTTAAGTACAAATATTGTGTATTTAAAAATTAGGATCCTGCGTATTTTCATAACGCCGCAATTTATGTACATGTACATCACAAAACCTCAAACTTAGTTTCTGCTAATAAAAAATATGGTTTTTGAACAAAATTTTTTAAATGACGAGTGGCACAACAGTCTGTTTTTCTAAACGTTAACGCTAGTCATAAAAACTCCACAAGAATTTAAACTCTTCTTTTAACTATCATTTAAAATATTTCTCCGTCCTATAAGTAATTGTTTTTAACTAATGCATTTTTCTTTATCATATCAAGCGCAATCAATTTACCGCTAAGAAATGTCTTTTCTTTGCCCCCACAAGCCAGACTATCTTACTCACTACCCATCCACACACGGTAATTTTCGGCGTAGATCTTAGCGTTCGGTGTGCAGCCACATGTGTTTCCGAAATGTCTGAAAACATGTAACTAAGGGAGCGACAGAAGAACCTTTCGATTATCAGACGTAATAGAATAAGATGATGAAAAATGTGTCTCTCATTGCCCCGAGGCAGTTGAGAATTGTTTTGCTGGGATGAAATTTAAATGAGGATATTTATGAACATGCATCAATAATTTTGCACAATAATTGTACACTATTATATATTTTAGGGCTGTGCTATAATGTAGAAAAAATGGTATGTATTATTAAATTTGGAGTTCAAACTTATAAATACTTTTGATTATTACTCTACAGATAGTACAGGCATACACTATATCTAAAGTTTAATTATGCACATGTAAAAACTCATAAACCTCTCTAAGACGTTAAAAAATCTTAAATGTGTATCTTTAACAGTTAGATTTATTATTTGTTATCTCAAAAAGTTTTTGTTTTAGAAAAAAATCAATTTTCTACAGAAATTTTTCCCCAGGTTTTGTATTTCATAGGAAAATGTTCAGTAGAAGCCGGAACATATGAGTCATTTTACCATCTTAAGTGCAACCAAGTCTCTTTTTATCTTACTTTCTTATGCAAACATCCATATTAAAGAAGATTAAAAGTGATACTCATTGATATTTCTTTTACTCGACTCTAAGCGATGTCAAAAATCAAAAGTCATTCTGAAAGATGACTTCTTTCAAAAATAAATCGTGAACGAAATAATCTGGAATAAAAATTTGATCATAAAGAGGCTTTTTTAAAACAATTTTAGCAGTCCCTGTTCTTTGCTTTTGTTATTCATGGGGGAAAACATAAAAAGTGCCCGACGCAATTAGCCAACTCCAAAAATATTTTGAAGTTTGGATCAGAGCCATATCCCCATTATTAATTATACTTTTGAATGAACCTCAACAATGTAAAATTATTTTTTTAATTATTGAAATTAAATGATACATGGACAAATGAAAGCGAATTAATTTCGACAAGCGTGTTACAATGTTGAATCCATCAAGTGTAATTAATGCATGAAATTTGAATAAAACGGAGATTTTTTTTAATAAAAAACATTAAAGCGTGAAACTGGGAAAATGGATATGTTCAAAAAAGTTTTATTCATGTATTATTCAGCTCTGAGTTCATTCCCAAAGTTTTTTCTTCATGAAGAGAGGTTTAATAAAAAAACAGTTTAGGGAAAGGGAAATTAATTTGCATATGATTTTATGAATATGACGATATCACTGTGGAAATTTTAAACTCGGTGCAGTAACAATTCCGTACTATTTAAACACATTTCCCTTAAAACTCTTCTTCTGTTACTTTGACTGTATATTATGTCATATAATCTTCTGCAATTCTCTAATTAACAGAACTATAGTACTCTGTTGCTGCAGATTTTTCTAGCAGTGAGTTGTGACATTTGTTATCTTATATAATGTGTTACATCTATATCTTATAAAAGTAGAAAATAGTTATTTAGTTGAAAAATATGTCATTTTGGGAGGAGGGGACATAATATTTTTGTTCATTGTGAATTGTGTTAGGAAACTAGTATTTTGTTAAACCTATTCTTGATTCCTATTAGGTTTTTAGTAATAAATTTTCTCGCTATTGTTGTATTCCAATATTTCTTTTAAGTAAGCTGTCCGCTGATTTTTGGGGAGATGGCCGAATGGCTAGGGCAGTTGCATACGGTACCAGAGTCTATGGGTCGAGTACCACAATTGGCATGGATGTTTGTAGCCGTTCGGAATCAGCTTGAAGCATGAAGTCCCTGTTTAATTGTCCCACGTATAACAAAAACATATTACCGTAGCGCTCTAAACCAAACCAAACAGCTGATTTTGTTATACGTTTGGACGACATTGTTATTTAATATTAAACTCTATCCATTGACTAATTAATAACTTTTCTAATTAGATTGATTAATGAAAAGTTTTTGAGTAAACTCTTTTCAATAAAATTCACACATTGTTTTTTATATTTTTCAAAGACGGTTTTTACAGAATTCTGTTAATAATAGGACAATAGATTTCTGCAGCGGATTATCTTACAATGTGTTGTATGCTTTTTTTTCTTATCAAGATTTATACTTCTGAATGATATATAAATAAAAAATACATGTGTTTTTGAAATATATGTCTTTATAACACCTCTAAAAGTTGGTTTTATGACATTACTTTTCATCTCAAAACTACTTTTTAAAACACTGAAATCTGGAAATAAAACAGAATTTTTGTCTAATGTATGCTGCATAAGTTAATCATTATGCTCATAGATTTTTCATAAATCATATTAGGATTTTTCAGTATAGTAAAAATATTCTGAATCAATATAAAACAAACGACGATTGTAAAAGTCTCCGAGGTCATAAAATTGAATCAAGATTAATTTACAGTAAAATTTTGAGCAAGTATTACTTTAATTATCTCTCTGCATGCTATGATAATCTCTCTGGTTCTTTAAATGGAAAATAAGGGACAATTTACTTTCGATTAAACTAATGGTATAACTTTTATGTTATGTTTGGAGTAGAAACCGATGTATCATTGCACCCTCGCGCAGTCAGTTTCTGTTTATCCTTTGTAAATTGTTATTTGCAAGCGACTGTCAATGTGGTGTTTCGCTTATCAAGTGACCAATTGTTAAGCGTGTCATACAAGTAAAGAGGGTCGTACATGGCCGAACAGCTAGTGGCATAAGTATAGCTGTGTTTTTCTTTAAGGTGCAGCTACTCCAAGACCTTACCAGTGGCGATGCTAGGCAGAATACAAGCTCTAGACCTAAGTCACGTGGTCTCTAAAGGCCACATAGGAATACCCAGAAAAGTTGAAGTGCTTGCTGGTGTAGTTGATTACCAACACGAACTCATGAATCCCAGTCGGGATGTTTCCCCCACCCCACCCCCACCCCAAAAATAATAAAAATAAAAATAAAATAGCCCTCCAGGAAACTTCAGAAAAAGGAAAAATGCAAATTTTCAGTGCATGAACAAACGATAAAAAAAACTTAACACTATTTATCATTATCACCAAAACCGTTATTAGAAACTGGTTTTTGCGGTATGAAGAAGGATTAAAATGTATATAATAGCTAGCAAAACACATGCAAATGGACATATATGCAAACTTGTATTCAAGACTACTATGTTTTAAGATAAAATAAAAATAAAAATTGAATTTTTAAAGGTAATTGTATAGTTTACATCTTATACTCAATGCAGAACTTTTTGAATTATTTACACATTACCAGAATATGTGCTGTAAAGAACACACGTGACTCTTAAATATCTGCTACGTTAAGCCCGTAAAAGGAGAGGGGATATATTGATTACCCGAAACGTAAGCCGACGCTTTACGTTATTTTATGTATTTTGGTAGCAGAAAATAATACTTAGATAATTCTTTTCAACAGAAGGTTATTTTTGAAGAATATTCTAATGTTAAATAGAGAAAAATGTATAAGGAGTTAAAAACATCCTTTAAAGATTTGAAAAAAAATACTAAATTGCTTTCCAGAAATTTTTCCTTCTTGTTCATAGATATTAATAAATATGCAATAGTTTTCATGTATTGTGTAATCTCAAAATAAGATACAGAATAAAACACAGGGCATAATTATAACAATTGTAATAGATTCATCCATATTTAAAGGATTAAAAACACATGCTCTTATCGGTACTTATAAACTCCTTTTTTTGTCTTAAATAATGGAGTGTTTTGAAATTTATATACATAAGCGAGTGTAAATGTTCTTATGTATGTGTTGCGTGTGTAAATACCAACTATCGAAAATTTGTTATTCACGATAGACGGTTTTGTATGACAATAATGTGTTATAAAAATATGCCTATTCAGCAAAATTTGACAATCACTAAGACAATACTAAAATACTTAATTTTGAAATTATATTTGCAACGACACGATGCATGCAACTGCTGCAATGTTACTAAATGTTCATTTACATAAAAATTGGCTTTTATAAGTCTCTTCGTTTAGATCAGGGGTTCCCAAACTTATTTGGCTTACCGCCCCCTTTTCAGAGAAAAAATTACTCACCGCCCCCCTGGAAATGTACCATTCTATGCAAGTAAACAGAGATACAAAAACAAATTTTCGGCCTTTTATGTATTTGCTTTTCTACCTATATAGACCATATGTTGCTGTAAATAAGACACCTTCAAGCTTGAAATTATAAAATTTTTCATTCAAATCAACCACAGCTACATTCGCATCACACATCAAAAATTAAGATGGCTAAGGATAATAGTCGTTTGATAAAAATTACAAATAACAGTAAAACTAATGTGAAGGATGAACTTGGAGCATAGCAATCAATTTATTTATATTCGGCTCTATTTTAGAAGCATTCTTAAATCACGGCGATTAGTAATTTGCAGTCAGTTTCTGTATTTAGATAACGGATTTGTGACCGCACTGAACCCACGTTCCACTAAATATGATGAAGGTAACGCTGTTAAGAATTTTTGTACCACAGCCCATAATCAAGGGTAAAATGTTGGTATCTCTTTTTTGCAGCCAGAACTGTTGATAGCTATGTTTAAATTTAAATTTTAATTCTTCATTTGTTGATACTTCTATCAGTTCTTCTTGTAATTTTACAAATTCCCCTGAGTTTGATCCTGAAAAAGGATCCAAAACCCAATCGTGTATGTTCATTTTAATAATATATTCAAACCATTGGTTGAAGTCAGAATGGAGAGCTCCCAAGTTTTGACAATATATAAGCCCGTCTTCATAATTTTTTTCTACTGCTGATAAATGTGGAAATTGGCTGAATTCCCCTCTTCCAAATTTTTTTTTGTTCAGTAGAAGTTTTGCCACGAAAGCGGAAATCACATTTTTTTTTTATTAAATTCAGATCATCGCCTTGGAGTTTTTGATTTGCGTCATTGAATTTACTAAACAGGTCTGTCAAATAGGCTATGTCATTTTTGGAATCGGTTAAGTTGACTCGTAAAGTATCATTGTTTTCTAAGAACTCTAGCACTGAGTCAAAGAGTTTATAAAATCGATCGAAACAGGCACCTTTTGACAGCCAACGACCTTCTGTATCAAGCAGCAAACGATTGAATTCTTCATCGTTTTCAGGGCAAAGTTGCCCAAACAATCTGCCATTCTCAGTGCGTTGCATCTGATTTTGTTGACTGCTTGAACGACATGCTGCAATGACCTATGCAGGCGTTCATTCAGAATTTTGGCAACTAAATGTTGCCGATGAATGATGCAGTGCACGGCAAATACATTCGGAACGCTCTTTTTAAATATGCAAGAAAACCCCCGTAGCGTCCTATCATCGATGGAGCACCATCAGTAGCAACTGATAAGATATTTCTGAGGGAGATTTCTTTT
Source organism: Dolomedes plantarius (assembly GCA_907164885.2). Taxonomy (NCBI): domain Eukaryota; kingdom Metazoa; phylum Arthropoda; class Arachnida; order Araneae; family Dolomedidae; genus Dolomedes; species Dolomedes plantarius. Next base: position 92,157,683 of record OU015494.1, on the reverse strand, counting down.
TCTTTGAAAAACTCTTCCAATGCATGAAATATTGATTTCCCCTTGGTATCAGTTTGCAAATTTTTTGCAAATAATAATTCGTGGCATATTTTTTCTTCTTGTGGGAATCGCACGTATGCTAACAGTAAGGCCTCATTTCCTGGCAAAGTTGACTCATCAAGTTCAATTGAGAACTGGGATTTCTTTAAATACTCACATAATGTCTTCAACATCTTGAGCCATTTCATCAATTCTCCTTTGGACTATAGGATTACTCAATGGAATTTTCTTTGTGATTTCAGAAGCTGGCTTGTGTAGCATAGAGCGCATTACTTCAGTTATAGCCAGTAGAATTAACTCCTTCAGTATGCAGTTTTCCTGATTTAGCAATCATTAGAGAAATTTTATATGAAGCACGCAACCCATCGTCACAACCTTTGGATTCTACTGAGAAGCGTTTTGCTAATGTCGGCTTTCTCAAAAAATTTTCCTTCGTTGCTTTAAAATAAGATAAGGTTTTATTTTTCTTATCAGCATGTACTTTTGTCAAATGTTCTAGTAATCTTGATGGCTTCATTGCTTCATTTGATTAAACTTTTTGACAAATCAGGCACATGGGTAATGTTGTTTGTAGGCGACGACAGCTGGCGTTGTCGTCCTGGAAGTAACATGAGACCAACCCGTAAAACTGCCACATCGTAGGGAGCACCATGTCATCCAAAATAGTGCAATAGGCGTCGGCGTTGAGCTTATCATGAACCATGACTCTCACGTCGTTTTTGGATAACGGAGTATGCATATTTCTCTTCGGAAAGAGCATAAATGTAGCCTTCGAACCACTGCTTTGTTAAAAACGCCATTTTGAATAAAAACAAAACTTTCAAGCCGCAGATTATAATTTTGACGTTTAAAAACATAGTACAATTGCAATTATTTCTTTTGCAGCAAACGATTTTTTATTACCGCTTACCAAAATCGTCTAAAAAATGTGCGAACAGCCTCTGTATATGTATATATATATATATATATATATATATATATATATATATATATATATATATATATATTAGCTGTTTACCCGGAGTTGTCCGGGTATTTATTTATCCCATTTTTTTATTACACAGGAAAAGGAATGAATTATACTTATAGTGTAAAATCTACGTAATTTTATTTACAGGTATTTAAAAGTATATATATACAGTATATAAATTATAAACTAAAATTACAAACTCATTATGATATTAATTTAACCTAAAACTTGATTAAAACCAACATTTTTAGTTTTCCCTCCTGAAGCAAGAATAAATAAATTCTTGGGTGAAGTCATCCTTCAGCAAGAAGCGTAAAGTTGTCCGTGAGAGAAACATGGCGATCTCAGATCCTTTCCGCACTACTTAATAGACTGTCCCTGTGACTTGTTGTTTGTGATCAACAACTCAAGTCTCACTGGAAATTGCAATATTTTACAGTTAAAAGGGAGATTCGTCGGAATGAGTGGTATCCGTGGGAAAAAAATGTTTCACCCACTCCCTTTCCTGTTAGGATTGTCGCTTCAAAAATATTGTCCAGTATTTTTACACACAGTTTTGTGCCGTTGCAAAGTTTTGGCGGGTCGAATTTCCGTTGCAAGATAATTGGAGATCCAACTTTAAGAAAAAGACGATATGGTGGCAACCCAGCCGGATCAAATGAGTTTAGGAACTCTGTTGGGAAATTGACGACCTCATTGGTATATATTACGGTATCGATAGATTTGTATTCAGTGACTATGCCTTGTAACATGGAAAACAATGGATTGTTTATTTCTTGTACATCTTCATTTTTAGCAGCAATCATGGCCCTCTTTTACAACCACTTCAAATTGGGATAGTTTTGGAAAACAGCCGGATAGACCGCATTTATATGCTTCATAAATATGTCATCAACCCCTGGCTAAATTATGTTTTCAGAGCCTTTTTCTATTTTTAATATGTAGTTGTAATTAGCTATTCCAAAATTGGGGAATTTTTTTAATTCATGCTCTAATAAAAACAAGAAATTGTATGAAATGATAAAAATTTTGAGACAGGTTTTACGTTAAAAATTTCTTGAAAAAACATTGATTAGTTAAGAAGATATCCTGCGCGATGTGCTACAAAATCACATACAAAGAAAAACAGGTTTAATTTTTTTAGACAAAATGTAATGTTAGACAAAATGTAATGAAATAAATAAACGAAATACAATATAAATAAATAAATCTACAATTGTGGGAAAGAAAACCAGTGATGTAGCGAGCATAACTGGAGCCCGAGATATGATACCTTTTTGGCACCCCCTCCCCCGCGGAAAGACATATAGTAATACAATATATAGAATTTGTTATTTGGGGACCATTGGCATCCCACTGCGAGTGGCGCCCGGAGCATTAGAGACCCTCTTGCCCCCTCTCACTACGTAAAATCTTAATTCATGCCCAAATAAGAACAACATATTGTAGGAAAGGATAAACATTTTGGTATAGGTTTTAGGTTAAAAATTTCATGAAAAAATATTAATTTGTTAAGAAGATATCCTGCAATGCTACAATATCACATATGAAGAAAAACGCGTTTAAAATTTTTACGGCAACTTAGACAAAATATAATGAAATAAATATAGGAAATACAATATAAATAACTATACCTATAATTGTGGGAAAAAATTATTTTAATGCATGCTCCAATAAAAACAACATATTGTAGGAAATGATAAAAAATTTGGTATAGGTTTTAGGTTAAAAATTGCATGAAAAATATTAATTAGTTAAGGTGATATCTTGCGTGGCGTACGGCAACTTAGGAAAAATAAAATGAAACAAATATATGAAATACAATACAAATAATTATGGCAACATAAATAATTATAAAATATTTTTCATAACTTTCCTTAAATTGTATGTTGTATGTAGTATTAGAACAAATGAACTTTTTCAGTTTTAACAGAAAAAAATGTGTGAAAAGAAAATTATTTACCTATGTTTTGTTAATACGAGCACGCTGTAAAAGTAGGAACTCAGAGTTGAAATAAACTTTTCCCTATTTTTTTCGCGTTCAAATAAATCCTGCGAAGGCAAACAATTCAGCGTTTGGTTTGGTCTCTTGCGTCCGGTCATAAAATTCACCCCTGTAGCAAAGTGCATATATACCTCTAATTATATTTAACAACCTCTCAATGTCCTTGGCCCCACCGGGAATATTTTCCCAAACTATGTAAATGTGTGTCTAATTATTATTATTAATTTTTTTTTTGCATTAGCGGTACTCAAAGCCCATATGGTCCGGATAAAGTTATGGCGGTCCATCTTAAACTTTAAAGATCTCTTAGGCGGAATCATCAGTGACCGGAAGTGGCTAAACAAAGTGGAAACGGGAAGTCAATTCGAGCAAAAAATTGATTGAGGAGTACTGCCCAAGATGCCCAGGGCTGTAAATAAGACCAAAAATAGAAACTAAGTCAATAGATACTTAACAAGTCTCACAATACATAATTGTTTCCCACCTAGGTTTTTCCCGTATACTCTGTGTCCAGTGTCCTCCGAATATTTTAGAATTATCTTGTCTTCTTTCTTTATGCTTTCACCGCCCCCCTACTTTCGTTCACCGCCCCCCCAAATATCACCAGAGGCGCTACCGCCCCTGGATCGTTCCAGCGCCCCCCGGGGGGCGGTATCGCCCACTTTGGGAATCCCTGGTTTAGATTAACTTAGAAAGGTAGCGTTTACAGACAAATGAATAAGCCAATAAAGGATTAGAAATCAAAGTTCTATTTGCTGTTAATATATTGCAGTAAATAAATTTCTGCATAATCAAGAAAATATTTGACTGCTTAAAAAATATAGCTAAAATTTTGTCAATATACCCAACAAACTCAGATGCATCGGGCCGGGGCCGGAAGATTCCGGCCAGCCGATTTCTCCACTGCCGGGCCGACGCATTAGGTCAGTATCGGATCCGTCACGGGAGTGTCCTCTCTCCCGCGACTACCCCGTCGACTGCTGGGCCGCTTCCGGTAGGAATCGAGCCATCGTTCATCCGACTACGAACCGTGAGGAAGCCGCGAGGAAGCCATCAATGCGGACAGAAAGCCGCCGCGTAACCGGAGGTTGACGGGCCGGTTACGGGAGCAATAATTGGTGTCGACATACCGTCATCTACCCTTCTCGTAAACAGCAATGTGCCGTAGGTCCGGGCTGCCAGCATTCTACCAGAATCGGACCGCCAGCATTTTTTCAAAGTTTTGCGTAGGACCCTTTCGTTTATATGCTTATTTTTATTATTTATTACATTGACGAATAACCTCTGATATCAACCCTTTCACTTTTATTATTATTATTATTATTTTTTGCCTTCATATTTCTAGTATTCTTTCCAGTTTTGCCTTATGTATTTTTAGGTATTACCAAATACTGATCTTTGTTATTACCTAAAAATTTGCATATGAATCACAAGTTTTCTTGTTAGAACAAGACCTCCTTTTGTATTAACCCATTAATCTCCAAAATTATAAGGGGTGAATTTTTTTTAATAAAAATAATATTGGCTATTCATTTGAACATATACAACATTAATTTATGGGGAAAATAACAAAACTGGTCTTCACTTTAGAAAAATTGAGTGTTGCGTTCGCGCTACGTCAGCGGAATAAGAGTATTGACAGTAAGTGAGTTCAAGTGAACTTCTGCAAGGTTTTCTTTGATTTAAGCACTGGGAATTTTTTTAACTGTGTTACACTTTAGGAAGAAAATGATCACTTTACAGGTAATTAATTCATTATAAAGATTTAACTTATTTTTCCTTTACAAAATTACTGATTATTTCCAGAAAACAGTTTCAATCATGAAAAGCTTCACTACAATCACAATGTAGAGTAACGTCACAAACTTTGCATGGATAAATTGTCTGGCTATGGGATTGTTTACTACGCAGTCTTCTGCTGTCTTCAGACTTGACAATAAAATGTCCACGTTCTCCCCGTAATGGCTTTTGCATGCTGAATGTCCTTATCAAGAGATCTGTAAATTTCTTTCCGAGGTAAAGAATAATATCCCGTCGGCAACAATATTCCAATGAACCGTCTCATTTAGGCTTCAGATGCTAAAAAATGGGGGTAATTCTTTTGTTGGGCACATGAGTTTGTTTATTCCACGAGAAAGGAAAAAACCTCTGAGCCAAAGAGAAGATCAAAAATCTCTGCACTAGTTTTACCTTGTATTATACTTTTCATAGTTCCGATTTGATCTTTTTCTTCATTTTTCGGCTGAGACATATTGAATGGTCCCTTCTTTATCCATTTCAAATCTTCAGTTTTTTTTATTTTTTTTATTTTTTCGAAAGACTTGTACTGCTTTTAGGAGGCAAAAACTTCTTTTTTTACTCACACTTCAATTTCGACAGCAGTATCGCATGGTAAATCATCATTGTCACTATTCAAAATATTATCATTTCCTTCTTCTTCATCACTAGCCTCTGCTGTCTCTGGTAAAATAACAACAATATCAGTTTCATTCTCGTCATCATTATCTGAATCTTCGTCGAAAATTCTTTGAAGAACTTCTTTAAACGTAAAGTATCTAGTTTTAGGCATTTCTTTAAGCACAGAACGGGGGAAAGTTCTACCGAGTCGAACAAAACATGTGATTAAGGAAACTACCCTTATCCCGCTGACTTTGCGCCAACACAACACCTGTTTTTTCTTCCTCCCCCACCCAAACAAAAGCAACCGATTGAAGGAATGCTCTGATAAACTTTGACCTAAGCTAAAAATAGATCACCCCTAAAGCTCACGTTTGTCTCCCTATATTTCTTCTGTGAAAAAGACCAGGAGAAATTTACCGTTCAAAAATGCTTAACTAACTGTCTAAGTTTGGAACTCGTTATTAAATCAAAAGAACAGTTGAAGGCAAATATTTTTCAATTCGATTATTAACCCTACTCAAAAACTACTGTTAATATAAGAATCATTTGATAGCTAAATTTTTATACGCTTTTATTTTGACCGGTGCGTCAACGCAACACCAGCGGTTAATGGGTTAAGATACATTTACCCTAATTTGAAAGTTAGATAACATTAATACCAACCATTAAAGCTAAATCTATCTTTCCATTCGATCTAAGGTTCCCGTTTTTTTAAAATTTAGATTGAGATATAGCATGTAAAACAGTACTATGTATTTATTCTTTCCATTCATATTATTGCATTTCATCCAAAGAAATGCAGCACAAATCTATGTTTATAATAATTAACCCCAAAAATTTGTACTTCCCCAGTATAAAATTTATTAACATAATTTGATAAATTTATAAACATAAATTTGATACATTCACGAGTAATGTTTAGTGTGATATGATGAAACCCATACTCAAACCTTTGTGAGCTTATGAAAACTTGCTCAGAAGAATTTATTTAAATTATTTTTTGGTGTAGAGTTAATAAATGCTCTACAGATAAGAAAATTATTGTTTGCATAGTTTTGTGAATTAAAGAGTAATTTATTAAATTCTTATAAGTCATTTTTTTAAAATATTTTCTTTTATATTATAGAGGACATTGAATATCCAACTCTTGATAGTACTATTTTTGAGAAATAGTACTATGATAGTAATATTTCTCAAAAATAGTACTATGATAGTAATATTTCTCAAAAATAGTACTATAATAGTAATATTTCTCAAAAATAGTACTATGATAGTAATATTTCTCAAAAATAGTACTATGATAGTAATATTTCTTAAAAATAGTACTATGATAGTAATATATCTCAAAATGACACAGCAATAGAAAATAATTATAGAAACACATGCTTTTAAATACAGAAAATAATTAGTCTAAAGTAAAAATAGTTTATTTAGAAAGTACATAGCACATTTACAACATTTGTTTCTATATTTTCTACAAAACAGGATCATTTAGCTGTACCTCTGGCTCCATCTTTACACCATATAGGGAAAAAAAAGAAAGAGAAAATCAGTTCATAAATTTATGTTAAAGGAAAATGACTCCCATCCCCTGATATAATTTATGAATCAAAAGAAGAATTTATTTAAATTATTTTTTGATGTAGAGTTAGTAAATCCTCTGCAGATAAGAAAATTATTTTTTGCATAGTTTCGTACATTAAAGGGTAATTCATTGTTGTAAAAATAGTTGATTGTTGAAAGTAGTTGAAAAAATTCATTGTTGATAAAGTAGAATTAATTAAATCCAGTAAGGAAATATAAAATCTGAGAAAAGGGCTTAAAAAAACTTGATATAAAACCGCACCCAACACATGAGTGCAGTTTTAAATCTGTTGTCATTTTATTGATAACTACTTCCAAGAAGTAAATTCCTACTAAATGTTTTTGTAAAACTATCAAGCGTAAAATAACCCTTGGCATTTTATATCTTTATAATATAAAAATATAAAATTTTTTTGGTAAGCAGTTATGATAAAAGACTTTCACAAGAGTCATGGTTAACTGAAGTCCCTGAACTGCACTTTCGGACATACCTAATACTTTTATAACAGGCTTGCCAGTTAAAAATATAATGAATAAAGGAAATCAATATCAATCCACAAATTACTGCAACCAAAGTTTATGAGAATGTTCGGATTAACATATAAAATATACAAAGAGAAATTAGAAAATTTGAGTTGTTTATGAATTAAGAATTATGTAATAAAATATTTTTTAGAGTTTTTCATAGAAAAATTCATATTTAGGTACAAAAAATAAATTTTAAAAAATATATTCATAACTTTGTGATTTTGCCCACAAGTTCACTGCTGAAAAAAAAAGGATATCTAGAGAATAAAAAAATGGGTTCAGTGAGGTTCAAATCAACTTACATATTATGAATCGAGCACACTGCCAAGTGAGCTATGGAATCTTTCGAAGGAAATCACAATGAGGTGAAGAGGGATTCCAGTTTCAGAATTCTGTAAAGAAACCAATATTTTTTTATAATGCCATAATAAACATTAGAGTGATTTGTGACACCAAGTAGCATTGAAAAGAAGAGTTCATTATAAATTTGCTTATCAGTGAAATAAAAAAGGTAGTATGACCCCCTTACATGTATACTTTGGACCATAGGCGTAGCGTACTTCTAACATTTGGGACGGGCAGAAATTGAATTCAGCTAGGGCCCTTCTCAGCGCATTGACTACCGATCGATCCTTAAAATTTGAAATATTATGATTTTTTAAATTGAGTAACAATAGAATTGATGTTTCAGTAGTATTCAAAAAGTTATACAATGAGAAAAATAAATGTAATATAAATAAAAGAAGATAAAAAATGGTAGCATCGAATTTTTGTTATGAATCATATCATTGTTGAAAACTATGTTACGGCTAAAGACATAATCGGTATTTTCAGTTTCACAGTTTGAAAAAATGGGAAAAAAACCAACTTTCTTAAAAGATTTCTACAATTTTCTGATTTAACTGAACTTCTATTAACGTTTTAATTTATTTCAAGTTAAGTTAGGGGGGGGTGGCACGTCTATGCTTTGGACCAGTAAGTTCTTATTTATTTTGCACAACATTTCAACTAAATACAATCTAAAAGTCTTTATAACAAATAGCTTATAAATCAATAATTGAGGACATTCTCACATTTTTAATGAAGATTTTACAAATGACACACACGGAATGCAAAAGTTTACCTAAAGTTTTAATAAATACCTAGTTTTATAAACAAACTTTGTCCATGAACAGATTTTATATTTTCTAAATAAACCTTGGCATTTTATACTTTTATAATATAAACCTCTTTTTCGGCAAGAGTTAAAAAGACTTTAACAACAGTCATGTTAACTGAAATTCCTGGACTGAACTTTCTCACTCACCTAAAACCTTAACAACAAGCTTCACAGTTAAAAAAGAATAAATAAAGGATATCAATATTCAATCCACAAATTATTGAGACCAACGTTTATGAGAAAGTTGAGATTAGCATACAAGTTTAAAAAATTTAACTTGAAATTTTTAGTTCTTTAATAAATATTTTTATAGATTTTTCATAGAAAAATTTAAATTAAAGTTCAAAATAAATCTAAAAAATATTAAAAACAGTGATTTTGGCCAAGAGTCTACTGCTGAAAACAAAAGTATATGTCGAGAAAAAAAAGTTACACAAACTTACGCAGGTTATGAATCCAAGTCAGCTTTGGTCTTCCAAAACGACTGCGATCTGAAGCTAGATTCCACTTTCAAAATTCTGTAAAGAAACCAATATTTTCTTATAATGCCATAATAAAAATTGAACGATTTATCAAACCAAGAAGTATTGAAAAGTAGAGTTCTTTATAAACTTGCTTATCACTAAAATAAAAAGGGGAATATGACCCCTTTACTTATAACTTTGGACTAATTTCTTATTTATTTTGAACAGAATGATACCTAAAGACTTTATTAAAGTCTTTTGAAAACAAAGAGCTTATATAGACAGTTATTGAGAACATCATCACATTTTTAATAAAGATTTTACCAATGACACACACAGAATGCAAAAGTTTACCTAAAGTTTTAAGAACAATCTAACATACATGATGTTATCTAAATAAACGTTCTCATCCTTGTTGGGTTCTTCAAGATTTTAAATCTGAAACTGAGAAATAAAATTATATAAATGCACAATGACCAACAATTTAATAACTTAGGGATGAAAAATGGAATAACCTTTTGCATCTATATATGATTAAGCAATAATAAAAAATAAAAACAATTATAATCATTAACATTCACATTTATACTGATATGTGCATGTGTATTTTACATCTTTTACGCACTCATGCATACTGCATGATGGGGCATAAATCAGAATTATATGGTTTGTTGCGTTAAAAGTATGCATGATCTATAAGTATAAAATCAATAAAGTTATGTTAGAATTTATAAAAATTATAGCATGAAATTGAACCTTCTTACTTGGTATTGTGAAATCTATAAAAGCCCAAGTTAACATACAGGTAAAATGCTGTCTATACTACCATTAAAAACATGAATAATGTATTTGGATAGCAGTCAAAATTATAGCACCATTGACTCTTTTTTAAAAATTTTTAGTATTTGAGATCTGGCATTATGAAATACATCAAATGTTCAAATGTTTTCATTATCTCATGGATTTCGTAGGCTGTTACGAAAAGAAAATTTTAATGTTTCATATAAACTGATGAAAGAAAATGTTAGGTTAGAAAGAAATTGTAGTGGTTTTTATAAACGGATTAAGAACATCCTACTGTCATATTAAAAGTCTTTTTTTGTTATTTTTTTACCAATTTCATCGTAATTATTTATTTTAAAACTTTTTTCAAGCTACTAATTGTGTGGAAAAATATTTTTATCTTAGTTAAGGGAACACTGCATTTATATATCAATAATAATTGAAAATATCAATATATTCAATAGTTATATACATTATAAATCAACAATTTTTAATATAAATAATATAACCACAAGTAATATTGGTTGCTTTTGACATTTTTTTAGATGACTTTAATTTTAATTATTCCTAAAAAATAAATTATCTGTTATAAAAAACCGTCTAGAGAAAACTGGAATTCATAAACAAGTTAACCTGATTCAATTAAGGCTTTCCAAACAAATTATTGCTTAAAAAGGTACTTATGTGTGCATGTTACTATGAGATACCTGTTAATGTGATTATAATCATGGATTATGCTTTAGTATATTTATGATTATTCTCAATCTCTTCTTTCTCTGTGAATATGCTTTCTCTGAATTTCAAAGGGGGAGTTCTTAATTTGACTTGGGATGTTTGTTTATAGGCTTATCAGCTACCTAATTCAGTGAATGAATAAATTTTGGAGTAAAATATCATAGAAACAAATGTTAATTACATTAAATTATATCATATGGATCAGAATTATATTGTGCAATAATTTAATAATTATTAAAATTTATATACCAAACTAATATTTCATTGATTTATCATAGAATACATTGAACAGGAAGAAAACTATCAAAGAAAATTTATAATGATGAACAAACCATTTACTTCCTTTGTCCATCTAAAATATTAACGGAAACCCGAATCTTAAATTTTTCCGAAACAAAATGTTTTTATTTATACATACGAAAGTGCTCGTAAGTGCCATAAGTATTGCTATTATAAGTATAAGTATTGCTAATTCAATAGACACTCAGTGCAGTAGAATTTGATCTGAAATACGGTCAATTCATATTATAACTTGTATTAAAACACTATCTTATAACAGTATTAGAATAATGTTCACTATACAAGGGTGTTAAATAAAATCAAAGGCAATAATTTAAGACTAACGAATGATACTTACTTGTGGATTTCTGCCAACTTGTAAGCAATCTTTAATGGCGCCCTTTCAATCACGTGCAACTGAAAGTCCAATCAGATGACACTAGTGCATTGTAGTTCCGAGCCAAGGTTACGAGGCGAAAAAAACATGTTTTGGAATTTCAATATGCTATAGCTTTCAAAAGCTGCCTTTTGGGATTAGAATATAAAATATAAAATTTTATTGCTCTGCTGAAATATTTTTCAGGTGCTCAAAGGGCTTGAAAATAGATATTTTTGTGAAAAGAGATAAAATTATTTTTTCTCTTTATTTTATGGTATATTAAATTAAAAATATATATTTTTTGTAAATAAAATATTCAAAATATTTTTACAGGAAACTTAGGTATTTCTAAGTACACTCATGGACAAAAAAATTAGCGCACCAAGAAGGAGTCGTCAAAATGAAACGAAATTTTACATACGTAATGACTACTTTGATATAAGTAAATGATAAGAAAATCAAAGAAAAAGGATAATTTATTTCAGAGAAAAACGCAAAAGAAGGGAGGAGTTAATACTTCGTTGGACCCCCTCTAGGGCGAATGCACGATGCGATACGATCGGGCATTGAGTCATACAAGTTATTTATGATGACTTGAGACATTTCGTTCCATATTTGCTGTAACCTTGCCTCTAGTTCGTTCAAACTCGTCGGATGCCCAACTCGTCGTCCCAAATGATCCCAGATATGCTCGATTGGAGACAAATCTGGGGATCGGGCAGACCAAGGAAGGGTAGTAACAGTGCGGAAACAGTCTTGTGACACCCTTGCCGTATGATGCCGAGCATTGTCTTGTTGAAAAATGCCTCCTGGGAGCCGTTGCATGAGTGGCAACACATGTGGTTGCAGAATTTCATGAACATACCGCTGGGCTGTCATGGTGCCACGGAACAATACTAGGGGTGACTGTGTATTGTAGGCAATGGCACCCCATAAAATCACACCAGCTGTGGGAATGATGTGTCGCTGTACAGCAAAGGCAGGATTGAAGCGTTCACCACGGGCTCTCCACACACGAACACGATTGTGATCACTGCCGAGATTGAATCTGGATTCGTCGCTAAAGACGACCTGGTTCCATTCCGCTGCAGTCCAGAATCCTCGTGCGCGGCAAAACTCCAAACGGAGGCGCCGATGGGTGGGCGTCAAGGGCAGCACACGTAATGGGCGCCGAGATACCAACTGTCCTTCAGCCAGGCACCTTCGTATGGTTCGAGAAGACACAGAGGCCCCTAGTGAAGGTGCTACCTGTGCCTGGATGGCGGCCGATGAAGCAGTTTGCCTGTACGCGTGCATTTCTTACGATGTGGCGGTCTTCTCGACGACTCGTCTGTCGAGGGCGTCCTGAGCCTGGTCTTCGTTACATGACATCTCTCGTGTCCACTGGCCCCAACACCTCCTCACAACACAATCAGAGCTGCTTAATTGACGAGCTACTCGCCTAGCTGACCACCCAGCTTCCATAATCCCGACGATTCTACCCCTCTCAAACTGCGACAACTACTTATATTGTCTTCGAACACGGCGTAATGGCATGTCTATCTCAGGTCTTCCTTTGTAAATGATTCAGCACACTCAAACAAGCTTTGGTTAAATGTTTTATACTCCACAGAGTAAGATGTTCAACGCCCTCTACCGGCTATACGTACTGCGCAATCAAGCTGCATTTCTAATCATTTGCATATCTCCCCGACATGTACCTTCATTGCAAGTTTCGTTACGATCCCGCAATTATTTCTTGGTGCGCTAATTTTTTTGTCCATAAGTGTATTTCTAATTTTTAGATGTCATTGCAGAACAACTGATTTTGTAGAATTTCACAATTTTCATCATCTTAATTAGACAGTAGCATATTCTTATAATACACATTGGAATGAAAAAAACCATTTTTAACTAAACGTACTTTGTTAAAATAAACAAATCACACTTATTTTGAAAAATATTAATGTAATGTCTTTAAAGGCAAAGTGTTATTTTGAAATAAACATTCATATTTTTCAAAACTCCTTAGTAATCATTCATGGTTTGCTTTACTTATTTCACTGACACACTGAATTGCTTTCTGTTTCAAATTTTGGCATTTCTTTCGAGAATGTATTTTTGACTCGCTAACTAGTTTAACAATCCTCTCAACTGCTTGTGTGTGACATGGGAAAATTATTGAAGTCAATACATTGCCTCTCGTGATCAGATTCTTTTGCTTCCTTTATAAACTGCTTTAGTTTGTCATCAGAAATATGCCTCTTCATAGGAATTCCTGTTACTTTAACATCATTCCATTCAATCATATCAATATAATCCTTGGCATCAAAGTTTATACGTTGAAATAAAAACTTTTTGATGCCACCTTCATTTTCAGCTCTTGCTTTTAGATTCCGTTGTAATCCAAGCTCTCTCTTACATGACTGCGATCATCTGATATCATACAAAGGACGAGATTTTCAGAAGCAGATTTATGGAACTGGAAAATGTATATAAGATAGCATAATAGCATTTTTCAATGGCAACAACCAGCATTTAAACATTACTGTAATTGGAATGGATGGAACTGCCGGGAACACTGGATTGAATAATGGTGTGGTTCCTTTATTGGAAAAGGAATTAAGAAGGCTACTGCAATGGTTGATTTAACTATTTCATGGAAATGAACTGCGGCTACGTCCTAATTTGGAGGAGAAATAGGTAAAGAACTAGAAAACTGCTATGGACTTCCAGTAATTGAATTTTCACCTATTGAAAATGGCATTCCATTACTAGAAATTAAGGATGATTTAAGTGTGGACCCAAAATATTTGTTAGAAATGTCTAATGCAATCTCTATTGGAAGGTGCTCTTCTGATTTGTCTATGAGAAAACCAGGAAAACTTTGTTTTTCATGATAGCTTACATTAGCAAACCGAATACTTCACTTGTATGTGGGAACAGAATGTACTGCAAAAAAAATCTCCAAATACTGACTGAGTACATTTTGTAAGTATATGCACCTGTTTCGTTTCACATAAAGATGAAACTATCTTATACCCATGGATCGAAGCACTTGTAGAAACTTGTAAGCTATTCACGTTACCTCCATCAGACTCTTAAAAATGTAATTGACCCAGTCATTCAAAGAAATTCGTACTTTGCTGCTTCTGAAAATCTCCTCCTATGTATGATATCAGTTGATCGCAGCCACGTAAGAGAGCTTGGATTACGCCGGATTTTAAAAGCAAGGACTGAAAAATGAAGGGGGCATTAGAAATTTTTAAATTCAACGTATAAACTTTGATGCCAATGATTATATTGATATGATTGTACGTAAAGATGTTAAAGTAACAGAACGAGGCATATTTCTGATTACAAACTAAAGCAGTTTCTAAAGGAAGCAAAATAATCTGATCAGGAGAGTCAACGTATTGACTTCAATTTTCCATGTCACACACAAGCAGTAGAAAGGATTGTTAAATTTGTTACCGAGTCACCCTTACCCGTCCGGGGCATTTCTGCAAGAGTTGCATTGATAAAAACGAAAATACATTCTCAAAAGATAATGCCAAAATTTAATAATAAAAACAAAACAAAACATAATTCAATGTGTCAGTGAAATACGTAATGGAATCCATGTGTGATTACTATGGACTTTTGAAAAACATGAATTTTTTTTTCAAAATAACGTTTAACATCCCCAATCTCAAAGAACTTGTTAATCTTATGCACGGTATGTGTGCGTTTAAATTTTCTTCTACACCCACTTTTGATTATATTCCTAAATCTGAAAAAGTTAAACCTCTGAATCAGGCAGATGAGCTTAATGCAAGTTGTTTAACCTTTTGCAGCATCTGGGCCGCATGGTAAATTTTTTCAATGCAGGCGGTCCGCATAAAAAAGTCAACTGCATTCAAAAGTTTAGTTTTATTATGAAAATGAAAAATACATTGTATATGTAATGTATAAAATATTATAATCTTGGTATTCAATGTGATGTGGTAATTTTAAACGAAATCGAACATAATGTGATTTTTGAAATTGGTGTTTTTTTTAATATGTCTGCTATATTAACTATGAAAAATATTTTTATTTGATGAAATTATAACTTTTGCAAATAAATGTGATTTTGAATTAATTTTAATTGCATTAGGATTAGGAAAATGGTGAAACACAACATCAACATTGTAATGATTTATATTTGTTATATCATGCTTGGGCCGCAGGTTGACCTTTTCCTTACGGGGTGGGATAGCATATATCTCAAGCAAGTACTCTCCAAAAATACGGGCTTGGGATAACTGTCGTCCCAAAGTTTTCATTCCCCTATCTTTTTCAAAACCGCACAGGATGCATGATATTAGTTCAGCGGGGTCTTATTTTGCTGAGGGCTGATTATTTTCCGGAGGGAAAAAGTGACGGTTTACAACTGACAAATGGGGAAAAATAAACATACGCTGCTAATTAGGGGAAAATTTTCTTATTCTAGGTATATGAGGAATATTATTTTTGACGATTTGCTCCACTCTTGGTGATTGAAATTAGTCTGATACTTTTATTCTTTGTTTAAAATTTATGAAGTTAGAATTTTTCATGTTTCTCATTTTTTCCATTTAGGCATTCTATTTTTTCCTCGCTTTCATTATATTATTTTTGAAAAGTGAGAAATATGTTCAAACGACCTAGGTCAAGATGTATATATGTTTATAAGTATGTATATATACATTCATGCATGAGTACATTCATATTGGAAAGAGAAAATGCTTTATAAAACGTAACTATCACAAATTGGAAATTAATATAAATACTTGCATGTTAAGTCATATAATAGCATTTTCCTGTCCTGTGTAAGATGAGAAATGTGAAAAGTAGAATCTAAAATACAATGAATGGAGGTAATCAAATGTGAAGAAAGATTATATAATGCAATAAAACCAGAATAATCTACAAAACCTGATGATCATATTAAACTATTTAATTCTGGTCTTATTTTGGATACCTATATGTCTTGAACATCACGTTCAACTTCATACACACTCACACACACACATACACGATTCTCTTTTTCCACGAGGAATAGAGAGAAAAAAAGACTTACAGTGCACATATAGAATCGGGAGATAAGTTCTTTCCAAATATGCTTAGTGGAAAAAAAGTTGATTTTCTCATGAAATTTGGATTTGTTGAATAAATATGTAA
This sequence comes from Dolomedes plantarius, assembly GCA_907164885.2. Taxonomy (NCBI): domain Eukaryota; kingdom Metazoa; phylum Arthropoda; class Arachnida; order Araneae; family Dolomedidae; genus Dolomedes; species Dolomedes plantarius. The sequence continues at coordinate 92,141,195 of OU015494.1, read as the reverse complement.
GAGCAAACCCACAAATCTTATTTACGGCTTATTTTTTTAAATTGAAAAAGTACGGCAGTCGAAAATGGTTAAAAATAAATTGAATTTTTTAAAAAATATGTACAGGCATACGTATAACATTCTATCATTCAGTGTCGTTACTGGATGATAAACGTACCCATTTACCGTTTCTTTTCGGTGTCGAGAAATTCCTCTCGTCAATAAAAATATTGAGTGGCGATATGTCTACAAGTGTATATGGAATAAAATGAAAATCTTGCGTTTCGTTTGTTTCACCGGTTTTGAATACAAATTCGGTTATTAGATAGTGTGATTTTGTTTTTGTTAGTTCTCTATAAGATTCTGCATAACATGCCAGAATCATTTTTAAATCACGTTGGAATGACACAGCTCGTACGGCATTGTCATAATTTGTAAGGAAATGATTTCCGTGTTTATTGGCTAGTTGGAAGCCTTCTAGAATCGTACTTGCAGATAGTGGAATCACACATATATCATCATTACTATAAACAAACGGGAAATCACTCTCTGAAATACTCTTTTATAACACTGTATTCAATATTTTTTATTCTTTTTACATTTTTAAATCATGTTACAGCAAAAAAAAGTGTTAAAAAATAATCGGTTCTTTTTCTTGGACCGTGTTATTTCAAATCCTTGCAAAAAGAGAATCGGGTATGTATATATTAAGAGTGATTGAGTGTGTGTCTTATTCTGTCTGATTTAACGAGTTTCGTACACAATAAATACTTTTTCTTTAAAGGACAATTTTTGGAAAAAAAATCCCAAAATCGAACGGCCACTTAAAATCCTTTTTAAGGAATCCTTACCGACACTTTAGATGTGGAAGTCGAAGGCGAATTAATTATTTTAGGCATACGTCACTGTAAAAACTGGTAGCGAATTTGGTACCAATCAAACTTCCAATACTCTTTCATAGAGCTAAGCTCTTAAAAATAATTTTAATCTCTCATCTAGCAAACCTATTCAAAATTTTCAACCCAACAATGTTTAATCTTTGGGAAACCTAGATGTACGCTAAATAAATTTATCAAAATCCGCGATGTGTTAGCTGAAATTAAAAATTTATGTTCCGACCTTAATATTTCAAATCATACCCAGTACATTAATTGTTCACAGGTTAATTCATTGGTTTCTGATAGTGCTTAACATTTTTTCATTTGTTTTTCTGTTCTATGCCAGGCAGTTTCCTCTTACTGTAGTTCCACAATTAACAATGTGTCAGTGAATGCTGGTGTGTGGCGTCCGTTTTTGCTTCCCATGCTTCCGTAATGGGTTCGATCCGGAAAAGTGCATTTCTGTTTTCTCTACTCGCGCATGTTCACACCAGCCAATTTAATTTATTAAATATGAAGTACTTATTACTTAAACTTAATTGCCTTATATGTTATTTCTAATATTTATTTAAACTAATTTTTTGGCCTTTTTTTTCTTATTGTAAATATTATTTCTCGTATCCTGATTCAATTACAAAAAAACAATGTAATACACACAAGAGCCAAAACATTATGACCACCCCTACATTTTGCAATGAATTCGCCTGGATAACATGGAAGGCACGTGATAAGGTGGAAGTGGTATTTAACTGCTGCTGGAGAGTCTGAAGAATCATTCTTTCACTTACTTCTGTGTGTGATGGGAAAGGCTGCGAATCTAAGCGATTTGATAGAGGGCAGATTGTAATGGCTCGAAGGCTTGGAACGAGTATTTCCGAAACTGCACGACTCGTGGGTTGTTCGCGACCTACAGTTGTTAGTACTTATGCAAAGTGGATGAATGACGGTGAAACCAGCAGTAGACGACATGGTGTTGGATGTCCACACTCTATCAAAGAAAAAGGTCGTCGGAGACTGTCTCGCATGGTGAAGCAATATCGGGGCCAGACAGTGGCTCAGCTGACTGCCCAATACAAAGCAGGGCCAAGTAGAATAGTATCGCAGAACACTGTTCAGCGGACACTGTTGGATATGGGACTACGCAGCAAACGTCCCACTCGTGTGCCTTTGCTGACAAAGCGTCATCGCCAACTGCGCCTGCGGACCCGGGAACATCGCCACTGGTCCATGGATCAGTGGGAGAGAGTTGCCTGGTCAGATGAATCACGGTTTGTCATTCATCACGCCGATGGCTGTGTCAGGATACGCCGTCTTCCAGGCGAACTGTTGCTCCCCCAATGTACAGTAGGTCATACACAGGCCGGTGGTGGCAGTATTATGCTTTGGAGGACGTTCTCTTGGAAGTATCTGGGACTTGTGGTTGTGGTAGAGCAGACCATGAATGCTACAGGGTATCTGAACATCATTTCGGACCAGTTGCACCCTTACATGGCCTCTGTTTTTCCAGCTGGAAATGGAGTGTTCCAACAGGACAACGCCCAGTGTCACAAATATAAAATTGTGTTGGAGTGGTTCCAGGAACATGATGCTAAATTCCAGTTAATGTCCTGGCCGCCTAACCCACCGGATCTCAATCCGATAGGACACATGGGACGGCAGCTCACAGTTCAAAGACCATCAATTCGCAATATCTCGGATTTGCGTGACCGTTGCTTAAACATCTGGTACAATCTGTCTCCGGCCATCTACCAAGGACTTGTGGCATCCATGCCAAGGCGGGTTGAATCTGTCCTGCGCGCCAAAGGTGGGCCAATTCGTTATTGACAGGTGGTCATAATGTTTTGGGTCTTGAGTGTATATTCTTCAATGTACGTACTGAGGATAACGGGTCTTATTTTTTTATCTTATTTGGTGTCTCATGACATCTACTGTCTATGTCTCTGACATTATATTAAATTAATATTTTTCTAAATATGTGTTATTTGTTTATTTTAACTAAGGTCTGTTAATTTAAAATTCTTTTTCTTTCATTCAAATGTGTATTATAAGAACATGTTACTGTAAAATTAATACGATGAAATTCGAAAAAAAGTCTACAAAATCAGTTGTTTTATAATGGCATCTAACAATTAGAAATACTTAGAATATGTAAGTTTCCTGAAAAATATATTTTGAATATTTTATGTACAAAAATATATATTATTATTTTAATATACTATAAAAGAAATTTAAAAAATACAAATTTTATCACTATTTGCTCTCTTATAAATAAAGAGTGGTGTAACAAGGTCCCATTTTTAAGTAGATATTTAATTTCTCCAGTAATATATAAAAATAAACAATGAAACTAATTTTCATCTGTTTTTATAAGCTTCTAGGTTAAAAACATACACACAGAATACAATGTTTACATACAAGGAAAATTAAGTGAATTTTCACATAATACAATTATACAATTTCACATAGTACTTCTCACATAATACAATCTTTACAAACAAGGAAAATTATGGGAATTTTCCGCGTAAAAGAAGTTTCACACCAATGAAATAAATATTTTTGAAAAGTCTGTTTAATTTAATATTTGCCTTCCCTTTCAAATCCATAATTCTGATGCAGATTTCTGTTACTTGTGGTTACGAATCTGAGGTCCAGTTCCGGGACGATAGAGGAAAAACGGTTTCAGCGCTATTCACATCAACCCATCACAGGCCCGTAAACGCAAACCGTTCCCCCTTCAAACGTTCGTAAACAACCCGCCAGCGGCCCGGAAAAGTTCTCCCGTACTTGTCGTTCTACCGGCGCCTCCAGCACTGGCCCGATAAGCTGCCGTCAGTCCCGTGTTTGTTGTATATATATATATATATATATATATATATACACTGAAGAGCGAAAACACTATGACCACCTGTCAATAACGAGTTGGCCCACCTTTGGCACGCAACACAACTTCAACCCACATTGGCATAGATGCCACAAGTCTTTGGTAGATGGCTGGAGACAGATCGTACCAGATGTTTAAGCAACGGTTACGCAAATCCGAGATATTGCGAATTGGTGGTCTTTGAACTCTGAGCTGCCGTCCCATGACATCCCAAATGTGTTCTATCGGATTGAGATCCGGTGAGTAAGGCGGCCAGGACATTAACTGGAATTCAGCAATATGATCCTGGAACCACTCCTCACAATTTTAGCCTTGTGACACGGGGCGTTGTCCTGTTGGAACATTCCATTTCCAGCTGGAAAAACAGAGGCAATGTAAGGGTGCAACAGGTCTGCAATGATGTTCAGATACCCTGTAGCATTCATGGTCTGCTCTACCACAACCACGGGTCCCAGATACTTCCAAGAGAACGTCCCCCAAAGCATAATGCCGCCACCACCGGCCTGTGTATGACCTACTGTACATTGAGGGAGCAACAGTTCGCCTGGAAGACGGCCTATCCTGACACGGCCATCGGCGTGATGAATGATAAACCGTGATTCATCTGACCAGGCAACTCTCTCCCACTGATCCATGGACCAGTCGCGATGTTCCCGGGCCCAGCGCAGGCGCAGTTAGCGATGACGCTTGGTCAGCAAAGGCACACGAGTGGGACCTTTGCTGAGTAAACCCATATCCAACAGTGTCCGCTGAACAGTGTTCTGCGATAATATTCTACTTGGCCCTGCATTGCATTGGGCTGTCAGCTGAGTCACTGTCTGGCTCCGATATTGCTTCACCATGCGAGACAGTCTCCGACGACTTTTTTCTTTGATAGCGTGTGGACGTCCAACACCATGTCGTCCACTGCTGGTTTCACCGTCATTCATCCACTTTGCATATGTACTAACAACTGTAGGTCGTGAACAACCCACGAGTCGTGCAGTTTCGGAAATACTTGTTCCGAGCCTTCGAGCCATTACAATTTACCCTCTATCAAAGTCGCTTAGATCCGCAGCCTTTCCCATCACACACAGAAGTAATTTAAAGAATGATTCTTCAGACTCTCCAGCAGCAGTTAAATACCACTTCCACCTGATCACGTGCCTTCCACGTCATCCAGGTGAATTCATTGCAAAATGAAGGGGTGGTCATAATGCTTTGGCTCTTGAGTGTATATATATATATATATATATATATATATATATATATATATATATATATATATATATATATATATATATATATATATATGACAGGCGTGTGGTTTGCGTGTTCTCACATTAATTTGCAGTCATCATGCTAATACTGGTGGCGAGTGGTAAGTAGTCTAAATCCAATAAACAAACATAGTTCCAACGAAATCAAGTCAATTTATTTCACCTTCCAGTAACTACTGATCCAAGTAGCGCATATTTGAGCGCTCGCCATTTTCAAATTGTGGACCCAGCTGACACGCGTCCACAAGCAACGATTAAATCCCGCGTTCTGACAAGAATTCGCTGGCATCTCCGCACGTCAACTCTCCCTGCACATGCGTAGAGCCCAAACCAGACATCTTTCAAGGATAAATGTAATGTTTCCTCCTCGACCGCAGAAGCCACAGGCGCGCCAAGATTACATAATGAAAAGGGGAATTTCCCTTTCCCAATTCGCGTCTTGAAATACGAACAATTAGAGGCGAATTACGCCACGAATATAATTTAATTCCCAAGACCTCTTTAATTTTAAGGTAATCATTCTTTTCCCACTTAAATTCTGACAACTTTCCCCCCCCCGTCCCCCTGTAGGCGCGCACACAAGGAGTAGCTAATTCCATGTGGCAACACATGAGAAGAGCAAAATCATCAAATCAGCCAACTGGAAAACATGCTGAGTAGGGGCGTCTCCCTACACAACAAAGAGCCCAGTGAACCCCATTATTAAAATCAAATGCCCCCGTAACAACCCCTGGATAATCTCTTTCTGTTCTGTAAGACTTGGAGCAGTGGTTTTAAAAATACACAGTTTACAATTTATTCACAAATTATATTAAAAATATTCTTGAGTTGTACAGTATATTACTTTATATTACTGATGACTTGAAACAAAATAGGAAGATATTACAACACTATCTCAAAATATATCCTTATAAAAATAAAAATATCACTTGGAAGTTACTACATTATACCTCCACAACCATAATTGCTATCTATCACATGGATAAAACATCACCTGAAATTATCACTTTAAGTCTCCTTCAGAAACTTTTTGTTTTATTTTTTATTAAATGAATTTAACAGAATAATTGCAAGCCATTAACGTGGACTGTCAGTAAGCATTTTGTAATAAGTCCAAGCTTAATCATGTCTTACCATTTTCTTCAGTGGTTTATTTTTTGACAGTCCTGTAAGCTGTCCACTCACCTTCTAGTTTACAACAGTTCCAGTTTACATTTCTATAAATATTGAGTTTATTTACACAGATTATGGTAATATGAAAATGGACGTATGAAAAGAACAATTAATCATGAAAGACAAAAAGAAAACTTCGGTTGACCGTTTTGGTTGCAGGCCTCCTGGAATCATTTGTACCTGTAATACTCAAAGACAAAAACATATTAGTGGTTGAAAAAGAATATAAACATTTTATCATTTTTCCCATGGGAATTTTTTGATTTACCTCTATTTACTGAATATCACAAAAATTTTTACATCAATTCAACTATAACTTATTTTTCATTTAGATCTCTTTTACTCCTTTGACTTACGTATGAAATTCAAACATATGCAATTACACACGAAATTCAAAATACTCTACATATTATTTATACTTCACAATTTTTCCATAACACAAAAACTCTGATTCAAATTTATGGGAATTCAAAGTTATCAAACATTTTATAATTTACACTTCATTCACCTTAATATTTCACAATGATAGATTCATTATGTAAAACAATTCACTTCTGGTACTGGTGTACCACTCCTTCATCTGTGTACATTCTGTTTAATTCAAGGTGTATGTTTTTGTTTGTGTGTGTTTGTGTAGTTGAGGGAACAAGTGCTTAGTTGGGTCAGAGGAGAGCAGGTTCAACAATTTCCCACCGTCTTAACCACAACTGACAACTCTAAACAAAATTTTGAGTGAAAAATTGGTGCGTATAGTGCACGACACTGAAACTCTAGGTTGGGAAAGGGTCAAAAGAGATCAGTATTCACTCACTGACTCCAGAAAAAGGAAAGGATTTAACACCCAGCCAACCAAGAGGAAAAGGGTAATCCGTTCACTCATGAATTCCAATGGGGAAAACATGAGTCAACAGAAACCTGAAGGAAAAGGGAGGACAAAGGAGGGGTCACCCACAGCCTGTTTTTGGTCATTATTTTGTTTATCTTGGATCAACTCAGCACGACAAGTGACTGACACGTAGAATTGCTTATATACAAGTGATTAGGTAATTGGGATGACTTCCAACGCGTGGGTAGAAGTGGGTGATAGTATAGACTTCAAGAAAGAGGGAAATTAAAAAGGTAAAAGAATTAGACTTGTCATAATTGGGCAAATATCACATACAGTTCAGCTTTAAGACAATTCAAAACATTATAAACTAGTGATAAACATTTCAACATACTCAGATTTTGTAGATTTAGAAAAAGTTCTTTCAACAGTTATTTAAATTTTAACTCATATCATACAATTGTTAAAGTCAAATAAAAATCAATACAAATCATATTGTAGCTTTTCCATAATTTCAGAAGTACAATTTAATTTTCATAGTTTTATTATTAACATTCAAAATTCACAATTTCAATTTTATTTGCAATTAGTACAAAACTTTCCTTATTTCCCCCCCTCCCCCCAACAAATGCTGCAGGAACTGAAATTTATTTTAATTTAAACTCATTTTGTGGATGAAAATGTCTTAATCTTGGTGAATGTACAATGTCGATAGCTTTTCCAGTATATTGATTTGGTCTGTTAATTTCAAAATTTACATTAGATAGTTGATTTAAAATTGTGTAGGGGCCTGAATAAGGTGGATCTAGTTTTCTTGAATTTGGGTATTTAAATTCTTCGTACATCACTAAGTCACCAATTTTAAAATTTGACTGAACAAAATGTTTATCATATCTTTGTTTATTAATTTTATGGTGTTGAATAGTTCTTTGCACTGCAATTTTCCTAGCTTCCTCAACAGGTGGGTAATTTAATGAAGTTGTATTGGGCAAAGGTGAATCATATGGTAATATTCCAAATAAAAGGTAGTTTGGGGAAAAACCGGTCACAGAATGGGGTTGATTATTGTATTCAGAAGTTACTTGTTCTAAAATTTTTGTCCAGGGAATTTTTTTCGTAGAATTTACTTTACATCTTAATTTTGCTACTATTGTTTGATTACATCTTTCATTCTTCCCGTTTGTCTGAGGTCTATGCGAACTGGTCAATAATTGTCGTACATTGTGATGCTTTAAAAATTTCTTAAATCAGGAAGAAGTGAATGCAGCATTTCTGTCACTGAGTATTTGTTTTGGAACCTTAATATTGAAAACTTGTCTCAAGCAGTTTGTGTAAGTTTCACTGGTTACACTCTTTGAGGGGAATGTCCATATGTATCAGGTTGCATGATTAATTACAAGATGAAGATACTTTTGTTGAAATGTAATAATTGAAACCCCCAGCAGTATCGACTGAAATTAAGTCAAATGGTTCATTCGCCACAGGCACTTGCTCCATCAGTTCAAATTTTTTCTGAGTTGATTTTTTTTTCTTTTGACATGTTTTACAACATAGAACAAAATTTGCTATGTCTACAATTATGTCTTGCCAATAGTAAATTGGGGAAATTAACTTTAACATCTTTTTTACACCTGGGTGACCGAACTTTTCATGAGCTGAATTTATTAATTTTACTCTTAGTGATGGTGAAAATACAATTTTGACTAAGTTTTTCTTTTTTACAGTTATGACTCCATTATATTTTTTATACTTAATGTTATTTATATTATCATCCCACTGTCCTTTAATTATTTCATCTGTGCTTAGGAAATAACAATATTGATTAACAAAATGACTTACAGGGTTTCTGGATAACATATCAGCCTCATGATTGCATTTTCCCTTAATATACGCTATATCATAATCATACATTGATAATTTTAATGACCATCTAAATAGCCTGCCAGTTAAATTCTTTACATTTTTTAGCCATTGTAATGCAGAGTGATCTGAATGTATTGTAAATTTCTGGCCATGTAAATAACAGTGATATTTGTCAATCGAATCAACAATTGCCAAGCATTCAAGCTCTGTTATGGCATAATTTTTCTCATGCTTTCTTAATTGTCTGGAATAAAAGGCTATTGGGTGTAATTGTCCATTTGGATGTTTTTGTTTCAAAACTGCAGCTATTGCTTCTTGACTGGCATCAACGTACAAGTGGCATGGATATGACATTTGACATTCAGGAGACCAGTTCCATTTTACATCTTTCTTTAATAATTTGTTGAGTGGTAATCTTAACTTTCCATAATGTTGAATGAACTTTTGGTATACATTTATGGAACCTAAAAATCTTTGCAGTTCTTTTACATTTTTGGGTGGTAACAATTTTTTTATTGTCTCAATGTTTGTATTTTGTGGAGAATATTGTCCTTGTGACACCTCATCACCTAAGAAATTTATTTCCTTCTTTGCAAAGTGACACTTTGATTTCTTTAGCTTGATATTTTCTTGTTTACAGATTTGAAAAATTTCTTCTATGTGTTGCATATGTTCATTAAAATTTTGAGAAAAAATTATTATGTCATCAAAGTAATTTAGTGCATATTTTTTTATACTTGTTTAAAATTTGTCTAATTGCTCGTTGAAAAACACTGGGAGCATTCTTCCAACCAAAGGGGAGAGACCTGAGCCACTCATATAGTCCAAAATTTGTAGTAAAAGCTAATTTTTCTGTGTCTTTGTCATGTATTGCAATATGACAGTATCCCGAAGTTAAGTCAAGTGTTGAGAAGTATCTTGCATGTGTTAGTTGGTCTAAGATGTCATCTATTCTTGGAATAGGTTCTGAAACAAATTTTGTGATTGAATTTAATTTACGATAATCTATGCATAAACGAGTTTTTCCTTCTCCTCTCTTTTTTACTAAGCACACTGGTGATGCAAATGGTGAATGGGATGGTTTAATAAATCCTGCTTTTAACAACTCATTTATTTGTTTTTGTATTTCAAAATTTTCAGTTTGTGAGGAAGGATAAGGTCTAAGAGCTATTGGAAGTTCTGAAGTTAAGAGAACTCTTTGAGGTTCTAATTTTATTTTTCCTACATCATATTTATCTTTTGAAAATACTTTATGAAATTTCCCTAAAATGCAATCTAATTTTGACCAGTCCTCAGGTATTTGTTCTGGGGCCAAACTTTCCAATACATCACTGGGCCTTTTAAAAAGAGCATTCAGAGTAACATCGAGGATACCTGATTCGTCCTTATAATTTAGAACATCACATACTTTATTTTTTACACTTTGAAAATTTTCAAATTTGACATTAGATTTGTTCATACTCTTGCTTTGGTCATAAATCAGTGCGTCACATTTATTAACTAAAACAGTTTTAATACCTTGGTTTACACAATTTCTGTTTTTACATTTGTAGGATTAAGCTCAAGAGAGTGAATATTTTAAAATTTTTTTCTCTTTTCAAAATTACTTCTAGGAAAATTTTTTACATTATAAGAATTCTTAGTTCCATAAAAATTATTACCTTTATACACATTCTTATTGACACTTCTTAATTTATACGTACAATTATCAGCATAATACTTATTTTCATTATACAAATTTTTATCATAAATTTAAAGTTCTTATTTTGAACATGAAAGGCAATAGGACTTAAAATTTTATGATCATCATACAACTTTATCTCATAACCAAATTGATACACTCTTAAATTTCTAAAATTTCCATCTAATTTAAATAACTGAATATGTGTTAAACTTAATAAAAAATAGGGTAAGTCACTTTCAATTATTAGAATTTCAATTTTTCTTTTAACACTTCCTATTTTCACTACACATTCTATTAAATTTTGCACAATTACATTACCAGCAGTCTGATTTATTAATACGTTATTACTTTCTTTTTCATTAAATTTTGTCACTAATTTTAGGAATTTTGAACTTTAAAATAGTTACCGTCGAACCACTGTCTAAAAGACATGGAAAAATTTTGTCACTCACCCGAGCTTCGATTATTAGTCATGTTCGGTCATTTGTATTATTCTCTCGTCTGTAGCTGTTCTGGTAACTGTTCGAGTTCTGATGTTGGTGGTGGAATGTCCTGATTCTGTCGTGTTGATTACGATTTTGGTATCTTCTTTGATGATAATCCTCTCTGCCACTGAAATGGGAGTCATAATTTGTCCATCGACGTCGATCATCTGTTGGCTGGGAATAAAATTGTTGTCGTATTGTCGATGAATTCGAGTTTCCACCTCTCTGCTCACATATTTCCGTCGTCGAATTTGGTATATGAATTTTCTTGGCTATTGTCAGCCATTGGTATGGTGTCTTTATATCTTGCGAGGAAAGTAAAGTCCGCATTTGAGGGGTTGAGTCTAATGTTAACGTTTCTATAATTTCTTGATCGGCATAATTTAGGGATCTTCCCAATTCTATCTTCGCTTTATAATATGCAAATAAATCGTTGCTTTTTTCTGGCTTCAAATGTCTATATTCATTGACCATTTGTTCCCTACTTTTCGAATAAATTGATATCAAATTCTTTTTGATGTCTTCAAAATCTTCTTTGTATAACTGAGTGGCTATGATTGTTTCTTGGACGTCATTCTCAACATAATTCAATATATTTTCCTTTTTCCATGTATCATCTAGTCCAAACGTATGGCACTTATTTTCAAATAATTATAGCCAAGGGAGAATGTTTTTTATGGTTCTGTTGTCAAATTTCGGAAGCGGCAACTCTTTCGTATTTTTGAATCTTACTTCCGCTACGGTACTTCTGCATTCGGCATTTTTTTGATATTTTTCATCGTCTTGTTGGTCATCTTTTTCGTGTTTTGTTTCTGTTTCGTCACTCTTCGTTTCGTCTTGGGCCAAAGTCTGTTCCACATAACTGTCATCCATGTGTATGCGCTGCACTTTTAAGTCCTTTTCGTTATTTGTAGTTCCCATCGTTGAATTTTTCGTATTTTAAATTAAATCACTTTATCTTAGTTACACTCTTTATAAAAATTTTCGCGCCTGTGCGCTATTCCATTGGGTTTGCTCATAGTCCCCTGCTGTAGATTTCAATCCTGCCGGCTACTGACAGGCGTGTGGTTTGCCTGTTCTCACATTAATTTGCAGTCATCATGTTAATACTGGTGGCGAGTGGTAAGTAATCTAAATCCAATAAACAAACATAGTTCCAACGAAATCAAGTCAATTTATTTCACCTTCCAGCAACCACTGATCCAAGTAGCGCATATTTGAGCGCTCGCCATTTTCTAATTGTGGACTCAGCTGACACGCATCCACTAGCAACGATTAAATCCCTCGTTCTGAAAAAATTCGCGGGCATCTCCGCGCGCCACATCTCCCTGCACATGCACAGAGCCCAAACCAGACATCTTTCAAGGATAAATGTAATGTTTCCTCCTCGACCGCAGAAGCCACAGGCGCGCCAAGATTACATAATGAAAAGGGGAATTTCCCTTTCCCAATTCGCGTCTTGAAATACGAACAATTAGAGGCGAATTACGCCACGAATATAATTTAATTCCCAAGCCCCCTTTAATTTTAAGGTAATCATTCTTTTCCCACTTAAATTCTGATATATATGTGTGTGTGTGTGTGTGTGTGTGTGTGTGTGTGTTTGTGTTTGTGTTTGTTTTGATGACGAAACGAATACTTATGGACAAACCGACGGAGACAACACATTTATTGAAACACAATGAAGAAAACGTACATCCCAGCAGCGAGTACACATCTCGTCTGTCAAGTAATCTTGCATCACATGGGGATGTAGTATGAAGATCAGGGGATATTCCCCCACCACATATATATATATATATATATATATATTATATATATATATATATATTTATTTATTTATGTATTAATTTATTTATTTATTTATTTATTTGTGTGTGGGTGGGTGTGTGCGTGTATCTGTGTGTGTGTGATTGTGTGCATGCATTATAATATGTCCAAGACTGGACAGTTGATTACTGAGACTCAGTCCCCATCATAATGCACAGGTTAATAGCCTCGTTTTACAATTCATGGTATCTTGCAACCTACAGAAATTATATTGCTTTAACATTTAATGGTATGAAGATCCAAATATCTAGATCTCTCCTCTAATTTGAAGCCATAGATACTTGTAAAAATACCAAGAATTGCAGGCATGCAGTAAATAGACTTCCTTACATCTCATACAGTATGTTCCATATCATTTATGTCACTGCATATATCCGCTAATCATGCTAGATTTCTGATGAATTTAATTTTTTTTTTTCAATAAAACGTATTAATTTTTTCTTCTTCGTGATGAAGTATGCAATTTTTCTGACATGTGCCTTAATGTAATAAAGATAACTCATCTATATTTGTATCTAACTATATATCTATCTATATAAGAATATGTATGTATTTAGGTGTGAGGGAGGGTATGGATGTGAGTGAGTGCGTAAATTTACCGTAGTTTACTTTCACTATACGTAGAATTTCAGCTAGAGTATATGAAGAAAAAATACACTTCGGGCCATTAAAATTGAAATATTAGGCAAACATGCTAATCATTACATATCCCAGCATCTTCTTCCTTTCATTCGAATTTGACGTTTGTATCATCTCTCCTTCTTGGTGTTACAATTTTAGTGGCCAATAGTGTATTTATTATAAATTCTATAAAAGTATTTTTTAAAAAGTTATATTATCTATTAAAAAATATATTATTTTCATTATAATTCAAAATCGAATGTAATATCCTTCCAACTGAATTCAGTTTTCTGGCAGGAATATCAATTTTTCTGTCATTAACAATGCAATGGCATTAAATTGTATCATTGCAAAAATATAACAGCAACATATCAAACTCAGCTTTCCAAAATTCTCTATGGTGAGATAGACGGAGAAATTCGATAAAACTGCTTTCTTAAACTCAGATCCATCAATCTTCATCTAACAGCTCTCATAAATTATATCCTAAAGATAAAATGTAATTGTGTTTAATGAAGTGTTATAGCAAAGAAAGCATGCATTCTTGAAAAATGGACAAAAATAATTCAGCTGTCATTAAACTTAAGGGAGGCTATATATAACAAATAACTGCGTTCCTACGATTTTCTCGCTGCTAAAGTCCGTCAGACTGTACACCTAGATTTAATGAAGTTATTTCATTACTACTAGGAGGGCTATAATTCATTATTTTATTTTCACGAAGTAAACTTTACTTTCTTCTAGAATTTGTGTCGAAGAGATTCCATTGGTTACAGCGTTCACGTGCATGTTCTGAATATATATCTTAAAAAAATATTTTTATCATATACTTTAAAACAGATTCTCAGTTACGTTAAAATAATTCCTCTGTTCTTTCATGTTAATTATATTCTGAGTGATTATTTGAATATTTTTTTCATAAAGAGGGAATGAATATTATATATGAATCATATTATTTTGGGCTCTTATGTATTGACTTGTGAAAGGTAGTATTACATATGTGTGTATGCATTTCTGTACTGACTTTCATAATTTCCCTTCAGACATATATATATTTATATATATATCTATATACACACACATATATACATATATATATATATATACATACATACATATATATATATATATATATACCCAACAAACACAGAGGCATCGGCCCGGGGTCGGAAGGTTCCGGCTAGCCGATTTCTCCATTGCCGGGCCGGCGCATTAGGTCAGTATCGTTTCCGTCACGGTCGTGTCCTCTCGCCCGCGACTACCCCGTCGAGTTCTGGGCCGCTTCCGGTAGGAATAGAGCCATCGTTCATCCGACTACGAACCGTCAGACAGCCGCGACGAAGCCATCAATGTGGATAGAAAGCCGTCGCGTAACCGGAGGTTGACGGGCCGGTTACGGGAGCAATAATTGGTGCCGACAGGCCGTCAAGTACCCATCTCGCAGCCAGCAAAGCGCCGTGAATCAGGGCAACTCGCCAGTAGTGAGCCGGAATCGGAATACCGGCAGATTTTCAAAGTTTTTCGTAGAACCCTTTCTTTCACATGCTTTTTATTTTTATTAATGAGATTGTTTTTAACCTTTATATATAATATGATCTGATATCTACCCTTTCACTTTTTTTTTTCTGGCTCTCCATGTATAACTAGTATTGATATTTTTAACTGTTCCCCTTTTCTCGTGTATTTTCAGGTAATAGTAAATATTAATCTCTGCTATTACCTAAAATTTTTATTCAGAATAATTCCTGAAAATCAGGAATTACCCGATTATATAATCTTAATTTATATAATTTATTTGAAAATGATTAAAAATTAAAATTGAATGTAGTTCAATGTTTTATGAATTTTATTCAGTCTTTTTCAAAGATTTCTCCCCCTCCACGAATTTCATTCTACGGAGGTGTTCGCTTCTAAGTCCCGCCATGGCCGCAAATGTCCAACCTCGAAGTAGAGAAATAAGACAGCAACTGTGTCGAAATATAATTGGTGTAAATAGCGTGCGCCAAAGTTTCGCCAAAGACTTAGATGACGGAAAATCGCCAATCTGTGTACGTCATGATCGCACGCTCGCCAAACGTATTTTGTCAATAGATCGCTGAACTTATATTTATATGTGTAGTAATTTACACGGACATCGAAAAATTTAAAACAGTATTTTGGGGGGCTGGGACTGAAAAAAACTCTTCTGGAATAAAAGTCTTTTTGAGTCCATAGACACTTTTCTTTTATTAATTTTTATTTTTATTTTCTGGAAATATATTTTTTTTTAACTTTCAGCTTTCTTGTGATCAAAATGTTTATGCTTTAAAACAAATACTTAGATTCTGATTTTTCAGCTTCCATCAAAGAATTTTCAGCTACGGCTTAAAATACATGAAAAGTTAAATCAATTTTTTAGACTAAATTAGCCATGTTTCAGAATTTCAGTAATGTGAAATACTACTTTTCATGCGGGAAAAAAATCCTTTTATGTAGACGATCAGCTTAAAGCGTTAAAAATACATATTAGATAAAGATTAGGTTAGTAAAAAATTATAAAGATTTTTTTTTTCCCTGAGGCTTTGAAATTTCTTGTAACTTCTCGTTGAAAGCTTTTAATACATGGCTCTCTGAACCCCTTGAAACGATTTAATGGATGCCACTGGCCTAATAATTTTTAAGAAACTTAGAATTAAATTTTCTCATTCTGGAATGTATACATGTGTAGGGGGGACTACAGAATGCCTGAAAGAAATAGGAAGATGGGAAATATTTAGGTACATGAAAATGGAACGAATGACTATCGAACATGGGGACATCTATATCTGTCCAAATTTTCTAAATTATCTGCAAGTGTAAATAGCATCATTGTTCTTAATATATATTAAGCACATTTGCGACCGTTTCAAGATAAAAAATCATTAAAAAAAACTGCGTTCTTTACATGTTTTTTTTTTATCAAAATGTTGTTGTATTGATATTAGGAGTTTAGATGTATAATTGAGATAGTCATTTTATTTAACTGGCATCTGTTTTTCGACTTAAAAATGGAGAATGAGTTTTTAAGTCTTACGTATTGACAAAAAGTTTCCCATTGTTTTAAAGGAGTGGGGGTGGGTAAGAAGAATACTTCTAATAAAATCATTCACCGATTTAACTTGCTTAGGCTTGACCTAGAGAAAAACTTTTTTAATGACTCATGCACAGTAATTAAACTCAGTGCCTCGATCATTTATTTTTTTTCAGCGTATCAGCGACTACGAAAGTATGTATTATAATTATTGTATGTTACCTAACTGCATATATTGATCTAATAAGTAAAGATAAATTTGAAGAGAATCACTATTCTTGGCTTGCACCAAAAACTATTAACTTTTGGAAATTTAAATAGTTACATTCATTAATTTTAAGGCCAAAAATCTTAAATAATATCTTACAAGTCCAGTTCTTAAAGAAATTAATTAATTTTTTACTCAAAAATGGATGGCTCACTATTATGATATTACAGATTTTTTTTCTTTTTCTTAAAAAAATATGATTTAAATTAAATCCATGAATAAAAATCTGGACGACCCATAAGACCTAATTTTTCAACCTTTACCCTGACGGACTGCCGAGCGAGGGCAACGCCCCCTTCTCACTTGAGGGGGTGTTGGCGAGAGTAAGCATTCCCCATATGTTTTAGATGCGAGGGAAGAAATTATTCGCCCCAATTCTGAGAAAAAAGGGGCCTTTACTTGCCACCTGCAAACAAAGAGTGTCCACACAAGGGGTTGGGCGGGAGAGAAAGAAAACGACTTCTCAGAAGGTTTAAGTCCCCAGAATTGACCCTGACAAAGAATCTGACCCTGAGTGGATAATAAACTCATGACAAAAAAAAACAGGCTGTCGAGAAAGCAAGCTGATCGTTTGATTTTACTGTTAGATTTTTAAGTTCGATTCCGGTATACGAGCAAACTGCTCGGGTGAAATTCGGATGAAATCCGACGAACAGGGAAATCTCTCCGTTAAAGACCATGAATGGTCTTAGTTGAATAATTATCTCAATAAATTATTACTATTATTAATTAATATCGCTTAAAAGCCTTTTATTCCCGAATTTTCGCCTAAAAGTAGTAAAAAAATATTTTCGAATTTATTCGCATGCATTTCGTAAATACGAAAATTAAGTATCCCTACTAAGTATCCTACCTCATTGTACTCGGTGACAGTGATTAAGCATTATCAGAGACTAAATAGATGCCGATGTTTGGCACGTGAAAGAAAGTGCATTTCTTGTGGGCATTTCTCATGGGTGAATGGAACAGATTGTGTTTAAATTTTACCTCTGCGAAGCTATTAGTAATTTTTTTGAAAAAAATAAAATATTTATCTGAATCTGAATGTTTTTATCTGTTTATGAAAAATAATCAACAATGAGGAAAATATTGTTTTTCTTCTAACTTTAAATAATTAAGAAAATATTATATGACTGCAAAATTGTTATTCAAACTGAAACATGAAATTATCGTAAAAAGCATTTTTATTTTCATTAAACAAGTGCAGCTGTAAAGGTGAAGACTTGCATCGCAAACAAGATATACGCAGAATCCTTGTATGAAGAAAAAAATTAGTAAACTATCTATTTACTAGCACATTAAAAGCTACTAAAATACTCTCAACATTTACATACGTACAAACACACACTTTCTAATTTAATCTATGATGACATTTTTTTTTTTTTTTTTTATTTTTTTTTATGAAGCGTTTTCGGAAAACATGAATACCGTTCATATCAATGGGTGTTAGAACTTTACATCTACGTTGGTCAGCTATGTGAAATTTATTTGCAGTCAACAATATCCCCCTTGAAGTTCCCCTTGAGGTAATTGACATGGTTAGGCTCCCTGATGACGAGACCTGTCGGTTACCTCTGTTGTTTTATGGTTCAGTTCCGGCACTTATACAGAATCTTGCCGTTGGTGCGTGGATGCCTAGAGTGCTTGATTTCTGTTTGTTTTTTGTCTATTTTAGTATAATTTTTTATCTATATCTGTTGGATTATTTATTTGTTTTTTTCATTATGGGGATATGAAGCTTCTGCGCTATCCTTTATTGAAAATGTTTTCTTTGCAGGATATATTTTATGTTATAGTAATTTAGCAGTCTATGCGTGAATTTTAATTTTGTTTATTTCTATTATTTACTTTTTACGTTCTATACATCACTAGGTATAAAGTATGCGAATAAATACTGTTAAAAATGACGAATGTAATTCAATGTAAATCAATATTTTAATAACAATATTTTGACTGTATAGAGCAGGGGTGGCCAAAGCGGCGACCGCGGTCGACTGGTAGACCGTGTAACTATTACCAGTCGCCCGCCTGCCTGATATGTAATTGGTTGGGAATCAAAATGGATTTATTACTCTTTGTAAAAGTGATGATGATATTCCAAGTCTAACAAACTACCATTGCATTATCCAACAGCAGGCATTGTGCTCAAAAATATTGAATTCAGATGTGATGAATTTCGCATTTAAAATAGTTAATTCTATTCGTGGAAGAAGTTTGCAAAGACGCAGATTCAGAGCATTGCTAGAGGAACGTGAATCTGATTTCGGGGAACTACTTTTACACACTGCCGTACGCTGGCTAAGCCGTGCTAAGTTTTAAAAAGATTCTTGGATCTTTTTCCTGACATAAAATAATTATGGCAACTGTTAATACATCATATCCTCAATTGGAAGATAAGTACATTACAGGAAAGCTAAATGAATTAAATTTGCAACTTCAAGGAAAGAACAAAACATTAACTGAAATGGTTAGCGATGTTAATGCATTCAAGGGGAAACTTACATTCCTAGAAGCACAATTGAGGAGAGGAGATTTAAAACAATTTGAAAATATGGCAGCAAATTTTTAATATATGCTCAAATGAATGCGATCAATATGCTGATAAGATATCTCTGTTACGAAATGAGTTTCTAGAAGATTTAAAGATATTTATAAAACAGAGGATATAATATTATTCATGTCATTCCCATTCAATGATGAAATAAAAAATAGAAGAAATATCAATAAAATTAAAAGAATTTTTGGATGTGGATCAAATGCTAGTTGAGAATGAAATCCTTAACCTAAAATGCGATATATTTTTGAAATCAAGAGCTTCGTCTCAAAATAGTTATTGGAATTTACTTTGTGGAGAAAAATATTCATGTTTATGGTGCTGTGCAGCATATTTAACAACCTTTCTCGGCTCTACTTACCTCTGCGAAACATTTTCTACCATGAATGCAATCAAAACAAATCATCGCTCCCGTTTAACAGATGACCATTTGGTAGTATGTTTACGAATAGCTATAAGTACATAGGAACCACAGTAACTATGCATTATTATGCATATATTAAAATGCATTGGGACTCAATTTCTTTTAAAAGAGAACTGTCACTCGAAGCATTTTACTTTATGCTATGGATATATCTATCTTCTAATAAATAAAAACGGTAGTGTTATTCATTGCAAAATCAGTACTCTTACCCCCCCCCCAAAAAAAAAAAAAAAAAAAAAAGCGCTGAAAATAAACGAAAATGGTCATGTTTAAGTAAAAAAATGTCCAGCGCCACGAAATACTTAGATCATGAAATAATTATCAACACCATCACCGAAAAATAACTGTAGTCCAAATAAGTGTAACCCAGTGGTCTACCGAAAAAGGAAATGAAGCGCCTAACGAAATTTATCTTGGCGATAACCATCTTCGGGCAGGGTTGCCAGGTAAATCGAAGAGAACCAGGATTTGAAATGAAGCCCCGATAGATACCCGCTTTGGCATCCAAGAGAGTCTACTGAAAATTCCGTCTTAATCAAAATGAAAATCAAATTTAGGCAGGTACTATTTTTTCCTCTCTTGTGCATAAACAGAGGCGAAAAAATTATTCATTTGTAAGTGGATGTTTATTTCATTTCTATAGGAGTTGATGAAAAATGTACAAGGGAATTTTGTGTTTTTATCAGCTTCACCGGAGCTTGGAACGCAGACCCCCCCCCCACACACACACATACACAAACAACAACAACAACATACACAAACGCACATACTTGTGTAATAATACCACTGCGTTCCCCTGTTTGAAAAGCATTGTGTGCGCGTTTGTAATAGGAAGTCTTATGTCTTGAAGCTTAAAGAATTGGAAATCAGAAGGATACACGTTTCATAAATTCCCTCAAACATCAATTTCTAAGATAATATGGAATACAAACATACATATCTTAAATCAGAAAATAAGTTGAGCTCAAATATTCAGGTAATAAATGCAGCCCTATACAGAAAGTCGTTCGCACTTTGTGAAAACGAATTTAATAGTTAAGTTTTAAGTATAAATTCTTATTTTTTTGCTGCGATTTGCTTCTATCTGATAGCCATGGTTCTTGACAATAGACTCTAGCTCGAATTTTCCACGAAAGTAAACTTTTTCTTAGTACTGTCATGTCAATTTTACCCATTCCTCTTCAACCGTTTTCCAAAATCCGTTCAGTATTCTTGGATGCCGTTTCCCTAAGGATGACGAAAATAAATTACGATATCGATTCCATAAAGTGTGAACGACCTTCTATAGTTCTGACATAATATAATCTAACATGATATATATCACGCATATATGACACTAGCTTTATAATGGCGTTGCACGGGTGTACCCTTAATAAGGCTTACTTGTATATTATGTACACTTGTAATTTTATGCCAATCGATACCTCTCCCCACTTCTCAGCAACCCATCACCATATTATAATCCCCCCCCCAATGCTGTCGTTCTGCATGTATTCGTCTTCCTTTTATTTTAAAGCAAGAATCTTATGGATATACGTTTCCTACTTTGAGATATGAAGGTATATGTGAAAAAAAAGTTTAGCCCCTCCCCCCCTCCCCCCCTTGGGGCCGAATTTTGAAAATCCTGAAATCGATTTTAGGTAATCAAGTTCCTTACATTTTAAAGCAAGAATCTTAGGGCTATCTATTTTCCTCTAAGAGATATGAAGGAATATGTGATAAAACACGCAAAAACACGTTTAGCCCCCCTCCCCCCCCCTTGGGGGCCGAATTTTAAAATATCCTGAAAATAATGTTTAGGTATTCATGTTCCTTACATTTTAAAGCAAGAATCTTATGGATATCAATTTTCTTCTATGAGATATGAAGGAATATGTTAAAAACACGTTTTGCCCCCCTCCCTCCCCTTGGGGGCCGAATTTTGAAAAATCGCTTCTTAAATGACGCCTTCAGCACAAAAGTAATAATCTCCGAAAATTTGATATCTGTATCTCCAATAGTTTTTGCTGGGCGTTGATACGTGAATAAGTCAGGACTTCTGCCTTTATATATATAGATAATATAACCGAAAGATTATATTATGTAAGCCGTATACTTCTGACATAATACAATCTTTAAATACAAGGAAAATTATGTGAATTTTCCGTGTAAAAGAATTTTCACAAAAATGAAATAAATTTTTATTAAAAGTCTCTTTAATTTAATCTTCGCCTTCCCTTTCAAATCCATAATTCTGACGCAGATTTCTGTTACTTATGGTTACGAATCGAACGACCGATTCCGGTGCGATGAAGTTTTATCGATGTCGCCACGATTCTGAAAACCCGCCACAGGCCCACTCACGCGTTCGGACGGGGAAACGCAAAACATTTCCCCTTCGGAGTTTCGTAAACAATCCTCCAGTGGGCCGGAAAAATTATCCCGTACTTGTCGCTCTAACGGCACCTCTAGCACTGGCCCGTAAAGCTGCCGTCAGTCCTGTGTTTGTTGGGTATATATATATATATATATATATATATATATATATATATATATATATATTATATATATATATATATATATATATATATATATATATATATATATATATATATATATATATATTTATATATATATATATATATATATATATATATATATATATATATATATATATATATATATATATATATATATATTTATATATATATATATATATATATATATATATATATATATATATATATATAATAAATCAAAATATTTACCAGAAATAACTCTGTGTAACATATTTTGGAAGAACGAAATTTACATTCGCATTTGTATTCTTGTCACGATGATAAAAACCAATAATTAGTAATTTGTTTCAAAATCACAAAAAATGAAGTATATAACATTCAACAAAGAAGAAACAAATTTCAGTATTTCACTTTCAATTCGATATTAGTATTTTAAATATTTTTCTTGAATGAGTTTTAGTTCGATTAATCATAAAAGTAAAACATTGAATTTTTTTTTGATTTAGTAAAGGGATATGCCAGTTGAAAGGGCATAGTTAAAATATAGATTGAAGGTATGGATTGGTTAAGACACTTTCCTATAGAGTGAGAATGCCAAATTTGAGGCGAGATGTAACACGATCCACTGGATTTTGCAGTTATCCATTGGATTGTAGAAATTTAATTACTCGTAACAAAAATGGGACTGATTGAAATTCTAGTTTCATTTTTGAGTCTCAACATGCTCTTTTCCAAATATAAAATCAATTTTACAAATAAAATGTCGTAATTCTAATATGCAAAATTTCAGTTAGTTCCTTTTTAATAAATGAAACAGGTAGATCACTGATACGGTGTAACATTTTTATATTGATCAATGATTCAATATATTAAAGAGCAAATTTATCGTAAATTCAATTTTCTATTTCTATTATTTTTTATATTTTCATGAAATTATTATTGAAGTTTCTTTTTATTCAAGTCATCTATATTTCACAAACAAAAGATTTTTTTCGTCTTCTTGTACTGAATATTTTAGGGATTTACGAAGGATTTGCAACAAAATTATATATCCTAAATGACATTGTAGTTTGAGTTTGATTTGTATGAGTTTTTAAAAACATAATTAAGGTAATAGTCTGACATATGGGTTTTATAATGAGAAATTTTAAATTTAATTCTTTTTTAAGGGGGATTCTCATAAATAATGGATTGTTACACTTATAAGATGCTTATGATAACCGAAAACTGTTCTGCAAATGTAATTTTAAATAAGCAGATTTTGAAAGTTTAAATGAATAGTATCATTTTACTTTAAATTGAAAATTTTATTGGCATTTATTTTTAACACTATTCTACCTAGGATGGACACTTTTAAATGCATCTACGTCTATGATATTAAATCAAATATATAACAATACTACTGATTCTTCATATAAATAATGGATGTTAATTCTTTACCACAAATTAAATTTTTAATAATTAAATATTGACAACATTCTCTGTTGCCCGCTAAATTAATAGAAAAACATATGAAATAATTGAAAAATTTTGAATTCTAAATATGAAAATTTTTGATGATACGAAGATTGTTTTGAGTAATTTTGAAACGTATGATTTTAGATAAATATATCTTTAAATACAATCTTAAAACAAATATTATAGTAAAAATTTCTTTTTTTAATGTAGCACCCGCAATCATAATCTTTTCAGGACCACCTTATGTTCTAAACACATGTGAATGTTCTTTTTTATGCATTGATAGTTATTTAAACTAGTATAAAGTTGGACTATTGGTTTTGCTATTAATGTTGTGTTTGTACTTCCTTCTTGAAAATACTGCTTCCATTTTTAACATACATTAAAACCTTTTAAAATGCTTTTCGTGTTATGGAGCAAAATATAATAAAAGAGAGTTTGGTTAAATATCGCAATAATAACTGATGTTTTTGTACCATATTATCTAAACTTCTGCTCATAGGTCATAAATGTGTCATACAAATTTAAAGTGTTACTTCCTTTGATATATCCTACTCTGAGTATTTAAGAAGAAATTTAAACCATTTTCATGTGAATTTAATTTGATTTTTTCAATTAGGAATAAAAATGGAGAGTAACGTAAGAAACAAGATCTTCAGAGATCCTACACTTCTAAACAATATTTCTCATTTTCCATCATATGCACTAAATAACTCTAAAAATACCGACAGAATATTTTTCTAATAGTAGTTATTCAGCTCATAAAAGAGAAAAACCATTTAAAGCATGCAAGTTTTTTTAACTTACTTTATCAAAAATATAAAAAGAAAAATGGATACAGTATTTTCAAGAAGGGAGTACAAACACAACATTAATAGCAAATTACATTTTTTTATTTTACAAACAGCAAACTGATTAGAATCGCATTATTTACAGGGTGCGGCAGAAAGAACGTTCCGAGGGTATAAATTAATAAATTAATATATAAATAAAATAATTAATAATAAAATAATATCTAATAATAAATAAATAAATTAATTATTTTATTTTTCTCAGGTATAAAAAATTTCTTTCTCTATCTTGTTTTGTATCTACGTTCTGAATCAGAACGTTCTTTCTGCCGCACCCTGTATAAGGCATAGAATTAATGACCATTCAAAATAGATTGTTTTCGTATTAATAAATGTTCCCCCCCTTTTTTTTTCTTTTTCGTTACCAGATCTAAATAATTTCCTACAACTAAACTAAACAAACGTCGCTCACGCACACGCCAGATTATCCAATATTTATACATTTGTTTAGACATATATTGATTTAAGCATATACTGGTGAAAGAAGCCATTTGAAATCGTGTTTAGTATTCTGCTTCTTATCTGAAAGGATTTTGGAGCAACTAAAGCGTGTAACGAACTTTTGCTGGGAGTTGAGATCGAACTAGCGTCTCTTAACTAAAATGTCCCTCACGTTGAACTCTGACAGGGATTCCATGAACTCTAATTTTTAAAAACTCGTACTTTACCGGCGTTCGAGAAGTCTTCTAGTGTCTGGCCCAAGACATCAGCTGTCAAATCTTGAACTCCTATTCGAGAAGGTTAAAAACAAATTTGAAAAAAATATTCGAAAGATAATGTGCGTTTTTCTTCAGTTCTCTTGGTATATAACATAAATAAAAGTTCTACTCGTTAAAACGTGCTCTAAAATATTATGCTGTTATAACAAATTTATCTGTAAATGAGCTGTTCTAACTCAATACTTTAAAAACCTTGCTAGTGTATAATTACGAAATTCCATTGTAAATTTCAAATTTCACACCTCACGAATAGAATAAGCATAAAATCAGATCGTTATCACATTGCTTTAAAAGTTGATTAGTTTTCATTTTTTTATATATGGTATTAAAACAATTTAAGATAAATTTTTAGCTTTCATTTTTATTGCATTACTTTATAATAGCAATTCGCTTAAATACGGAATGAAAAAAAAATCGAAATTTGAAATAAACTAAATATTATATACAAATGAAAATAATTGAATAAGCATGTTTTCAAAATGCCCATCTGTTTTACGTATTACATAATTAAGAAAATTACTTAAGTATACTTTAATAAATGAATCCTTTGTTATAATGATAATTCATGTATTAAAATATCATCTTTCAATAATTTCTAAATTATCTTTTATGCTTTACTTTTATAATGCATCCATAAACAAAGTCTTTGCAAATAAAATATGAGGTAAAAATTAATAAAAGTAGCACGTTTATCTGCAGTTTATTAAAAGAATACATTTTAATTTTTAAAGTGAATTTTAAAAGTGATATTTATTAATATTTGTTATGCATTACAAAATGCTGAATAATGGTAAACATGCATAACTGAACTACTTAGAGGCAATCTATTGCAATTATTCAAGCTATAATAATGTCATTTTCAACTTTATTTTAATGTTTGACATAGAAGCATTTCTCCAAATACATACTGATAAAAAAAATATACATACACAATTTTAATTTAAAATTTAAAAAAATTAAACTTTAAAAAGAGATAATCCGTAAAATGTTTTATGTTATGTCGCATAAATATATTAATTTCCGATTGTTCATCATTCATAATTTAAGAATAAAAATTTAAGTTCATATCTGTAATCCATGCACATAATTCTTAATTCTATATTCTCATAATTGCTTAAATTCTATTTGTTAGATTACACATGTGGGCTTTGGGGAAATTCAGAAAACCGTAGTAAAGCAACATATTAAATACGTTTGAAAATAAAAATAGCTGTTATGTATTCTGGCAAAAAATCTAAATTGTTTCATGAAAGCAAAATGTAAAAGTATATTTTCTTATCTGCACATCTGCATGTGTCCCAATAGAGGAAATACTTTAAAATACACAACTAATTTACCCATAGCTTTTTTTCCAAATTAGTAAAAAGTGTATTTTGATGACAAAATGGAAATTATTACGAATGCCATAGTTGTATAATTACAGACGCCAACGAAAAATGACTGTTTGAAATTTTTTTAACGTTAATTAGTGATTTTTATGTAATTTTTGGGGCTGAATCCATACCTGACCTCAGTTTTCCTCTATCACCCACAGTTTCGTCACAATGTGACTTCGTCGGAAACTAGAAAATTAGCCGAACATACCATAGAAAATAAAAATAAATAAATGTTACAACATAAACAAACTTTAATCCAAGTATAAACATGAAAACACGTTTTTATTACATAGATTTGTTGTATACTTTGGCTTATATTTCCTTTCCCTCTTCTCCTTAAAGCTCCTGATATTGCTAATTTCGCCTGTGAATCATTTGCTCAACTTCTCGGTAAAGTGACCAACAGTAGTCTCCCATCATATTGGTGTTCCAGCGACCCTAATACCATCTTTCCATCAATTTAATATTTTAACGAAACTGCTCACCTTGCTCCTCACTGACATCACCCAAATTATCAGGGAAAAAAATCAAGGTGACTGTTCAAAAAGTGAATCTTGAGGTTCATCAAACAGCCTAATTTTTTTGAAATTTTCCAAAATGTTGGCTACAATATAAATATAATGTGGGTCTTTTTTGTTGCCCAAAAACCTGATTGAATGATTCACAAGACTCCCTCTCTTTTAAACTCATTTTTGATTCAAATTTGAGATCGAACATCATTTTTTCGGATGTCACGCCCAACAAACACGCCTTCTTCCAATTTTGTTTCTGATAGATGAGGAAACTTCTCGCAGAGATACTTGAAACATTCTCCTGCTTTGAGTAAGCCTTTCACAAACTGTTTCTTTAGGCCCAATTTTATGTGTAGAGGTAGCATCAGAATGTTTTCTGAGTCCACGAGGTCCTTGAGTAAAATGTTCTTCTCTCCAGGCTTTAAAGATTTTAAGCCCTATTTTTCTGCACCAATGTTGATCCCTTGCCGTATCATCCCATTCACACAAGAAACATGGGAATTTGGTAAAGCCAGATTGCTGGAGGTTAGCTTATGGCGTTGAATTCGCTAAAACTGTCATTTCTCTAAATATTGAGTGTTGAAATGGGAAAAAATGGAGGGTGACAGGGCTTTTTTATTGTCATATTTGGTTTCAACACACTAAAAACCACAAGAATAGGGCAAATATATCCAAAAAGTTTTTTTCATCGTTGGCCTGTGTTATCAACACCTGTCTTCCACGAGAAGGTAATTGTGGGAGTTGTGGCCTCAACTCCAGAACGAGCTAGCTTTATTTTAACAAAAGAAAAAAATATTTATTTAAAAAGATGGAGCTAATTTATCATTATAGCTTCTGAAGAGAATTATATGACTTTGTTTAAGCCAGTGGTTCCCATGTGTGGCTACAACGTGGGAGAATGAGAATTATTCGTGATGGCGACGTGGTTTAGTGCTGTAACAGTCAGGTCCTATCTCCTATCTCTTAAAAGAAAAAAGGTCTAAAATGAGTTTTCTGTTTAGTCAGTTGTATATTAAGTAAAAATAATAATATTACTGTAGATATGCCGCTATACGTATTAACCAAATTATAACAGTATTCGCTGAATAACTATTAACACCTGCTGACAGAAAGTTTCAATAGAGATATATTGTGTAACAATGTGCACTGAGTTCAAATTAACACCTATTAGCTGCGTTTACATGGACAACAATAAAACCCGGGATTTACCCGCTAATAGGGAAAACCTTCGAAGCCCGTTTACATGGGACCACATTTTCACCCTGCTTTTACCCGTCTTACCGGAAGTAAAGGCCGTCACATGATTCGGCGGAAGTGATCCTCATACACCATCATTCCTTGTAAATCACGTTATGGGTTCGATCCCAGCCGGTGTCATACTTTTCCAAATTCACTGTATTGCTATTTTTAGCTTTCCATCTTCGAACTCCGCATTTATCTCGTTACAAAGTGTATGGTCCTGGGGAAGGCCTTTTTTTCCCCAATTGCTGTTCTTTTGACCTCGAATTCTTAAATTTTAAAAATAACAACAACAAAAAAATCATAAAACTTTAAAAATCCAAAAAGATTGAAAAACTTACAAAAATATTTTTTGTATTCTTATGATATCTGCTTTTCTGGGCCTCTTAATATTATTACTTTTTTGTTTTCCGTGGATTATTATTCTTATCTAATTTTTCTTCTAAATTTTCTTAACTTGTAAGTCTATATTTTTTCTGTTAAAATTAACTTTTTTGTTTTAATTTAACTTTACTATTAATTATTTTTCTTTTACCTGCGTTATTCTTACCTTAATATTTTAATTCATTACTTAAAATTTTAACTACTGAGCACTCCCACCTTGATTACATATATCTTGCTTACAGGAGATAAAGTCGACACGACCAATGCACTCCTCTTCTAAAACCCAATTACGTCTGCGTCTATTTGTTATTTAAATGCAGCATAAGTCAGTCGCTGTTGATAATTATAGAACGCTTACGATTGTTTACTGTTGTTTTTAAAAATGAATTTAGAAAATAGATAGGAAAAAAGGAATATAAGAACTAGAAGATTGATGCGGATATTAGATATAATCGTACGATCTATGGCTTCATCGCTAAATTTAGTTTTTCCACAACAAAGAATGTGGGCAAAATTACGAAGCTCTGTTTGGTGGGAAGAAATTATTTTAAATTCCTGAAGTAATAAAGACTGGAAAGAAAATTTTTCAATCGATAGGTGCATTTTTTTTAAATTATAAGATTAATTGTAAGATACTTATTGTTTTAATAAATCCTTTTATAAAATCAAAATGTAATTTTGATTTCAATTTTGATTCAGTAATTTTTAGTCATGTATAAATAAAAAAATCATAAATAGATATAAATAAATTTTATCTGTGAATTCTAAAATAATTAATTTATAAATAAATTTTAATGTTACGTTTAATTATTGATTATACTTATTAAATTTATTAATTTTACCATAACACTTTAAATGAAAATGTTACTGAAATTTTATTGAAATGAAATTTTATTTCTTATTTTACATACCAGATGGCAGTACCATTCTAAATATAATGTAATTGGGGATGGTTCAGATCAAGAAATAAATGAAATCCTCCGGAAAAAAATAGGCACTTTTCTACTGTTTTCTTGAAAATTATGCGATCGTTAAGGGGTTCCAGATCCTTCCATCGATCATTTAGCTGCATTTTCATGGATTCACACAAGTTCAAATCCGCCATGTTATTTACTCCCAGCTTCGAAATGCATCATGGGTAATTAGCGGGTTTTATCCTGGGTCGAAGCAGGGTCGAAAATCCACCCTGCATTTTTCCCTATCGTAGGGAAAAAGTAAGAAACGACCCTGCTTTTACCCGGGTTTTTGGCACATGTAAACGGCACTATTGTGATAATTTTGGACGTCTGGGTGTTAGTAATTTCCTTTTACTTTCCAGAATGTCCTCTTTTTGACCAAGAAAACACAATGTCGCAAATATCGATAAAACTTCGGACTGAAATTTGGGCAATGAAGGTTAAATTTTGATATTCCTAAAACTGTTATACTATCTCTTCTACGTATATGTAATGCGTATGACTTAAGGGAATAGTGACACTTTTTTTCTGGATAATAAATCAAATTCAAACTGCTAAAATGGCTCTGTTTTCTAAGAAAGAGTGTAATGGTCCATTTTTACGCACTAAAATTTGATAAATGATACAGAAACATAGAAAAAAACCTTCAATTCCGTAAAAAGAATAAAAAGAGTTTTTTTTACATCTTAGCTATACCTTCAGAATAAATCCTAATATATTTTAAAACGTAAATCAAAGTATTTTGTATTATATTTAAATTTCTGCAATTCATAGTTACTCCACTTTCTTAAATTTACAGCTAACGTGTTCTTTTTTGTATTAACTTAATGTATCCTACATGAAATTATTTAGTTTAACCATTTCTTTCGGGTTCACTTACAGTTACTATATAATTAATTTTTTTCAAAGATAAAATTTTTTGCTGGTTTATTAATAATGCACTTATTACAATCAATAACGGTTTTGTAATTAAACTTATATGTTTTAAATTTTCAGGTAAGAAAGAAAGATTAAAAAAAAAGGAAAACAATTTTGAAAATCAAAATTTTTCAAGCATCTGGAATGATATAAAGACACAGTTAAATAACTTCATGCAATAAACACACTGTGTTATTGCATGAATCATGCTCTATTTTATAATAAGTTCTATTCAAAGATCTTAAATATTAAATGCTGTCACCAAAAAAATTGTAGAATATTTCAGTTTTATTCATTGCTTCTTAATGTCAGCAAATTAAGCTACTCTTTCCCGAAACATTTTCTTTATCTTTTTTATCCATTTCTGCGTACTTGTGACTTTACCAATATCGGTAGAATTTCTGATTATGTATTTTATGCTTTTACTTCCTTACGCATTTCTTTGCATGAATAATGTTATTCACTTTTCCAGCAGATGGATTTACTATTGGTATCGGAAAGCTTCATCATTATGAATTTCAAAGCCTCTGGATCTGATCTTGCGCAACCGCCTATTATGTGAGAGGTACTGACGGATAGCATTATGTTGTCCCATGAGAGTTAACCCATTAATCGCCGCTATATAAACCGCATCGTCTAAATAAAATCTCACGTGTTTTTTTAAGTACATTACTTGTCTTAAATGAGCAGTTTAAAATTTATTTACATTCGTATGCAATTTATGATAAGATCCTAAAATGGGAGACATGGCACCTAATGGGGGTAATGCTTGTTTCTTCCACATTTGAACATCCAAGCTGGATGTTACGCTAAATCGAGGCAAGTAAGTATATAAAACCTCGTGAAACGATTATTTTATATATTTTCCCTGAACTTTGAATGCTGATGTAAGTCTAGTACTCAGATTTTATGAGCAATATCGCCTTTCCTACATTGTGACACCAGGGCCAAGGCGGCCTTGTGGTACAGCGCGCTGGTTTTCGGTGCTGAGGGGGCTCAGATCGAATCCTGGCGAAGCGACACTAAAACGCCTCCGTTTGTGTCGTCCCTTCATAGGGGACAATGCTGGTCCGCCTATATGGCGCCCCCATAATAAAGTGGCCAGCAAAACTGCGGTGAATTATAGGTGAATGTCTTCGTGACAAGTTCCTCCGCATTGAAAAAAAAAACAAAAAAACATTGGGACATCAATGCTGCTATTGTCATAAACTCATTTGGAAAATGCTTACTGCATTTCGAAAAAGTTCTTAAAAAGAGCTTTTCTTCCTGATTATGCTAGAAATTCCTTTTGTCCTGAATAATTCTGTCCTGAATAAGTTAATAACAGAGGGCATGAAGTGATATGGTGGTGAAGTGATAAAACAAAATTAGTTCAAAGGTTATTAAAGAGAGGTATAGTGGTTTTTACATGTGTACATTGCAATAAGACGTTGTGCATGTTCTGACAGTATTAACAAATTGAAAGTTAAATAACTTCATTTTTTATCAACTCACTTGACATGCAGATAACCCGGAAAATGTTACTTTGTTGGAATTCTTGACTCTCCCACTTCTGTGTCTCTCCCACTTGAGCATTGGAGGTGGGAAACCGAAAGACTGAAACAGTTCTGTAAACTGGAGCAACGTTGAACAGATGAAGCCCACGATGTCGAGGTTTTCAGTTCAGCTACCGTAAATGATGGATCGATTTCTGCCACGTGGAGACCGGTTCCTTATCGGTACGTTGTTTACTGGAACTGCATCAAACTCGCAGATAAAACTGGAATCACACACCAAGCACGAAACGCAGGGGGTAATTTGCAAGAAGACACTGTATCATTGGAACTTGAAAAAATTTAGACTGTGTACCCTTTAGCACTGCAGATGACGAATAGCAGAATCACGCATACTGATGTCAAAGAAATTGGCACAGACAAGATCTCCTCGAGAAACACTTGTTTATTATTTTCCTTATAAAATTTCCATTCTACACCTTCAGCCAGCCAGTATCACAAAAAATAATGTCCGAATATAAAAATTTGGGGAGACACGCTCCAAAATTCCAATCCCTATCCATGTCGCTAACAAATCGAGCTCCCTCTTTTATGGAGGGGAAGCAAACCTTTTGTACCCAAAACCTGTTCACACAAGCCTAGGTTAAAGTGCTTACTCTGATAAAGAGATCCCATCTCCTTTTAGAATAAACAACAAAATAATGTCTGTAGAAAGGGGATAAATATTTAATAATAGCTGTATCAAAGGACTAAATTAGCAGAGAAATTAAACTGCGATTATATTGTTATTATCTTTAGGAAACATCGGCGTATGAATACATGTAAGCTATTGCACACGTGGGAAGTAGTTATTTTTGCAGTTAAGTTGAGAAATCGAATCGCGATGCGAAATTCGAATGAGGTAATCGATTCTATTATTGGAAAATGTAAACATATTTAGCTATTGTAGATATTAACAGTATAATCGCTTTAAGCATACAATATGTATCTGGAAAATAGTTATTTTAAATTAATATTAATACAGCTAGCAATTAATCGTTTAGATGATATTAATTAAGTTAAGTTAATAGCGGTTATCATTAAGTCTTTAAATTCTTGAGTAATAAATTTTACATAGTGGCATTATGCCACATACCTCCCCCCTACAGAAAAGAAAAGAAAAAGGAGATGGATCTTTACAAAGTAGCCAGGATTTCTGACTGATCAGAGCAGATACACACCTTCAACAATTTTAAAACATTTTTACAAAATCTATTATAAAACACATTTAAAAACTGTTCTAACACACATTTAAGCGCTGACTGGCATGAAGAATTTTTTACAGGTTTAAATACCTTGACTTAATACTTTTTACATGATGC
This sequence comes from Dolomedes plantarius, assembly GCA_907164885.2. Classification (NCBI taxonomy): domain Eukaryota; kingdom Metazoa; phylum Arthropoda; class Arachnida; order Araneae; family Dolomedidae; genus Dolomedes; species Dolomedes plantarius. The sequence continues at coordinate 92,107,656 of OU015494.1, read as the reverse complement.
TAACTTTAAAATTACATGATTCAATACAATTAAAATATTTGTGATTTACTGTGCTAACAGTTTGACATTGAATACACTTTCAAATTTGTTTTATCCAACAGTGATAATCTCCTGAATATTTTTTATGTGAAGTTATCTAATCCATTCTCTTGGGAAACAATTAAAGTTGGATAAGAATCAATCAATCAATGTTAATTATACCAATTGTGAAATATCAATACATCATTATAACAAAATTTTGACACTTAAACACATTTCAACCTTGATTTGTTACTTAATTACACCATTTGAAATTCTGAGCAAACATGTGGTGTGGCGAAAGGATGTATACATCATTTTGCATTATTTGTCACTCTTGAAATTTTGCACACACCTAAAAAATTTTTATTTTGATTCATTTTACTTTGTATTTAATTGTGATTTAGCTCAGATTTTTTTTTTTTTTTTAATTATTTATTTTAACACATTGCTAAATTTTCATTTTAATTCTGCCATTATCAAATTATACAAATGCTAGTTTCAACACATGAACATAAATTGCCATACAATTGAGTACGAGAACTCCAATATAACTGCAGCGTCTCCATGAGTCCTAATTACAGTGGCAAATTTGCTAACGCAAAAACTTTCAAATTTGAAGTTGCATGTAATTACAGGATGCTATACGCATAACTCGATGACTGAACAGTAATATTCATAAAATAGTACCTAACTCATTGAAGATTTTTTTTTTTTTTTTTTTTTTTTTTTTTTTTGAAAAAACACATTACACACATTAATAAAATAATTGGGTATTGTAAAAACTATGATAGTTGTAGATAAAAAATTTTTTGTTATTCTGAACATATAAATATAAATCATATTGAATTAAAATTTCCCCTGATTAATTTCGGACCAGCCAGCAAAATAATCAGCACATATGCATTGATACGTCTATCAGTTCATATGAAAAGGAATGGCAACAGAGATGATTACATAGATTGTTGATGAAACATGTGTAAAATAGTTTTCACAAAAAGGAAGCAATAATGAACATTTTGGTAGCATGGTTTGTACAAAATTTGAAGAAAAATTTCCATTTTTACAATATGGCACTAGGTAACATTGAGAGAAGGTTGCAGAAAAAGTTTACTAACATGTAGTTTAATTTGTTTTTGGTCTTCGCCATCAATTTTCCTAATAATGTAGTTGTTATTATGCAGTTTTCTTGTGATTGTGTACGGTCCATTATATTTTGGGTGTAGAACATTAGGATCCGTAAAAGATTTTACGTATACAACATCATTTATATTAAAAGTAGGAATATTTCTGCCCTTGATGTGTTGGGATTGGCTATTAAAGTAATTTGTCTCATTTTGTTTGACAAGTTTTCTAGTTGAAATGATGTGTTGGTTTTGTTTTTTAATGTATTCTGAATATTGTTCTGAAACTTGAGGTTCATCATAGATATGTAAAGGTAAATTTAATTCCCTGCCGAAAAATAGTTGTGCAGGACTAAACTTTGTCACAGAGTGTTTGGCACAGTTGTAATGTAATTTAAAGAATAATAATCTATCAGACCATTCAAAAGTATTATCAGATAATGAAGCAATACTCTCTTTCATGGTGCGATGGACCCTTTCAACAACTCCATTGGAAGGTGGGTAGTAAATGCTACTTTTTCTGTGGTCAATGTTTAAGTTTTTAAGAAAATTAGTGAATTCATGTGATGTAAAATTAGAAGCATTGTCTGAAAGTAAAATTTTTGGAATACCAAATCTTGAAAAGTATTGATTAAGTGCAGATATAATCGCTGATGACTTGGCACTATGTAAAGGAATGGCTTCGAGAAATCTTGAATAATGATCTATAATTGTTAGTATGTAATTCTTATTGTCATGGGAACGAGGAAGTTTACCAACAATATCTATGGCTATGAATTCCCCAGGAGCATAGTCATGCTTGGGAATCATTTTAGTTTTAGTTTTTGATGGTTTTGGCTTATTTTGTAGACACTTGTGACAATTATTGCAAAAGTTTTTTGTATCATTAAACATATTAGGCCAGTAATATTTGGATTTAAAAAAATCAAAAGTCTTATGAATTCCAAAGTGAGGAGCATGTGCAATTTTTAAGCAACTCAATTTTAAAGAACTTGGAATTAAAATTTTCTCTGTTATAGTATTATTAGATTTTATTTTTTTCATTACCAGATTAGTGCTGCTATCAATAAAGTAATTACCATAGTCGTTATTACTATCTTTAAGCTTTTGAATTATCTCACTAATAAATTTGTCCTGTTGTTGATGAGAGTTTAACAATTCTTTAGTGATATTCTGCTCTATAGGAAATATATTTAGGTTATGTACAGATAGTTGCTCATTAATTACACGAGAAAGGTAATCAGCTGGGTTGGTAAATCCTGGAATATGTTTAATAGTAAAATCAAATTGCTGAATGTAGAGAAGCCATCTTGACACAATGTCAGGTTGTTTGTCTAACTGCAGATGATGAGTGAGTGGTTTGGCATCTGTTAAAATTGTGAATTTTGTCCCATATAGATGCTCATGAAAAAATTTTATGGAAGAAAATATAGCAAAAAGTTCACGCCTAATAGATGGGTAACGTGACTCAGCAGGATTTAGCTGTTTAGAATAAAACTCAACTGGAAAAAATTTATCATTATGTTTTTGTAAAAGAATGCCAGATATAGCAATACGAGAAGCATCAGTAATTAAAAATAACTCTTTACGAGAATCAATATTCTTTAAAGTGGGTTTGTTTAATATTATGTTCTGCATTTGATCAAAAGCTGTTTGACAATTCTTGTCCCAAATGAAAGGTGTATTTTTTTTAGTTAGTTTTACAATAGGATTAACAATTTCTGCATAATTGTGTATGAGATGTCTAAAGTAGTTTAGCATACCTAAATATGCTTGCACTTCTTTAACATTCTTAGGAATAGGGAAATTAGTTACTTTTTGAATATTGTCACTTGATGGTGAGAAACCATTTTTATCAATATTGAAACCTAAATAGGTTATTTGAGATTTGCATAATTGAAGTTTAGCTGGATCCAGAGTTAAATTAAATTCTTGTAGCCTATCAAATACTTTTTGAAGAAAAATTTTAAGTTCAGAAATAGAATTAGCAGCAATAATAATATCATCGAGGAAAAATTGAATATTTTCCCCCTTAATATCATTAAGGCATTTTGAAATTAAAGTGTGGAAATAAGATGTACTATTTTTTGCACCAAAAGGAAGACGAGTAGGTTGGAAATTGCCAAATTCAGAACAGAAAGCTAATTTATGTTTGTCAGACTCTTTTAACTTAATTTGAAAAAATGCAGATTTAAGATCTAGCACACAATAATATTGTTTACCTGAAATGTTATGTAGAATTTCTGAAATTTTTGGAAGACAAATTTTGAAAGATTCAGTTATGCTGTTTAATAGTCTGTAGTCGACAACCATTCTAAATTTTAAATCTTTAACATTTTGACCCTGAAGTGGCTTTTTCTTTACGAAAATTATGGGAAAACTGTAGCTAGATGAAGAATGTTCAATTATCCCAGCTTCAAGCAATTTTGAAATTTCTTTACTAGCAAAATCTTTAGCAATTTTAGGAATTGGATATGGCTTGGTTTGTAAGGGAAAATCATGTAGGAGTTTAAAGTCAGGAATTACCTGGTCAGTAGACCCAAGTGTGGAGTAAGATTTAGAAAATGTTTTGTAGTTTGACATTAGAAGATTTAAAATATCTTTTCTATCATTAGGTTTTAAATGCTGTAGGTCAAAGTCAGATTCTTCCAGCTCTTGCTGCCTGAGATATATTATTTCATTAAGACTTAAGTTGTTAATCTGAAGAATTTCAGAGTATTTTGGATCAACTTGCTGTTTTTGAGAAAAATTTTCAATGTTTCCTAATATGGTTTCTTTTCTGATAGTAATTTTATTAGAGGTGTTGTTCTCAATCAAGGTGTAAAAACAGTTATCATTATCAATAACATTAATGGATTCAGACATTACATAATTTAATTTGTTTAATCTTGGAGTGAATATTATTTGAGATTGAGAAGAAAAATTATCAGGTGCTTTGAGCTTTACAATCCTGAACTGCTGAGCAGGTATAGAAATTTTGTATGAAGCTTTAATGTTGTTTACAGTGTGTTCATTGCTTTCAGGAGTAGAATCATTTTGATGAGAGTTTTGTTCAGGAAAGGTTTCTTGGAATGGAAAAATTAAGTTGTTGTGGATTAATTGCCTATTGACAGTATCAAGAACAAGTTTGTTTCTTTGTAAGAAGTCATATCCTAATATTATTTGGTAGTTAGAATTCCAAGGTTGCTTGGTGATGTAAAACAGATTGTTGAACCACTTATTGTTAATTTTAAATTTGATATTAGCTGCAGACATGTATGGTATAGTACTATTATTTAGAGTTTGAATGCGAACAAATCTAGATATGTATTCCACCTTGGTGTGAGCCTTGATTTTCTCAATCACTTGAAATGGAATCAGACTTAAATTTGCACCAGAATCTAATAAAGCTTGATATTCACTTTGTCCAAAACTTAACGTTATTAGAGGTAAGGCAGAATTGTTACTATTACATGAGGAAAGTCTTAATGTTGGAATATTTTGTGGGTTATTTTTTCTAGCATTATTTACCCTTTCTGAAGTTTTACTTTTCTTAGAATTTTGCTTATTGTTATTTGCTGGTGTCTCATTATTAGCTTTATTGGGGGAACTTACTTGTTTATACCAGCATTTTTTATCTTTTCTATAAGATCCCCTTATGAGTTTAAATTTTGCCTGCTATTTCTACGATTACTATTTGAGTTGGCGGCATGCCTTCTGTAGGGATGACTAGGAAAATGTGCTCTATTATTTGAATGCCTGTATTTTCTACCATTATTTCTGCGATTTTGATTATTGCAATTGTTACTGTTGAATCTATTAGCCTGATAATTACTTTCAGCTGTATTAGGATTTATATTTGTGGGAAAATACCAACAGTCAGTTGTACGATGAGGTTTTGCACAAATGTGGCAAGATACATTGTCTGAGAAATTACTCGAAGAAGCAACATTGCTTTGCATCTGCATATTATTTTGTGCTTGCAATTCTTGTAACTGTTTGCTTAGTTCCAAAATTTTTTTGTTGGTTTCTAACTGGTTTTGCAATAGTGTATCAATTTCAGAATGCTGCACATGGGTGTTTACTATCTGTACTTCCTCATCTTGAAATGCTTTGTTAATGTTTTTAGCCATTGCAAGTACCTGATCAAAATCTTTTGGACCTAATTTTTTTACCTCAAATTTTATATCAGGTCTCAAAGCTTCAATGAATTTGTTTAGAGTCATATTTTCATATAGTTTTAGTGTGTTTGCATCACTAGAATTATTTACGCCAGTTAATTTTGTAGCAATTTTTCTAATAGACTCTGCCAAATCATCCAGACTTTGCCCTGGTTGCTGTTTAAGTTTCTCAAATTTTTCATTTAATTCACTAAATGATGACTGGTTCTTGAATTTGTTTTCTAAGATAGTTGCAAGTGAATTATAGTTATCAGCCTTAGATGCATTGGTATCATCAATTATGAAACTTAGAGCTCTGTCTGTTAGATTAAGTTTAAGAAAAACAAATTTTTTGGAATCAGACCAATTTTCTAATTTTGCAACTTCATCAAGTTGTTTTAGAAAGAAAGATATGTTGTCTGTACCAGTACCAGCAAATTTTGGCAAAATACTGGCTAATGATTGCTTGTTAGCCATATTAACCTACACTTGTATACACAATATTTCACACAATTATATCATACAATACACTATAAAAAACACAGAATATTAATACTTTTGCATATATATAACACACTATATATCCATAGCAATTTATCTTAATGGTATGCACTATCAAATAAGAATTATATTTCACAATGTTTTATAAATTTTAAGTATGATCAATTATTTATATTTCATGCATTGATTGATTCTTATCAAAATAATTATTAACACTATCAGAACATTTCTAACCCTGATTCGAACCTAAATTACTTTAGTTTTTGAACACGGCACCAATGAAGTGAAATTGTGGTGGTAAAGAGGTAAAACAAAATTAGTTCAAAGGTTATTAAAGAGAGGTATAGTGGTTTTTACATGTGTACATTGCAATAAGACGTTGTGCATGTTCTGACAGTATTAACAAATTGAAAGTTAAATAACTTCATTTTTTATCAACTCACTTGACATGCAGATAACCCGGAAAATGTTACTTTGTTGGAATTCTTGACTCTCCCACTTCTGTGTCTCTCCCACTTGAGCATTGGAGGTGGGAAACCGAAAGACTGAAACAGTTCTGTAAACTGGAGCAACGTTGAACAGATGAAGCCCACGATGTCGAGGTTTTCAGTTCAGCTACCGTAAATGATGGATCGATTTCTGCCACGTGGAGACCGGTTCCTTATCGGTACGTTGTTTACTGGAACTGCATCAAACTCGCAGATAAAACTGGAATCACACACCAAGCACGAAACGCAGGGGGTAATTTGCAAGAAGACACTGTATCATTGGAACTTGAAAAAATTTAGACTGTGTACCCTTTAGCACTGCAGATGACGAATAGCAGAATCACGCATACTGATGTCAAAGAAATTGGCACAGACAAGATCTCCTCGAGAAACACTTGTTTATTATTTTCCTTATAAAATTTCCATTCTACACCTTCAGCCAGCCAGTATCACAAAAAATAATGTCCGAATATAAAAATTTGGGGAGACACGCTCCAAAATTCCAATCCCTATCCATGTCGCTAACAAATCGAGCTCCCTCTTTTATGGAGGGGAAGCAAACCTTTTGTACCCAAAACCTGTTCACACAAGCCTAGGTTAAAGTGCTTACTCTGATAAAGAGATCCCATCTCCTTTTAGAATAAACAACAAAATAATGTCTGTAGAAAGGGGATAAATATTTAATAATAGCTGTATCAAAGGACTAAATTAGCAGAGAAATTAAACTGCGATTATATTGTTATTATCTTTAGGAAACATCGGCGTATGAATACATGTAAGCTATTGCACACGTGGGAAGTAGTTATTTTTGCAGTTAAGTTGAGAAATCGAATCGCGATGCGAAATTCGAATGAGGTAATCGATTCTATTATTGGAAAATGTAAACATATTTAGCTATTGTAGATATTAACAGTATAATCGCTTTAAGCATACAATATGTATCTGGAAAATAGTTATTTTAAATTAATATTAATACAGCTAGCAATTAATCGTTTAGATGATATTAATTAAGTTAAGTTAATAGCGGTTATCATTAAGTCTTTAAATTCTTGAGTAATAAATTTTACATAGTGGCATTATGCCACAGGGCAATAGTAACCAAATTCCTGTATTCCACTATCTAAACTGTTACGACTATTTTACCATCTAAATATAACTACTCTTTCATCCGCTAAACGAGTTTTCAGTTTTATAACTTACGCATAAGCCATTATTCCTTTTAGGAATATGAATTTAAATTCACCACAAAATTCTTTGTACATTTCTGAACTTTATATAACGAATTAGTGTCACACTGCACATGTTCCTATTCAAAATTATCCTATTCCCATTTTTGTTAAAGTAGGCACAGTTTCTGAAAGATGTTATTTTACGATATAATGAATAGACTTAGACTTTATTCTTCAGACAGTACACTTAATTAATTTATTTATAAGCATATTTAATCCATGCTATAAAACTGAATCTCTCTCTCTCTCTCAAACACACACACGACACATATACACACTCTCTCTCTCTCACACACGTATTGCTAAAATCAATTTTCTTCATCAGATTATTACTACACCGAGAAGGTCAAAAATATAGTTCGTTTCTTCAATCTCTTAAGATGTAAGAAATATTATCAAAGTTTTTTCTTGTCTTCTTTCACTACTTCCATCTGTGTTATTCATTTTTAACAGTAAAAATAGGCCAAAAATTTTATTCTTTACTTTATTTTAAAAAAAATTATTGAAACGCATGATATAACGATATGCATAAAAAATTTCCAGATTTATGCTTCGATAAATGTCGGAAAAAAATAATTAAAAGTGACTAAAATTAGAAAGAGGGATTTTTAAAAATAGCGAATCCTAAAAACGAGCAAAAATAAACTGTTTTTCTAATATAATGATTATTAAATAACGTATTACCTAATGTATAGCCATATTCCCTTAAAATCAACAGGTTTAATAATGCCCCATTTTATATGTCGTCATATGTCGATGATGCAGTTCTGAACATACTATGTCAAATGCTCTTTTGCCCTATGCTCGGCTTCTGCTAGACATTTTGTAAGTGCCCGACAAGTTAATGAGTTTTCCAAACTGTTCCATAGACGTTGATATTGATTAATTCTTAGTAGTCTGGGACGCAATCAGCTATGTCACATGTACGATAGGTATTAACTTATGCTCGATACGTCCCAAGATACTGGCGATGTATTACCATAGTCTTATGATATTGCGCTGGATCATGTGTAATACCAATTCAATGAATTTCATCTGGGCATAACTATATGAGTGATAATAACTATTATCCAACATATACATCAGGACAGATCACTTAACTATCTGGAAATCCTGACATTCTCACTGAAATTTGGCAACTTTAGTCTGTAATAAAATATTTTCATTGAAATACATTTTTTTAAATGACAGGTTTTTAGTTAAAAATTTTACTTTACATTTTATGTCGAGATAAAATATCAAAGGATTTGTAGCAACCGCCATAACATTCAGGCTGAAATTCATGCTTTTTTTATGAGAAGACTATCGTTTGATACTAATATGATGTAATACCATATCACAAAGAATCTCCACTGAACTTTTTCAAAACCGAACACTGTATTACGGTTATTTGATTGCAATGTTTGCGCCTAAACTGCCAAACATTGCAATAATTTAAGAATTTTTAATTCGTATTTTTTTTACTTATGCCGAAGATACACAATTATCTACAAATTAACATAAACTAAAAATTATGTCTTCATTTAAATTTTTTATCCTACTTAATAATTTACGCAAAAAATTTAGAAATTCTCTTAAGAATTATTCTTGTTTCATTTTGGTTGAGACTATAGATATAAATCGAGATAGTTAAAAATAACAGGAGTTTCAACTACACATTTTTTTTCTTTTAACTTATAAAAAAATAAGCTTTTTAATGATCCGGAAAATAACGTCATGTTGTTTCGACAGAAATTTGTTACTAGCATCCTTATTTTTCTCACGAGACATAGCTACCACTTAACTTCCAACTATATTTTAATTATACACCTTCAAGTGACAAATTGTTTTTTCTTCACAAATAACTAAGAATTTTTTTTCACGAGGGAGAATGTTTTTAAAGTCTGTGAAGGGCATCTGTTAATCATTATTTACATCAGTGCCAACAAACCAAACAACTAAGCTCTCCTTTACATTATAAATGCCCGTATCTTTGAATTCGTGGTAAATTTTATGGATGTATATACCTATTAGTAATGAAGACTACAGCAGTCAAACATACATGAACAATGCTATTCTCTTCAGATATATTTTTCTGTATTTTTTAAAACCAATATTATAGTATACTAGCCCGGAAGAAATATGTGCATTTAATTATGTATATATATACAGGTGGTTATCAAAATAATGGAAACACATATCAATATCAGTGGTGTTTATGAATGTTCTTTGTATTCCTTAAAAAAAAGTCTCGCCAACGGTATTTTTATACATAATATAGTGTGTGGATTATTCTACTGTTGTTGCTGCCGAGCAACCTTTCCCTCCATCCTCCATGAGTTTCCGAGCTTCTTTCCGAACTGAAGTGAAGAGAGAAACAGACTATAAACAGAACTCAGATTCAGACTTTCGAATGTCGCTGATAAGCGCGGTCATATCACCCGAATTGGGAAACTATGCTCATAAATCTTTTGTAAATAATCTGTTTCTGTGATGTGAATGTTAGTAAAATAAAATTGTGTGTCTTGCAGAGATTGCACTCGTCATCCATCCTAGGAATATTAATTTTTATAGATAAAGACGCCCAGAAGAAGCGGAAGAAAGGTAAGTCGTGTACCTTTCATAAAATAAAGATCAAAGGTGACCCTGTGTCGTATTAAAAAAGGTGTTCATGATGCTTCTTAGTGTTTCCATTATTTTGATAACCACCTGTATATATACCGGGTGCGTCATAAATTCGTGCAAAGTTTAAAAATTCGTAATAAAAAAAATAATGCTCGACAAAAATTTCTGTTTGGGCGAATAGGATCAGAGGGACATTGGATTTTTTTCCATGCAAATAAAAAGTTTCTAAAAGTAACCGAAAGATGGCGCTTTTGCGTGACCCCGTTAAGCCTACATTGCAGGACATACATGCGTTACTTGCTGTCCCCTTCATGCAGGATGGTGCCCCGCCCCACATTTCACGTGATATCAAGACAATGTTGGAATCTTTCACTGAAGACCGGGTCTATAAGTCGTGGTTGTAAGGTTCAGTGGCCAGACTTGACCCCGGCAAATTTTTAGTTGGGGGGGGGGAGGGGATACTTGAAGTCTCACGTGTACCGGGGCTCCCCAACCACTTTGGTGGAACTGAAAAATGTCATTCGACAGACAGTCGCTGCCATCGATGATAGAATTCGCTGTAATGGTTTTAGTGACGCGCCTCATTTGCCTATTAACTTGTGCTGGTAGTAATGTTGAACATATGTTACTTTAAAATAAATGCGCAGTCTCATGCTATTGTTATCTATTTGATTATCTGTTTGAGTTTATCTCATTTGCATAAAACGTCTCAGTATGACTGTGAGCGCCCTCTTTCGGTTACTTTTGGAAACTTTTTTTTTTACATGGAAAATAATCCAATGTCCCTCTGATCTTATTAGCGGAAACAAAAAAATTTTCCGAGCATTACTTCTTTTATTATGAATTTTTGAACTTTGCACGAATTTATGACGCACCCGGTATATATATATATATATATATATATGGGGGGGTTTATAATATAAATTTTTCTAATTCGTGTAATGACAAAATATGTACTAATTATGTGAAGTATTTTTTGTTGGAAGGTTGAAATATTCCTTATATACAAGGGAGCATTTCAATAAAATATCACGATGCAAAAGTTTTATAGCGTACGACAAGAAGGTCGAAAACCATTTTTTTATATTACTGAATATTTGATACGTACAAAGGAAACATACACTGCTGGCCACCCAAATTGCAACACCAAGAAAGACAAAAGATATCACAACAAAATTTATTTTGTAGATAACATGTTGACCAAATATCAAATGATTAAATTTATAGACTTATGTGAAGTGTGGTTCCTGCCAAAATCAGTAGCCAGAGTAGCCGCCATTGTTGGAGATCACCGCTGCCACACGCCTCGACATTGATTCGAAGAGACTTTGGATGAGTTCTTGGGGTACAGCAGACCAAGCAGCTTCCACACGTTGCCAAAGTTGATCTGCTGTGGCATCTGGGGATGGAATCTGGGTCAATCGTAGAACAACCGTGGACCACATGTTTTCTATCGGCGAAAGATCCGGACAGCGAGGCGGCCAGGGAAGCAATTCAATCTGGCGATTGACGAAGAACCGTTGGACAATGCGTGCCACGTGTGGTCGCGCATTATCCTGTTGAAATATGGCTGTGGGCAAGCCCTGAAGGTAAGGAAGGACAACTGGCTCCAACACCTCGGAGATGTTTCGCTGGCTGTTTAAAGTACCGGCAATGCTTACTAGAGGTGTGCGAGAGTGATATCCAATACCGCCCCATACCATAATACCCGGTGCAGGACCAGTGTGGCGGTGCATAACGCAGCTGTTCAGCATCCTCTCTTCACGGTGTCTGCAGACTCGAATGCGACCATCGTGGTGTAGCAGACAGAAGCGTGACTTGTCAGTAAAGACAATTTCATTCCATTCTGCCGTCCACATCCTTCTGTCATCGCACCATTGGCGGCGGAGACGTCTGTGGTTCTGCGTCAAGGGTAGACATAGCAATGGACGTCTTGCGGACAGTCCACTCTGCTGCAAACGGCGTCGACTGGTACGCGCAGACACTGGATGATGCGTTACAGACTGCATGTGCTGTGCTATGGTTCGTGATGTAACTGAGCGATCCGTCACTGCCATGCGCACAATTTGCCTGTCATCGCGTGAAGTGATGCGCTGAGGTGGATGCGATCGAACACGTCGGTCCGTCGTACCCTCTTGCATCCAACGATCACATATCCGCATTACAGTTGTTTCGTTTCGTCCAACACGACTACCGATTTCCCTGAAAGATAATCCACAATCTCGGTAGGCCACTATCCTTCCTCTGTCGAACTCGGATACTTGATCAAAAGAGGATCGCTGTTTTCGACGAGGCATAATTGATCGTTTTTTTGAAAAAACCACAAGAAAAACACAATTGCCGAACTTGAAATTGTCGAAATCTCCAAGCCTTAAATAGCACTTTGAAGTGGCGCCACAGGCGCGCGTGATGTGCGTCTGCTCTGAAATTCTAATCATTTGCATATCTCACCTCCGCTAATGCATGTTGTAAATTTCATGTTATTTGCATGTTTTCTTCAGGGTGTTGCTTTTACAGTTGCCAGCAGTGTATATACTTAGAGGAGCAAAAATAAGACTGAACGAACATGTCCGTACACACACATGGGGCTGTGCTGATGCTTTCAAGTTTTTTAAAATGTTCAATGATCCCATTTTCGGATACCCAAGGTAAAGAATCTGTGTATTCATATTTTCAATTGTAAAATTAAAAAAAAAGCTTGGGGAATGAATAGTAAACTCAATGCTCATGCAATCACAAACAGAGATATTAAAACTTATATCCAAGAAAGCCCATAATAAACTAAGTGCCAAAGAAAACAGTTGTAAGGAAAGTAACACAGTTTCATAGAATACAGAAGCAATTTACCAACCAGAGAAAATTTGGAAACTGGTTTCTGCATCATTACCAACCTGTGTCAGACAGACATTAGAATAGTAATGCAATGCATTCCCCTTGTATATTAAATTAGATTCGGTATCAAGAAGTGCGAATGCTGATATTTGTTTTAAGCTTGGTAAATCGTTAGAAACCCACAGAATAAGGTTGATTGGAGGATTCAGAACGCTACGAACATTTTTTTGCTACACGTAGGATAATTATACCGGTAAGTACTGCTAAAGCCGATACCGGACGGCTACAAACATCCATGATAACAGTGGAACTCGAACCGATAAACTTTGGTACCAAAAGCCAGCTCCCTAGCTATTCGGCCACCCCCCGGCTCATAAAGAAAGATACGAAAACGATGAAAACACTATACTATTTCACGATAGCCTAATTGAATGGTACGCGTGATTTCGTCACGTGCACTTTTTCGTCGGCAGGAACTCGTTGTTGGTGTCTTCAGAATACGGACAATGGGAAAGACGAAAAAAATTGAGAAACGACGCGTAAGACTTAAAGACAAACACCCGAAGCGCAGTTAGTAAATTCACTTATGTGCTAGCCATGTACTATCTGATATACCTGTTTTCCCAAGCATATGAGAACGAGAGATTTGAACATCAGATTACTACCCCACATTTTTACGAATGACAGCAAAAAAGATATTTTATCGAGTGTATATGATCTGCTGGAAAATGCAGCCGAAGTATTTCTCCAGAATTATGTCTAAACATGAAACATGGTTTCCCACAGAAGAGAAGTTGAGGAAAAAACAGCTAAATGAAAAGAAGAGCACTTTTTACTGACCAAGAAATCTTGCATACACCCATCAAATTAAAATATGATGACACTCTTTTATTCCAAAGGTATTCTCCAGAGTGAATTCGAACCTGTGGGTTAAACGGAATCTCATTAGTTATCCTAGCACGTTTAACTACTTTTACTCCAGAATATCTGTCGTTTTTTTCCTGAAAATCTGCAGATTGGTTGTTGTTCCATGGACATTGGTTGTCGTTCCAAGTCTACGTTTAAGTTTTACGACTCCTGCACACTCTATCAAATCACCGTACTTTACTTGTGCCGTGTGCCATAATATATCGCTCATCCAGTTTCCCAAGCTAAAATGGGCCTTAAAGGATGTGCATTATACAGATTCCTTAAATGTATTCTAAAAGCTATAAAAATAATTGAATAATTATTTTTTCCAGAAATTTACATAGCATATTTGAAACCTAATCTAAATCTGAAAAGTTTGTTCTCAGAATAGTTGTGTATGAATTAATTCTTCTTGTAAAATTCAGTTAATCACTTTTACAAAGATTATGAGTTTTTTCTGTGATTTTAATAACTAGCCTCCATTTGAAAAGACTTTACAAAACTATCAGTGAATTACTTTCTTTAAAAATATACACTTACTGCAATGTATAAAATTTTTTAACATGCGAAAAGATAAGTAATTGAGTAAGTGAACATTAGGAAGAAAAGAGATGCCTTTATGCCTCATTTATATTAAGTAAACATAAATTTTCAAAACGCTATTTTCCTTCATGTGTAGTTTATCAGAGCATAATGGTTTTGGAAGGTATATTCTGAAAAAAGGTTTCTTGCTTAAGTTGAAACCTAAGGTAAGAAAACTTTTTGGAAATTTATTAAATAAAGCAAGAATAAAGTAATAAAGTATGGATAAACTGTAGTATGAATGTCATAACAAAATATGATGCATGAGGACTTGTGTTAATATATCATAAGTAAATGAGATGAAATGAGCCCTGTCTACATTTTCATGATTCATTATGAATTAATAATGTAATTTTAAAGTCCAGTTTAAATTTACTTGTAGAATATAGTTTTATGTTATTTTAATGTAGTGATAGAAATGAATAAATAGACTGAAAATCAAATTGGGAAACAAATGACTTTAATTTATGGAAAAATTTTGAAATTTCCGTAAGTCATAAAAATGTGTTGAATACTTTATGAAAATCTATAGCTCAGTTACAGTGATCATGGCAGAAACAGCAGAGATGGATGTTTAGCATAAAATATAATTAATACTAAAAAGGGAAATTCCAACAATGGGTTTATTTCTATGACGGGCTAACTATAGCTACATTTTGAAAACATTTTTTAAATAGTATTTTGAGCACAAAACTCTAATTTGAATTATATACTAATTTGATTCACCTTTAAACCACCTAAAAATCTGATGCATTTTACTAATAATAAATATTTCAGATAGCGTGGAGTATATATCATTTAATTTTTCTCAATCATTTCACAGCAGATAATAAACTCAGAAATGAAGTAGATGTACAAGAGAAAGATAGTGTTCAGAATCTATGAAAAAAAATATTGAGTCTATCTAGACATTCCAAAACTTCTGCTGTTTTTATTACAGATTAACTCTGAATAATAAATATAAGCAGAACACTTAAAGTTAGTAAATGTAATCACCGCCATTGTGTTTATAGTCTTCTTCCATTTAGAAACCAGGTTGTCATTACCATTTTAAAAAGAACGGGTTGTTTAGAACCTAAATACTTGTCTGTACCATGTTGCATACGTTTTGAATTTTTCATCAACTGAGAAACATTTCATTGATCAAAATTAATAATATTCCGAAGTTTCTTGGTCGGCACTAAAAGGTGGCAGGAGATGTTAACCTGAAATCTCCAAACTTGAGTTGCGTGTTTCGTAAAGAATAAGGCCATACGCTATTTTGAAGCAGTACGACATCTTTTCTGTTGGCTACTGCAAGCAGCCATACATCAATGTTTGGACTCATGCAAGGGAATTGAGCACAGTTGACTTCCGAGTTCATTGTTTCACCGTGTTTGAGGAGCTCATAATGAATAAAACCTTGAAGAAAAGAGAAATGCACATTAAAATATTTCTTCCCATGAATAGCAGGCTTTGTTGGGTTTCCGAAGTGTCACTGACAGATAACCATTGTTGTTTGTGATTGAGAATTTCGTACAGCATGCATATTTCATCACTCGTAATTATTCTATCCAAGAAAGGATCCTATTGGTATTTAGACAAAGGTAATGAACAAATGGTGACGTTTTGCCATTTATGGTACTCAGAAAGAACATGAGGAACCTACTTCCTAGCCTTGTTTGCATTTATCACTGCATGGTGGCGGAATATTGTTACTCTTGGTAGGCTTGGTGTTCTTGCGTTTTCATCCAGTGTCTTTTTCGGACATCCTTTCAACTGTAGCTCGAAGATGCCCTTTATAAACATGTGATGGTCTTCCAGATCTTGGATCTTCCTGTAAATAGAAATCATTGCTTCGAAATTTAGGAAACCACCTTTGGCATGACCTGACATTCACTGCATTCGGATTCACTACAATAATGTTGTCTGCTGCAGTCTTTCCTGTTTATCGTTTACGAAATTCGTAAAGCGTGAAATGTCTTATACGTTGTTTACTTGGTAGATCGATTGTAATTTTCAAACGAGCGATTATAAAACTACGAACTTACTATTGGAGAGTTAAGACACAAACCCAAACGAGATTTAATTAAACTCCAAAAGCCTATTTTTTTTCTAAGGCAAAAAGACTCACCAGAGAGCGACAGAATATTTGGAATGATTTAATAGTATTCAATGAAATCAAAGTAGTACATATACGAGTATATGTGTGTATATATATATATATATATATATATCATATTAAAATAAATACAATACCTACCTCACCTTTCTTTAATTACATAACTCTATATTGATGAATTTTATACATTATTGTAAATATGATAATTCAATCGGTCCGTAAAACCTGTTCCATAATTAGGATTTCCTTTTAGTAATTAATACTCGTGTTCTTAATTCCAGTTTTTTTTTATTTTGATGAAACGTGTATAAAAAATGATGTCATTATACCAAAAATATGGTCTAAAATTTTTATTGGAAATTGAAGCTTTTGGGGATATAAAAAGAGTATAAGTATCGCGATTTAAGGTAATTTATACTGTTTCTAAATCCTTTACGATACACTCCAACGGAACTGGATGTGACGTCAATGACGAAGTTTTATTTTAGTTTTTTTTCCGAATATAAAGTATGTTGTAGAGTAAAATGATGGTAATCATTTATCGTAATGTCATAATATTTTCGCCTAGCTTTTTCTGAATCACATATAAATGAACTGACATATAAGAGACATAAATAGTTCAAAGTACAAAATACCAAACTGAAAACATAAAACATGAAATTTTTCTTAACTTGTATTTCTAATATCAGATTATTTATTTCTTTGACTTCATATTTTTAAAAGGAAAGTTATTTCTCTATAAAATAAAATACTGTAAATCCCTTTATACCTTCCTTATAGCTTAATTTTCTTAAAGTTATCCTTTAAAGTGAGGATCTAAGTAGTATGGGTATCATTTGCACAACCCTTAAATTACTCGTCACTCTCAATAAATTTTAGGGGCCATTATGCGTGCTGTTTGAAATTAGGTGATTATTCGTATGCCACCATTATGTATATATATAAAAAAAGCGTGTTCTAGAGAATGAAATTTATAGACTGACAAAAGGTATTTTGTTACCACTAGTTATTATGTAATGACTTCTCAATAAGTCGTAGGAAAAAATGCTGTCATCACTACAACTCAATGATTCAATAATGAAATATATACACTGGTGTTGAAAATTAAGAGAATTTTCACGTTTTGTCAAATTACTGGAATACTGATGAACAGATTTTAATGAAGTTAGGTATGGATACAAAGTTATATAAGAGGAAAATTATACCATACAAAAGTCATGGTACTCATTCATGATCGTCAGTTAGGCTCATAAGCGCAGGAATATCCAAAACCCACGTTGCACGATCAAACATAAATTCACTCTAATAGGGGGTATGTACTCCTCTCACAGTCATAGAGCTCTCACAGCGCGTTCTTATGCTGTAAATGAAGCAGCTTGATGAGTCCCAGGGGCAGTTGGTCTCACTCCTGCAACAACGCAATTTACAGCTCCTAGATGTTTCTTGGAGTTGAATGACGAGTTGCAATTGTCCTCCCAAGTGAGTCCCATACATATGCAATAGGGTCTAGCTCAGGATATATGGCTGGTCAGTCTGTCCCGTGAATATCCTCACTTTCAAGATAATTGTCGACCAGGTGAGCGTTATATGGAAGAGCGTTGTCTTCAATGAAAATGAACCAAAGGCCAACTGCACCCCTGAAAAGTTGAACATGGGGCTGTAATATCTCATCCCTATGTTTCTCATTAGTCAGGGACCCTCTGAGAAACACATGGAGACGTGCGGAGCCATCCAACACGATATCGGTCCAGGCCAAGACACCTTTCATAGCAGTCCCTCTCACGGATGTTGTAGGAAAGGGATCGAGTTCCAGGTTCCCTCCAGATAGAGGTACGTCGGGAGTCAGTGTCTAGGTTGAATCGAAACTCGTGTATGGAGGGAACGTTACCCCATTGAATTCTGGTCCAAAATTGATGTTGTATGTACCATGCTGGACGGCCGCACATCTTTCCATTTATTTGACAGAGTTTTCTTGACTAGTGAGAGGTATAGAGTTGAGATCTACCAGCCCTGTGTTCGACTTGAAGAACGCAGTTGGCCTTCGGTTTATTTTTATGGACGACAACGCTCGTCCACACAAGGCTCAACTAGTCGACGATTATCTTGGACTGGCCATCCATATATACAGACCTAAACCCTATTGAACATGTCTGGAACTCTCTTGGGAGGGCAACTGCAGCTCGCTATCCCCCTCCGAGAACCATCCAGTAGGTGAAAACTGTGTTGATGCAGTAGTTTGACTGACTGCCCCAAGAACTCATCTAACTGCCTCGTTTCCAGTATAGCAACACACTGTGAGAGGGGTCTATACCCCAAATAAGAGTCCTTTTATGCTCGATATTGCAGAGTGGATTTGGGACATTCCTGTGTTATTGGGCCTAACTAGTGATCATGAATGCATACCAGAACTGTTATATAGTATTCATTTTTCTCTTATAGATCTGGGTATACATACCAAATTTCAATAAACTCTATTAGTTTTTCATTGATTCGACAAAATGTGCAAATTAACTTAATTTTAAACACCAGTGTGTGTGTGTGTGTGTGTGTGTAAGTACCCAATTTCTATAGTTGAAGTATTTAGTTACTGAAGTTTTCTATACTATAGTGGGAAGTTAATGAAGAAACTAGCTACAGAAGAAACCTAGTTACTGACGAAAGTTCTCAGTTTTATTAGCTAGTGATGAAATCAGTATTGAAGAAAGTTCTCACTTTTACTTAAGCAGAAGAGATTAACTATACTGAAGAAATTAATTGTCTCTACTGATGAAATCGAGAAGTCCGTGGAATATGATGAATTCAGAACGCATACAGTTTTTAGTATCTACAACGAAGTATGAGCAGAGGGAAGAGTACCAGGTTATTTTAAATTCAGTAAAATAGTGCTCTTTAGTAGGGCAGGTAGTAATAATGACGGCGGGAACAGTTCTTGGGACTAAGAACGTTCTTAACATTTACACAGCACTACGGAAGGAACTGTACATCTCTGCGACGCTAAAAAAAAAGGCTGGAAAACGGAAGTAATAAACTGTAGCGAAGTTAGAAGACACCACTCGGCAATCTATGCCACAAGACCGGATCGTCTAGACCAGGGGTTCTCAACCTTTCAGGCTCTACGCCCCCCCCCCTTTGAACACTGATGCGAGGTTACGCCTCCCCACCACCACCACCACCATATGTGGTCAATACAAGTATAGTACAATCGGAATTTGAAACTGAAGTTGGTTATTAAATGAAAATATAGAATAGATAATTTCATACACAAAATTTAATACTACTCATATCTTAATTTGGAACATATTAGTATTAGAACATATGAAATCAAAGAATTAAATACAGATCAAATATATTTGAGGTAATCAAGGATCTAGGTGAGGTTGGCATGTAATACCAGTCACTTTCACAACATTAATGAGGGGGCTGGCACTATTTGTCCTTGACAAGTTTTTGAATATTAGGTTGTAACTGTGACAAAGCACACCTCAGGTCACTTTCAACATCCAGACGTACGAAAATTATCGTATTTTTACAATTACGACAACTATTGTGTACGACAATTATTGTGTTCGTGTTCGTATGTCGAAAATACGTTACAGTTACATTGTGACCGCAAAATTGAGTACAATAAATGACAGTTAGTTTTACTTTTTATTTTACTTTCTTTTTAACTCACGCCTCCCTTGAAATTCTTCTACTCCCCCCTAGGGGGGCGCGCCCCCCAGGTTGAGAACCGCTGGTCTAGACGTTGTGTAGATAAGATGACCGCAAACACCCTAAATTCATCACTGTCAACTTTCTAGTGGTAGTTCAACAACAAAAAAATTTAGACTAGGTTATACAAACATTCATTTATTTTATATTAACGATCGTTGACTTGAATATCAAAAAAACATAAGAGCTATAATAAGCTATTACAGTCGACTGCTCTACTTAATCTGAGCTCACACAAGTTGTCACCTTATCGGTCAAGGTTAACAGTAGTAAATGAAGAATCAATGCAAAAAAGGTTAGCGTACCCCAACAGTCGGCAAGCCGAACTGAAGGGGGGGGGGGCTTAAGCATAAAAAAGGAAACAGCTAGTTATCAGAAAAATGTAGCTCTATCTATAAAACTGACTGAGTAATCTCTTTTCACTCTGGACAAGACGCACACAGGCTAGGGTTGTATTAACTTCATTCAAACAAGAATATCGCCAAACTACGGAGAAGGGCTACGGTCCACGGAGAGTAGCACGGAGAGTAGTATCGGACTTCATCGGTAAACCGCTGTAAAGAACAAACCCTCGTAACTCGAAAAACGGCGATTGACCGCCAAAAAATATAGCCAAGTAGGAGCGAAAATAGCAGGACGGCCACTGATTGGACATAGCCAAGAGTGACGTGAAGCGGCGCCGAATATGATTGGCGATGTTCGCTTTTGGCCAGGAGGAGATTTTTTAAGAATTTTCTCACGGGGATGGATGGAGGTCGCCAACAGATGACAGAGATTATAGACTGGGAAATAGATAGAAAGTGTCCGCGCTATTGTACCTTATGCCAATTGAAAATCAATTACTATGACCCCTGGATGGAAAACGTCCGGTCCTTTTAACAGGTCGGCACAAGCCATAAAACATCCAATTATCTGTACGAGTAAGTTGCAGTTTCAAATAAAGGAAACTACTTTTAAATTGGGTTCTTGGAATAAATACATTGCTGAACAAAATAGCGGATGCTATCAATAGCTACTACTGGAGTAAAGATATACCATTTTAGTCCTCCCACGTAAAAAGAAGGGCCATACATAAATTACGCTAAATGCTTATAGCGAAAGATCCTAAGATTAATATTAACATTACAAACATTAAGGTGATTTACATCCTTTAAATAATAATTATTCGTATTTAAAGTAGGTGCAATTAATAAGAAAATTGTAACGATAACATCCACGTTGCAGATTACTCCCTCCTGTCCAGAGATGAAAAAAGATTTTGACAAGCTCCAGTTGAAAGTGGATGGTACCAAAACATGAAATACATTTGACATACAATAAAAAAACATACCTGTGATTACAAAGAAGTATAAGACAGTAGTAACAAAAGATAGTCAGCTGTTGATGGCTAGATTCTCACCAATTCTTGACAGATAGAATTACAAAAATTTATTTACATTTCTGCGTGAGTGAAAATTATAAATTCATATTGCAGCAAACAATGTAACATGGAAAAAGAATCGTGGTCTACTAGAATTTTATGTACATGGACATAGTTCAAAACCATGAGTTTGGGATAAATATTTCCAAAAGTTGGATGTCATATTCAGTATTATGCATAATAATAGCTTCACACAAAGAGTGATATAAACAAACATAATTGTCGTAACAATACTAACAAAAGTTCCCCAGGAACATAGATGACGGTCCTAAGAAGTCTATTTCGCCAACGTAACCTACCAGAGGTATAGGAACTCGAATCTTGAAAGTTACTTAATTAATATCATAAATATAAGAAGAGTTTTCACGGAAGTAAGTTAAACATCCTAATGAAACTTCTTAATTTGCAACTGCTCCGTATTGGGAAGCCAAAAAAAAAAAAACATTCAATTACATAATCAGGCCCTTTGGCTCTGAGTCAGGCCCTTTGGCTCTGAAATAAAGCATTAACACTATTTAGTGACAGTACATGTATATAAAGTAAAGTGTGAGCTTAACAAATAATAAATAAATGCATAAAATTGTAACCACAAACTGTCAAATAACATTAATGAACAGTTAAGAAAACTGTAACGATAAAATCCACGTTACAATGATAGCATACCAGAACTGTTATAGTATAGTATTCTTTTTTCTCTTATAGATCTGCGTATACATACCAAATTTCAATAAACTCTGTCTATTAGTTTTTCATTGATTCGACAATATGTGCAAATTCACTTAATTTTAAACACCAGTGTGTGTGTGTGTGTGTGTGTAAGTGAATGTTTATTTTTATTTAAAATTTATTTGTTTATCTAGTTGGCTAATTTCTTATTTAATAACGAAATGCCCATCCTGTACAGTATTTTTAGTTGGTTACTCTCCGATGATGCGAAAGAATGCAAGCAAACTACAATAGAATAGAAATGAAACCGAAATGGGAAAACTGAACTTGCGGAAAGTTCAACTACTCGTTTTGAGGAACTGGTTTGGGTACCTGCGTTGGATTTAAATCGGTTAGATTGAACTTCTTGCGATTTTTAATGAAGGAGAAACGTTTGGACATTGGTTCGGAAGTTTATAGTGATATTTGAACGAAGGACATAATAAATAATTTGTTAAGGCTTCAAGTCGAGTTTGTTCGTTAAATGAAACGTAAAATTTCATGATAACTACTGGTACTGAGTTGGGAAGCTCAACCTTACAATGCTATACCTATAATAAAATAAAAGTTATATTTAAAATACAGGAAAAACTTACTTATAAAATATTTCTTTATGGAAAAAGAACATTTTTGTGCCTTCAACGTTATAAGAACCTTTCCCACTCTTAGCAAACGTATTTTATATTACTGTTTTACTTTTGGAAGCAAGTTCCTTCTTAACGTGCGGTGTAAGAAAAGTAAAACTTGGTAATATAAAGACGACCTTGGGCTTCACTAGTCCACATTTTTCATGCCTTCTACTATTGTCTGGCTTAAGAGCCTAACTTGAGAACTCTTGCATTCTGAACAAGGGGTTATTCCCTATAATTCTTCAGGTTCATGTTAAAATTATTCCGAATGAACTTCATATTATACTATATCATCAAATGAGTCTCTATACCCCCAGCATTACGATGGTTAAGACTTTATAGAAGTTGTTTAGAGGCGAAACCTGGTTTATTTGGAGTTCAAAAAATGAAATTCTGAGACAAAAATAATTCAAATAGTCAGATATTAAGTGTCATTGGATATTCTGGTATTTTTCTAAAATTTTCCCCTAGAAGGAGGTTTTAGTTACAACACAGTTAGAATGTCCACTGTAAAAACTGTGTTTTAAAAATTACAGATTTCTGCAAATTTAGAATTAACCGTAAAATCCTTAGAAATACCAGGATTTTTTTTATATTGTGCATGTTACAGTTATTTGCAATTCAGTTCGCATTACAGAAAACATTTATTTTTTAAATTTATAAGAAACGTCACTGATGGTACGCTATCGACCTATATCATTTCCTGAATTGATAGACTTCTTAAGAAAATCCAAAAGGGCACATACTATATTGATAAAAATTATAATATCCTGTAGTCTGGTATGTGCTGATGTATAGTTTTTTGCAAAATGATCATTAAAGTATAAAATGTAAATTTAAAAATTATTCTTAAAAGAGCATAACTCTTTTCAGAATGAAGGAAACATTCCTTTATTTCCTAGTACTACAAACAGTTTTATATTAAATATATCTCTATTGTATAAGGAGAAAACTTTCTCGTGATGAATAGATTTGCAAACCATCTGCCTTAATAGGGAAAGACGGTTCTGAATTTATGTATGATCAGTCTGACAAGTAAGTACATACCTCACTCACAATGTGTCTACTCAAAACCAGTGTGACAGTTTTGATAAGTATATATCACATTGTGATTCGTCCTGACAGTCATATATTAAAGGGACCTACAGTGGGATTATTTTGGGAAGATGTGCGAATAACTGGATTCAAAACTAAGATTCGAGGTAAGCCAATTCCTGCATGGAACATTCTCTCATATTTACGACATGTATTTTCTACTTCTTCCTACGATTTCCGAAATGCTGTCCACATTCTTTCAACAGGTGTCACTCTAACACTTTCATCTGCTTTCGCAAAGAGCTTTTGCAGAATAAGCATTTCTATTTCATGTTATATAGGTGATTTAATTTATTTTTCGTGTTATGGGAAAAACTACAAAATATTTTCATTTTAGGAAATTTTTATTGAGATTCTAGACTTAATTTGTAAACATCTGTTAAACATGTTACTCGATTTAGCAAAAACAAAGAAAACCTTCCGTATATCTCATCAAAATGTTATACAAGCCATAATCTTAGTAAAAAATACGATATTTTAACAAAGATAAAGCGTATATTACAAAATGAATCTAAAAGTGTAAGATATTGATCTCTAGTTTTCTGTTCAGAAAGTGAGCTAGTGGCAATTTTCTTATCATTCCCATTAAATTGTGGACAAATCTCTAAACTAAATGGGATTACAGTAATTTATATAATGGGCAAATATCACCTTCAGAATGATAAATCATAGTGTAATTTTCTTGCGACTTGGAAACTTTTTTTCACCCAAAAGAGTTTACCCAATATGTTTAAAATTATTTTGTAATCGTACAATAAATACACTCTTGAAGAAAAAAGAAACAGACACGACGCACCAAGGAGCTACCTGAATGGGGCGAAAATCGGCAGATGTGATGTACATGTACAGAAAAACAAATGATTACAATTGAGAAAAATTCGATGATTTATTCAAGAGAAAGAGCTTTACATAGGGAAAAAGTCAATAACGCGTTAGTCCACCTCTGGCCGTTATTAAAGCAATTATTCGGCTTGGCATTGATTGATAGAGGTGGCGGATGTCATCCTGAGGGATATCAGGCCACATTCTGTCCAGTGGGCGCGTTAGATTGTCAAAATCCCGAGCTGGTTGGAGGGTTCTGCCCATAATGATCCAAACATTCCCAATGGGATAGAGATCCGGTGAACTTGCTGGCAAAGGTAGCGTTGTGAAAGCACGAAGACAATCATTAGAAACTCTTACCGTCGGCGGGTGGGCATTATCTTTCTGAAATGTAAGCCCAGAATGGTGTAATTTCAAGGGCAACACAACGGGGCGTAAAATATTATAGACGTTCCGCTGGACTGTAAGGGTGCCGTGGATGATAACCAAAGGGGTCCTGCCATGAAATGAAATGGCGCCCGAAACCATCACTCCTCGTTGTCGGCCAGTATGGTGGAAGATAGTCAGGTTGGTATCCCACCGCTTTCCAGGGCGTCTTCAGACACGTATTTGCTGGTCATCGGGGCTCAATTCGAAGCGGGACTTATCACTGAAGACAATTCTACTCCAGTGAGTGACATTCCATGTCGAATGTGCCCCCCCCCCCCCCCACAGCAAACAGGCTTGTCGGTGTAGATTAGTTAAAGGTAGTCGACGCAAGGGGCGCCGTGATCTCAGACCTCTTTCTCTGATGCGCCAATGAATGGTCCTTGTGGTCACTGTAGCACTAGCTGCACGTACGATCGATATCATTTGCAGTCCAGAATACGATAGCTATCATTAAGAAATAAGGGTTTATTTGCTGGTGTTTTCCATTATAAATCTTTTAGAAATATTTATTTGAAAAAAAATTTAAAATTTTTTATCCTAGGATATAAATCATGTAAAGCCAAAATATAAAGCATATACACTGAATTACCACTGAATTAGGGATAGCAAAGCCTATGCAAATTGTGTAGCACTGCGCATCATGTATGCGCAAGTGAGGGCGCTGTCGTAACTGCATATAGCGCGTACTGTGGTTGTTATGAATTAGTTGTTGGAATTGCCTGTATGGGTAAACTGCCTGATTTAGACGCCTTCGATCGCGGACAAATCGTAGGTGCGCGACGCATGGGCCATTCAATTTCCGAAATCGTCAGACAGCTAGGATTTTCAAGGTCGACAGTGTCAAGAGTATACCAAGAATACATGGATGGTGGAAAAAAAAAACTAGCGATCGGGCAAACTGCAAAGGACAATTACCCTTGACAGTGCGTCGTGAGAGACGGCTCAGGCGTATTGTACGTAGCCAGCGAAGCCAAACGTTAGCTCAAATTACCACCCATTTTAATGACGGTGCCAGTCATACAGTCAGTAAACGGACTGTGCAACGCTCGCTTCACCGTATGGGTTTCGGGAGCCGTCGACCTACGAGAGTACCATTGCTCTATACTCGCCATCGGGCTGCACGTCTTGCCTGGGCAATAGAGCACAGAGACTGGAGTGTAGAGGACTGAAAACGAGTAGCATGGAGTGATGAGTCTCGATTCCGACTACTTAACGCCGACGGGAGGCTGAGAATATGGCGTCAGGCTCATGAAGCCATGGATCCTGCATGACTGGCTGGAACTGTACAAGGGCATGGTGGCTCAATCATGGTCTGGAGTGTTTTTTCGTGGCACAGTTTGGGATCTTTAGTGCGTGTACCAACCTCCCTAAATGCAATTCGGCACGTAGAGTTGCTGGGTGATCACCTACATCCGTTTATACTGTTCTGTCATCCGCACGGTAATGGAGTTTTCCAGCAAGACAACTGTACCTCTCACAAGTCCCGGCTGACTACTGGCTGGTTGGATGAGCATTCCTCTGACTTCTCTCTCATGAATTGGCCACCTAGAAGCCCAGACATGAATCCTATTGAGCATCTTTGGGATGTTTTGGAACAAGGCGTGTAAGGCTATCACACAGCACCAAAGAACCTTACTGAATTATGGACAGCTTTAGCCAATATTTGGCAAGCCATTCCCGTGGAACGTTTCCAGAAACTTGTTGAATCTATGCCTCATCATGTGGCAGTCGTTATCAAGGCCAGAGGAGGCCCAACTCGTTACTAGGTAGGTATCCCTAATTCAGTGGCACTTCAGTGTATAATAGTTTATATACCATAGTATTTAAGCATAAAGCTAATGGCTAATCATTTCGCCATTATGAATGAATCTAGAAACGAAATTTAATTATATTCATGCTCAGTTACTCAGTCTAATATTTCGTTGATACATTTGTACTTAGTTGTATATATATGCATATACATCACATATTACACGCACACATGTACACGCATATATATATATTATACATATATATATATATATATATATATATATATATATATATATATATATATGTGTGTGTGTGTGTGTGTGTGTGTGTGTGTGTGTGTGTGTGTGTGTGTGTGTGTGTTTACAGGCGGTCGTTCGCACTTTATGGAAACGATTTTGTTATTTATTTTTGTGGATTGCATTTTTAAATAAAAATTTGGCAACTTCAGAATAATTGTCTTCTACTGTTTTATTTTCATTGAGATGTAAAGTTAAAGATTAATTTTAAAAATGGCTCCTGAAATTGATAGATGGCTTGAAGGTTATGTAACTGCGCTTTCCGAGAATAAATATTGGTATCAATATATTATAAAGCGGTGTAAAAATCACGGTTATGGCATTTCAAAAAAATATATTTATAAATTATTAAATTTGAAAGTAAAAAAAAAAGTCTAACTGAAAGTAAATAGGAAATCATGACCGCGAAGCTTCATCCTAAGACTGATCGAATGCTGGTAAATATAAAGAAAGGGAAGTCTGATCCTAAATGAAATTCAGCCGCAACAACGATCCATTGCATCGAAACTAGGAATATATTCTGACACTGGTTGAAGAAAAACAGACAGAGAGATCTCTCGGGAGCCTTGCCGTAGGACCATGCAGTCATTACTACTCCTGTTTCCGACGCCCTGGAAGAAGCGATTCCAATGCCGTTACTGGACGCCATCTCGCCCGCCTGATCCTTGCTGACCGGAGACCATGCTCGACTATGTACCTCTATTTGTAAATGGCAATAAGCCTCCTCTAACTAACCTAAATTTAAAAATGCATCCGAGAGTACTTCATATACTCGTGTCTGTGACCCTTTTACCTTTTTTTTCAGAATGACCAGCACTGGCCATGTTATATATATATCCGTTAGATATTAAGATATGGAGTTCCTTTCTTCCAATGACATTTTTAGTACCACATCTCCCATTTTAGTGCCACAATATATATATATATATATATATATATATAAATGATATATATATATATATATATATATATATATATATATAAATGATATATATATATATATATATATATATATATATATATATATATATATATATATATATATATATATATATATATCATTTAGAAGTATTGAGTAGAATTGTTGATTGTCTGTGGTAAATGTATAACGTTTCGCTCTTCAAATGTTAGAACTGGCTTACTGTGCGAAAGTAAGATTGGCTCTCAAATTCATTAAGAACGAAAATAAATAGGGAAATTTTCTAGCAGACGAAAAGAGCATATGTTCTTAACTAAGAAAATATATTCCAACAATTCTTGTTTCTTTCTCATACGGATGTTAAAGAGAACTGAAGTAACACAAATGTTTCTTACTAAGTTACCGAAAATTACATGCTTTCTAGAATACACAATCTTCAATAAAGAAAGGAATACTTTAACTTCTTTCAAGAGCAATAAACAAAGGGAAAAAATGTTTTTTCAGTTGTTTTGGTGAAGGATGTGTAAATATTCAAAGAATAAATTTCTCTCTTAAACGTTGCAATACGAACAAGTGGAAAATTTTATCTAAGAAGTGCAATTCTAAATATAAACAAGTTTTCATGTTTTTTGGGGGGATAAGAGGAGGTAAAACAAATGACTTCAAAAAAAGATTGAATTTTGCTTTAAGAAACGCTTAAAACAAAAATACGCTTTTATTTTCTTTTAAGATCCGTGTCTAATTTTTAATAGATTCATTGTAATTTTGGACTGCAAATTTTCTACCAAGATTATTGCTTGCAAATTATGTTTTGTTAGTATGAATGCGAATATTCCATTGACAGAAAAACGTGCAGGAAACGTGTGCAACTTACTTGAAAACGACACGTTCTTGTCATATAAGTCATTCTCCTAGAAAAAAAGTACTCATGAAGGAACTAGAACAAAAATTTATAAGGGAAATTATATCTATTTCCTAACATTTGTGTGCTGCAACGTGGTATTCTGCATGAAATGGGAATCGAAGGATATAATAGAAGGCTTCAAAACACAAAGCCCAAACATTAAGCTGAAGAATATGTTTCGAATTAATTACTCTGCTACAACGTAAACAAGTGGTGTCACAAAACCGAACACCATTATGAACAATTCATTGAGTTTAAGAGACGAAAAAGTATTGGGTCCAGAAAAGGTGTTTTATGGTATCGTAATAATGCTGCACGCATTGGGCTGCACGCACTACAATTATACAATTATATGGGGCATTCTCGGGGACAGTGGACAATGTAATCCCCCACGGGCTCTATACATGGGGGAATCTTTAGCACGTGTGTCAATGTCAAAAAGGGAAGGAAAGCACTTGCTACGCTTGTAGGTGACGAATACCGTGACATCCATGACGCTTGATCAGTGTTTTCCAACCTTTATTTGAGTTCTACCCCCTTTAGTGGTTTCCACGTACCCTGTGCTTCCCTCCCATCCTCCTCCTCATATTTCCATTAAAAAAGCCTTTTAAGACAAAGAAAATAAACTAATGTATATTTTCCATAGTTTAACTCTAATTAAATGTTTAATTTAACAAAATGAAATTTGTAAGAAATGGAGATCCCTCAATCAAAGTTATGTAAAACAAAACAGACCAGAATCTCAATAAAAATAATGCACTTACCATATGGATTTACAGTTATATAACAATAAGAATAGAAAATCTCTTAATAAGCCTGTTTTATTAATTTGATAAAACGTCAATAATTAAGCAAAAGTAACTAAACAGACCAAGGAAAGACAGTCTAACATTTAGAATGTATATATGGTACATACTAAGTAACCGTGATTTTCACTGACCATCTAACACAGGCGGCAGTTTTCTAATGGACTGATTTTTCACTCTGAATGAGACATTTTCCCCTTTATAAAACATTGCATGATAGTTCCATAGTAAATAAGCATAGGCAATTTTTTTTCGGTGAAATTCCTTAAAATGTTATATGGAATAGAACCAGACCGACCCCTCAGAAAACACTTCGAGCCACAGGCTAGGAACCACTGTGCTAGCGCAACATCAGGTTGGTGAGACATCCGGTGATGTCACGAGGCACTGTTCTGG
Organism: Dolomedes plantarius; assembly: GCA_907164885.2. Classification (NCBI taxonomy): domain Eukaryota; kingdom Metazoa; phylum Arthropoda; class Arachnida; order Araneae; family Dolomedidae; genus Dolomedes; species Dolomedes plantarius. The sequence continues at coordinate 92,077,245 of OU015494.1, read as the reverse complement.
GCCGAGGGATCGTAGTTCGGTGTTAGTATAGTCAACCTCCTGTTAGAAGAGACCTGGTATAATAACTGCTGCTTTCTTCAGTCATGTACCATTGTGTTAGTAGCTATAATGATACCAAGAACAGAGACATTGGGAAGGGGAGCAAATAATGTTTTCTAGATTCATTATTGAGAACCTTGACGACCGGATCCTTCTGAACGGCGTCTTGAAGGGTACATTGTAGAGAGTCATATTGGACCTACTACAAGCGCATTGATTCCGGTTGCTATTTTATTTCATTCACGCTCTCGCCATGTACGGATCACAGGTACAATGAACTGTCTGTAGTAAATGAGAAATGTCTTGAAACCAGAACCCTATTACAGGCCCTTCCTGGAGCTATATTTCAACTGCAAAATGCACGTCATCATGTCACCCAAATTGTTCAGCTCTTCTTCTGACGCCACCATCTACCATTCATCCTTAGTCTGTTCAACTATCCATACCTACCCCCCCCCCCCAAAAAAAAAAAAACAAAAAAAAAACACGTGTGGATTACTTGAAAAGTGGTTACCCATAGTCACAAATAAATAATTTTTTATGTGTTTTGGATTAGCGTGGAGCGACATTTCTCTTTTAATGCTGAATATTTTTTATAATATGCGTATTGTAGCCGTGTAGCTAAACATCATATCGAAAGTATGTTAAATACTGAAATTTACCCTCTAAATGCTTTAAAGGACTTTTTAGTTATTTTTATTCAACTTAGAAAGTATTTGTGACAGATTTATTGATCTTCTAATTTGGGATTCAAAAGTATCCGCAATTCATTTTATACGCTTTCAAATACGAAAGAGAATAATTTGTTGAAAACACATTTTAAATGAAAGTGCGTTATAAAAAATCCTTTTTAAAGACTTAGATGTTTATAATACTAGTAATATCTGCAAAATTGGTAAATAAATGCAGATATATATTTAAAAAATGATTGTTATTAACATTAATATCAGCTTCAAACTGAGACTGATATGTATTGTATCAAAATCATTTTCACAGTTTATTGCTGTATTGATATGTTGTTGATAATGCGGAGGCTATTGTAGAATAAACATTCGGCCTGAATATGAATTATCGGACTTAAAAGTCTCGCAGACACCAGACCAGACCAGTTGTGGCCCACATCGAATGCGTACGGACAGCCTAATTCACATCGCGAGACTGTTGGCCAATCATTGAAAGGGGCACCGTAAAGGAGGCCAGCATTATCCCCTACAGGCCGGTCCCGTAAATTAGAACCGAGAAAAGTGTGGAGATCGATGCACTTGACCCAGCACCCCTCCAGTTTCAGAACTTGGAGGACTTTGCAGCCACGACAGATTTTACGTGCACCATTCGCCATTAACATACACGGAAGTCGATTTTATTAGTGGCCAGCACTGAACCTGATATGTTTAGGTCTCTGGCTCGCTGCCTTGACCAACTGGGCCACCGCACCAGCAATGTATTAATATACAGACATAGAATTTGTACGCACACAAAAATTATTAAAACTTAAATATATTGAAAATAAGGACTACCCTCTTTTTTCTTTTGCACAGAGCAGCATGTAGAATTATAATTTATCATTTGTTCTTTGAAAGAAATACCTTTAAACACACTATCTCAAATAGAAATTTGGTATCTCCATTAGTAATGAAATTTGTTAGAGTAAATTTACATCATGTGTGAATACTTTTTAAAATTTCTTTGCAAATATGTTTCATGGTAATTTTCAACCACTTATTTATGTATGTACATGTTTCTTTGCCCAAATGCTCTTAGAATAATGAGTAAGTACAAAATACTTTCAAGATTCTCTATATGATCTGAATAATGTATTACATAAAAGAAATTTTTAGTAGTTCATTGTTGCTTTCCCAATTTAGAAGTCTGATATAAAGATAAATACTGTATTTGTTGACAGGGTAAATTTCTTTAAACAAATATTAAATATTAATGATTAAATACTTTTATCTTTACATTTTAACAGTTTGCTATTATTATCTTATATATATATATATATATATATATATATATATGCATACTAATTTTTTTTTCAAAAGGTGATGTATTTTAAAATTTTCTCTGTCTTCATATATACGCCTTAATTTGTCTGCGACAAAATACTCTCATGGACAAAAAAATTAGCGCACCAAGAAATAATTGCGGGATCGTAACAAAACTTGCAATAAAGGTGCATGTCGGGGAGATATGCAAATGATTAGAAATGCAGCGTGATTGCGCATTACGTATAGCCGGTAGAGGGCGTTGAACATCGTACTCTCTGGAGTATAAAACAGGTAACCAAAGCTTGTTTGAGTGTGCTGAATCATTTACAAAGGAAGAGCTGAGATAGACATGCCATTACGCCGTGTTCGAAGACAATATAAGCAGTTGTCGCAGTTGGAGAGGGGGAGAATCATCGGGATGCTGGAAGCTGGGTGGTCAGCTAGGAGAGTAGCTCGTCAATTAGGCCGCTCTGATTGTGTTGTGAGGAGGTGTTGGGACCAGTGGACCCGAGAGATGTCATGTACACGAAGACCAGGCTCAGGACGCCCTCGACAGACCAGTCATCGAGAAGACCGCCACGTCGTAAGAAATGCACGCGTACAGACAAATGCTTCATCGGCCGCCATCCAGGCACAGGTAGCACCTTCACTAGGGGCCTCTGTGTCTTCTCGAACCATACGAAGGCGCCTGGCTGAAGGACAGTTGGTATCGCGGCGCCAATTACGTGTGCTGCCCTTGACGCCCACCCATCGACGCCTCCGTTTGGAGTTTTGCCGCGCACGAGGAAACTGGACTGCAGCGGAATGGAACCAGGTCGTCTTTAGCGACGAATTCAGATTCAATCTCGGCAGTGATGACAATCGTGTTCGTGTGTGGAGAGTCCGTGGTGAACGCTTCAATCCTGCCTTTGCTGTACAGCAACACATCGCTCCCACAGCTGGGGGTGCCATTGCCTACAACTATGGGGTGCCATTGCCTACAATACACGGTCACCCCTAGTATTGTTCCGTGGCACCATGACAGCCGAGCGGTATGTTCATGAAATCCTACAACCCATGTGTTGCCACTCATGCAACGGCTCCCAGGAGCCATTTTTCAACAAGACAATGCTCGGCCTCATACGGCAAGGGTGTCACAAGACTGTCTCTGCACTGTTACTACCCTTCCTTGGCCTGCCCGATCCCCAGATTTGTCTCCAATCGAGCATATCTGGGATCATTTGGGACGACGAGTTGGGCATCCCACGAGTTTGAACGAACTAGAGGCAAGGTTACAGCAAATATCGAACGAAATGTCTCAAGACATCATACAGAACTTGCATGACTCAATGCCAGATCGTATCGCATCGTGCATTCGCGCTAGAGGGGGTCCAACGGAGTATTAACTCCTCCGTTCTTTTGCCTTTTTCTCTGAAATAAATTATCCTTTTTCTTTGATTTTCTTATCATTTATTTATATCAAAGTAGTCTTTACGTATGTAAAATTTCGTTTCATTTTGACGACTCCTTCTTGGTGCGCTAATTTTTTTGTCCATGAGTGTATTATATGTGTGTTATTAAAACTTCAAGTAGAACGAGTTAAAACTCCAATATAAAACAAGTAAACAAAATGCCTCATTTATCTTAAAGCACTTCCACGTAGATCACTTCCTTCTTCTTTTCCTACTTGAACAAGGGTAGGGATATTTTTTGCAACTTTTGAAGAAAAAGAAAGAACTCAAGAAATTTGAAAATTTTGTAATTCTCATAAACCAATTTTTCCCATCGGTACATGTATTTGAATTTGAAGCGAAAAATGTCGCTGTTATATTATTCCTTGTAAAACTGTCAAATGTATGTAAAAACAGAAAAAAATTAAAACTTTATATCTTTCTTCGATGGTAAATGAAGGTAGGATTCAGTGTAATCTTCACTGAATTTAAGCTCTACAAGAATTTTAATTTACAAATTTAAATATATTTTCAGTCATTTAAAACACTTTTTCTTCATTTACTATGACGGGAAACTCCAATCAAGAGTTAAATTCTTTAAACTAAAAAATTGACTGTAAAGAATATTTTATGGGTTACGAAAGTATTATGGAAACATAAAGTTCGGAATTTGAGTTAATACAATATTGCACTCATAAGCCACTGCACTTAAGGGGACTCGGTACCAAAAATTTTTTTTTCTTAAATAATGCCTATATTAAAATTCTGAAATCATATTTAAGTAAGTCTGAATGATACAAAATAATAAAACATTTCAAATTGTTAACATTTTTATAATTTTTTATAAAAATTTGAATTTTTTAAAAAAAATTCAATAATTTTCAAATTCCTACTTCTTTTTTAATTTTTATATTTGGAACTAGATTTTTTTACCACTTGTTCATCATACCTAACTACATAAAACTTCTGAGCAGATTTTAAATAAAATAAGTAGATCAGGGTAAAAAAAAATAAAATGTGGTTGCATATGGAAAAAACGATAGAAAATAGTACTTTTTTAGATTCATAAATTTTTTTAAAAAGTTTTTTCATAGATATCAAAAAACCACTCAGAAGTTTTGATACAGTAAGTATCAAGATTAAGCAAAAAAAAATTAGACCATTTGCATTAGAATTGTAGAAGCCTTAGCATTTCGAAGATGGGGAGAATTTGAAAAATCACAAACTGAGAAAAATGAGTTTAAAGATTTCATTTATAGAAAAACCATATTAAATATAATCTTACTTCATGAAAACTTTTTTGCCAACAATAATAGGATATATTATTTGTTTTCACAAGAAAAAATAAAAGCTAGAAACCTTAATTTAAATAATTGAGATGCATATATAAGCTGTTATCCACTCGTTTACTGCAGTAAAATTATCTTGAAATAGACAAATGCTGTAAATGTGCAAAAATTAAGGCATAATATATACTACTTACTTGTTATATATTTATAATAAGATGCACTACTGTCATAAATCCTAAATAATAATAAACATAAACTATTAATAGCTTAAGATATGAATTTTGAAACCACCAAATTTTAATATTTCAATTTCTAAATTTAATGAACAAGGGTCAATTACTTTCCAATAGATTTAAAAGTAGCCAGCACTATAAGTAATTCCTCTCTTTTTTTCTACAATTTCTCTTTTAGCTTTTGCATTTTTTACAATTTTTCTTACATATTGATATTTAGATGTAGCTCGTCTTTCTCGAAAAGATTGTTTTCGCATATCTAACGTTTTTGCAAGTCTTTATGTATGGCACCCTGACTTTATTCCTAGTATTTTATGAACTCCTTTTAATGTAAAACTCACACCTTTGTTATATTCGCAAATTGCTTGTCTAACAGAACGATCTACACGTTTTTTATACACAAATATGTCTTTGGTACACCTAGACCAAATCATATTATGCAAACTTTCATTTGCATTTTGCGTTTTGTAACTAATGCACTTTTCTAAAAGTTCATTTGATGCTAGTCGTTGGTAAATAGGAAGTATCTTTGGTAAAAATTCTTCTTTAATTGGTGTTCCAACATTTAACTTATGATTTCCTGGTTTTACACCTTTCGAAACTGCAGACTGATAGAAACACCATGAATCAGCCCCACTTGGACATTTGTGGTGCTGTGGTTTTTGGTCAGTTGAAATACTGTGGAACAATGTAGCATATATTGCAGTTTTCATATTATTTACATCACCCTTGTTCTGTAAAATTGCTCTTTGATAGTATTTTGTGAGCTTTTTTATTGTTGTTTCCTTAAGACTACCATGCCCTTTGCCTCCTAAATTGACACCACGAACACGCCAATCTTTAACAGCATTTCGCAAAGCTGTCCCTAATCTCTTACTTACGCGATTTACACATTCTTCCTTTTTAATTTCTACAGAAATATCACAAACAGGAAACAGAAATATCACAAATAGCTGAAGTTTTTGAACCTGATCTATAAGCTTCTTTCACTTCCTTATGAACTTGTTCGAACATATTTTTTGATAAAGTACAAGTTGCAGAGTTAAGCTTTTCAACACACCTCATATAAGTTCGTGAAGAAAATGGGGCCATATTCATTGACATACAAAATTTTTCAATAACAGTATATCCTTTCCCAATATTAGAAAAGGCACTGTCAACTTGAATATTTAAATTAGAACATTCTTGTTTCCTTTTAGTGTCTGATAATACATTGGTGCACTCAAAACAAACAAGTTTTAAATTTCTGTAAAAGCCAACTGCACTGCTACAGTCTAATTTGAGAGATATGTTTCCACAATCTACACATTTCACATTAGAAAACAAATTTCACAGTTCAACAGTATTTACAAAAATATATTCACCATTAATATTTTCTGTTTCTATTTGATTACAAGATTGAAAATTCTGCAATCGAGCACAACTGTTTGATGACATGCTTGTGTTCATGCAACGTGATTCTGCACTACTATCACTTATTATGTTACCTTCGGTTTTTTTCCATCTTTTATTATTATTTTCTGTTGCAAGAACAGATTTTCTTTTCCTTCTAGGCATGATTTCAGAAGAACACACAAAATAAATAAAAATGAACGAAGCTTCCACTTCTCTAAACGAACTCGAATTATAAAACGCAATCCATGAAAAAAAAACAGTGTTCAGCACTCGTAAATGTAAACAAGTTGGCGCTACGGTTGTGGATAATCGAACTTTGAAAGCAGCATCGATATAAAAATAATTATTTTTACAATAAACCAGGGAGACGATCAGATCTCAGCTGTAAACATTGAAGCAGCTGGGATTTAAAGGGACATTTAAAGGGAAAATGAAAGATATGGGTTACGAAAATTAACCATAACTCCTTAAATATTTATCAGAATGACATGAAATTTGGGTGGAATCTTCTAGACATGTGAAGGAATAATTTAGAATAAAAACATGAAATTCGTCAATTTGGTCATTTTTCGACAAAATGAGATGTACCGAGTCCCCTTAATCAATGTATTTCACCAAAGAAGTATATATTCTTTGTAAAATTCATTAAAAACTGGAGAAAACAACAAATTGAAAATATTACCAAGGTGGTGGTTTGTTATGTACTATAGATATATTTGTAGACGTTTAACCATACCTGAAAGTCTGATTTACATTGAAAGTACATATCTAGACCAATTTGGTTAAATTGGAAGGAGAAAACCAAAATTTCAATTTTTTTTCTTATTGAAGCGATAAAATAACTTTATTTATTTATTGTAAAAGCAAAATGATCGCAATGAACGACCAGAGATAAAATAATAATTTACTCACTTTTTTCCCCCAAAAACATTTTTTTTTGTCATTTAGCATAATAATGTACAGAAATAAAAACATTTCTTAAGATTTAAATCCATTTAAGTCCTTTGTAAATTCTAGTTCCCTTTTATATCCTATTGTTTATTAATAATACATTTCTCCGGAGAATTATCTAGTGCAAAACATTATCTTTTAATTATGAACAATATGCATAAAATTATAAATAAAAAATAATTGTATTTTATTTATTAAATTAGAAAATAATAAACTTTTAATATGCGTTAATTCACAAAAGATCTTACAAACATTATAAAATACACCTTCAGTATCAATTTTCTCGTCAAAAAATAAAATTCTCAAAATGAAAAACAAAGTAGTTAAAGGTTTCAAAATTAAATACAGGCATAGAACTATTCATTTTTTAAATTTGTTCTGTTATTTCAATACTAAACAAAGCAGCTTACTTTGGCATAAATTTTAAATTTGCGTTGCTATGAGGTGACAATTGCTAGCATGCTTGTCGGGACGAAATATTCTATGTTTGCTGTCCCTGCAGTTGTATCTAATACTTTAATTAGTGGCACATTAAAGTATTTGGATTGTTTACAGCATGCAATGATGTAACCACAATAGCCATCAAAAAAAGTTAAAACGAGAGACAACTACTGAAAAACAGAGATAGATGAATAAATGAAAAAAATAGCTAACTCATCTACACATAGTTATCAAAGAATATCCTTGAGAACATTTCAAAAGACTTCGAAAAGAGAGTTGAATATCAGAGAAAGGGACTCGAAAAAGCCATTATGAACAATAGGGTTGACAGGCAATTAAAAGTGATTAGAGAACAGAAACAGAGAAAAATGGTACAAAACGGTTAGAAAAAAAACCCCGGAAAAATGAGACAAATTAAAGGAAAAAACACGAAAGTATGAAATAAAAAATAAAATAATAAAATAATACTTGAACAAAATTATTTTAAATTTATTATATGTATTAATCTTATTTTTGTGGTCGATTTATGATTTTATATTTAATTTTTATATAATATTTTAAAATCTGATTCAGATATTTCTTTGTATTCATATTTTGTTAATTTTAATATTAGTATAATTCACTTATTTATTATCGTGAATTTGTAAGGTTATATCTGTTTCCTTTTGAATTTTCGTTGTTTTTCTGATATTCAATTACTGTTTCCTGGCATGACGTGGGTAAAGTCAGGTATGAAGTTAAAATAATAAATTAAAGGACAAATTCATCTTTATTTGCCCTCGACTTAAGTTACAAATAAGATCTGAGAGACAAGCACAGAAGCTGCACAAACATACAAAAATACTTTGAGTTTGTACTATAAAGGATACAAACGTTATCTTATTATCTCACAAGCACAAACTTCCATTAACTTCTTCCTTCGCGTGGTACCCTGCTTCTTTTCTTAATTGACTTCAATTATAAATTGCCCCCGTCATGCAAACGTTAAACTTTTTAATATAAATATAGCCTCTTTTCTTCTAATCCGCATTCAGACAAAAGTACGAGGCTGATGGGAAAAATTGATACTGGTTGAATGCGACGAAAGGAAAATTAACCTAATTTCCAATTGGTTAGAAAATAATGATATATCACTTCACAACTTGTATTTGAACAGAATCCTAAGTAATGAAAACTTATTTGAAATGATTTAAACTTCATAAAAATAATAATCTCTATTTTATTATTTTCCATTATTTAATTTAAAACTGATGATAAATAAATAAAATGAGTTAATAAATAAATAATGGAATTAATTAATTAATTAAGAAATAAATTAAATTAAATTAAACGTATCTTTCAATGGCAAATATTTTCCAGGTTTTTCTCCCTATTTTCATAATTAATCCTAAGAAAAAAGAATAGGACATATTACCTCGTTCATTCCAATTCTTTAACAAGCTTTAACAACTTAGATTAAATCTTAAAATATACTTCCACACTTGAAATTAATGATAAACACGGTTGCATTAACATTCTAAATGCTAATTAATGCAACATGCAATTTCATGTAATTTCAGGCTACGTGGTTAAAATTCATAGTGTTTACAAATTATAGTTCTTTTATAAAGTTTGAATTATAATATTAACAATACTCTATCTCAAGTTAATAGACGAACAAACTGACGCATTTTAACGAAAATCAGAGAGGATTTAATTATTCTCAATAATACGGTATTTACGACATGCCAAGATAATTTTTAGAGGGAAAAACATGGATGGTTGGACTGGAGTATTCAAACAGTTTAGTTGTTTATTTACTGTATTTAAAACACTAATCTTGTTTCTACCTATATAAATCAGTTAATTCATTGAAAAATTCACAATTAAAATTTGATGTGTTTGCCACGATGGTTAGATTCATGGTTTCAAATCAAAAACAAAGGTCAAAATTAGACAAGTACACCCTCCAATGCTAGCCAATTTACATGGATGATATAACTTCCCCATTTTTCATGATTTAAATGAAGACTAAATCTTTTGTAAAATCATTATCTTCGGGGAAAATTGCTCTAATGCACTCGGTAAAAGTCCTCCTGACCTGAAATAAGCGCAAATCAATCCTAAAATGGAATAAAGATGTTCTCCAAGTACAATTTTTCTACTCCTTCAGATGTTTAAAATGCATTAGGGAAATGAAACGTATTGTATGAATATTCTGTTCATTTGTCTTTAAGCCAATAGAAGCACTATTTTATCTTTGGCATCTAAAGTAATTCCATTTCGATTGCACATGGCTCAGCATCATTTTTTACCTGGCCTTTAAAATATTGTGCAACGCCTAAGGCATATTTATTAGTAAATTGGAATTCATGCTTAATATAAAAAAATAGTTACATAGTTGTTGAACTTTACTTAACACATAGTTTTCAATTTTGTTTTATCTAAACTTTAAACAAATACTCCAGCAATAATACTAACATGCATATACAGTCTCATTCATAAAATATTGTTCCTGTTGTTAAAAATTTGTCATGATCCCTGCTTTAAAACAGATAAAAATATTTTTTCTCTTATGTCATTATATTGCATTACATCTTAATACATGTTTTCTGCACTTTCTCACTGATGTCACGATATCTTCCATATACATAAAAAGTAACACAAATAAAAAGAGAATTTTAAAAATTAGGATGAATGAATTGATATTCTCACTGTCCAGTCAAAATATCTTTAAAACGGGTCTCACCAGTACAGAGAAACAAGATGTGCTCCGTCAGGTTCACAAGGCTTTTTTTTTAAATTCGCCAGATGGAATCCCTTCAAATAGGCATGGATGACAACATGGCCTATTCTAGCCCTAGAAACAAACGTGGCAACCTTCCTAGGGACCTTTCTGGTATTGGTAAGATCATTTGGTTCCTGCTGAAAAAGGTGAAGGTGGCAATGTACATAGGCAAAATTCCAGGTTTCGCACCACATGACTTGAGCATCCCTTTTAGCCCTACTCAGATGCTTATGAAGAGTGATCAATGGCAAGGCAACCGGTGCCAGTTTTGATCTCAATTTAGCAATATCATCCACTACCTCATTGCTATTTACTCCACTGTGTTCTGGAATCCATTGCAAAGTGCTATTTTTATCCTTTAGTTTAAAGAGGACTTCTCTCATTTCTTTAATGCGATAGAAATAATCATTTGGCTTGGATTAACCAAGAAAGTGAACAACAACCATGTAATCAATTAGAATACAAATTGCCTACTTCCCAAATATCGGCAACGTATCACGGTCTAATTTGGTGCCAACAGTTCGGTATAAAGACTGGAACACGTGGACGAAGAAACAAAAAATACCACTATACGTTCTTGAATAAAATACCCAACACCCGCCTTGAAGTTGTCCAAATCGGCTCATCCATCAATAAAAAGGTTATAACGATTAACGACTCAGAGTGACTTGTATCAGGACATAAGGTTCTTTTTTTACAATGCTGCCAGAAAGGAGGAATTATTATTTTTTTATCATGACCATGAGATGTCTTAAGGACGCAGTTGTGCGAGTCAGTTGTTTTCTCAGAGAAAAAAATTATAAACCGGAGAAATATCTCCTTTGACTGCCTCTTTTAGCTGAAGCAGAAAGTGAGGCTATTAACTGTAGTTCGTGACATGGTAAGAACATTTAAGTGGTAAAATGTTTCCACGTCAGATTACTACACAAGATTGTTGTATTTTAAGTATAGAAAAAATCAGTAAATGAGAAAAAATCAGAAAATGAGAAACACAGTAGTAATTTCACCCTCTTTTTTCTAGTAATACGAGGTGTGAACTACACTATATCTTTCATAAAAGTCATTTGAAATACGTTTAGTTACTACTGATAATGATGATGATGATAATATGTTTCTTTGGTACCTTGCTTATAATTTTGATAATATTGTCACGTCTAATCTCATTAAAAGGTTCTCACTTTATTATAATGAAACTACAGTTATGAGATTTAAGGTATAATTAATACGCACATCATTTTATTTCCAAATTAATCTTTTGGCGTGACACTGATGTATTAAGGAGATGAATTATGTTTATTACACTATTATAACATTTCTATTGGAAAATAAACATCAAATTGGAATACTTTCTTTAAGTATGCTAAAACTGAATGATTATTTTTTGTAAAACATACTCATGTGTGTTAAACAAGTTTTTGATTCACATCTAGTATTAAGGTATGTAATTACGTTGTATCGTTAAGCATTTCTTTAAGCTTTCAAGAGGGAAAAAATGAAAATCCCTGTAATGAAATCGTGGAAAACTTACAAAAGTTACGTTGTTTTCTCATAAATCAATGTCGCGGTACAGTTTTTTGCTGCATTCGTTTATCTCTCTTCAACGCTTTTTCAGTTTTACGAGGCTTGATGAAAAAGGAACTCGATAAATGAATCTGAACATTAGTTACGTTACAATTTCAAAATTTTAGGCAGTTTTTCTGCTTTCACTTATTTTAATTTTCTTAATCTAAATGTCTATAAGTAAAAAATTTTGTCACTTAGAAAACCTATATTTAAGAAATATAAAAACCTTAATATCCTTCTAAAATCAAAAGTACTATTAATGAAATCTGGTATGGTAGGAAACTCAAGTAATTACATTCGAAAACTGAAGTTCTCTTATATGTAGTTATCCTATTATATAATTTTAAAATAAAAATAACGTTTACTAACCATTCAGCGGTCGCACCTGGATATAGAGTGCAACATTTTCGTAATTTTGAATGGTTTGTTTTTACATATAAAGGTTGAATGTTTTAAACAGTTTCGATTTTTAGCTACATCTTTTCTAATGCAGGTATGATTTTCTGATTATTTTATTCCTTTCCCTTCATTGTTAGTCATGATTTAACCGTGGTAAACCAGCGATTATACTAGTTTACAATACGACAAAAACAGGAGTTGATGTTGTCCATCAAATGTGAAGCTGTTACACAGTATCCCTCATATCACGAACTTTGACTCTTTCATTATTTTTTAGGTTTTGGGACATAATAGAAATCTATTCGCAAGTTGCCCTTAGATCCAATAAACCGAACAGTTTTGAAGTAAGGCAATTGTATCTGCATTCTTTGGTTTTAATTATAAATATATCTCAATATTATCAACATTTTATATATTTTCATAAAAATCAGAATTATTATTTTCAATTTGAAAATGAGAAGTTTATTAGAAACTAGCCGAGCTTCGCCCGGCTAGGCTCGGGCTTCGCCTAGCTACGCTCAAGCCATCCGTCCACCAGATGAAGTTTCAATAAAGTGTGAAAAATTTATATATTGGAACACAAAATTGCGTGTATTATTTTTGCATTTTAAAATTTTCTCTTAGATTTTAGGTCATTTTGAAGATAACTGTCATATGTATCATGTGTGAGAGGGAAATTAAAATATCGTGTGAGAGGGAAATTAAAATATCATGTGTGAGGGCTTTAAGATTTTGTGCAGAGTGATAGGTGTTTTAGGTAAATTTCATTAAAAATTACTTCAAATTGACCAATTTATAAAAAAGTATGCTATTTACAGGTAAGTTTTTGTCTCTTTTTTTATTTTTAAGTGCTATTTTACTATAAAAGATGAAAAAAAACTTTACATTTTTTAAAAAAATTGACTCCGAACGTAGACAGTCACCTTAATTCCTACTTGAGAATGATGAAAGAATAAACTGTACCCCCAGACCCATTGAAATATTTAAAGTAATAAATTCTGTTTGAACATTTAATTTGTGAACAACTGTTTTTATAAGGAAAGGAATGACGAATCGGGGAAAATGTTCATATTGAAACATAATTCTGTTTTAACAATTAATTTCTGAACAATTAAAAAATTAAGTAAATGGAAAAGTAAAGAACATAATTATATTTCACTGGCTTTCAAAAATATCCAATAGTAGCACAATTTCCTTAGCAAATACAAAATAAACAAAAAGTGAACAATAATTGTTGGTGTATAATAAATAGTTTTTTATTTAGGTCTGTTTTTAAAAGGAAAGGAATCACGAATCGGGGAAACTTTTCATATAGAAATTTAAAATTGCATGTATTATTTTTGCATTTTAAAATTTTCTCTTAGATTGTAGGTAATTTAGAAGATAACTGTCATATGTATCATGTGTGAGAGTGAAATTAATATATCATGTGTGAGGGCTTTATGATTTTGTGCAGAGAGATAGGTGTCTTAGGTAAATTTCATCAAAAATTACTTCAAATTGACCAATTTATAAAAAAGTATGCTATTTACAGGTAAGTTTTTGTCTCTTTTTTTAATTTTTAAGTGTTATTTTACCATAAAAGATTAAAAAACCTTTAATTTTTTTTTTAATTGACTCCGAACGTAGACAGTCACCTTAATTCCTACTTGAGAATAAAAATAAAAAATGATGAAAGAATAAACTGTAACCCCTCCCCTATTGAAATATTTAAAGTAATAAATTCTGTTTGAATAATTAATTTCTGAACAATTGGAAAATTAACTAAACGCAAAATAGAAAAGTAAATAAACATAATTATATTTCACTGGCCTTCAAAAATATCCAATAATAACACAATTTGCTTAGCAAATACAAAATAAACAAAAAAAGAACAATATTTGGTGTATAATAAATAGTTTTTTATTTGCGGCTGCTTTTATAAGGAAAGGAATGACGAATCGTGGAAAATTTTAATATTAGAACATAAAATTGTGTGTATTACTTTTGCATTTTAAAATTTTCTCTTAGATTGTAGGCAATTTTGAAGATAACTGTCATAGGTATCATGTGTGAGAAGGAAATTAAAATATTAGCATTAGGATTTTGTGGAGAGTGATAGGCGTTTTAGCAAAATTTCAGATTAATATTCTACGTTCGGAGTCAATTTTTCAAAAAAAAAAAAATTTTTAAGATTTTTTTTGTCGTTTATTGGTAAAATAGCACTACTTTATTTGAATATTCTTTCTTTTTATGCTTCTGTCTACAACTCTTTGCAATATTTCTGAGATATAATTGAAGTTTTTTTATTTTGGGCTGTTTTTATAAGGAAAGAAATGACGAATCGGGGAATATTTTCATTAGAACATAAAATTGCGTGTATTATTTTTGCATTTTAAGATTTTCTCGTAGATTGTAGGCTATTTTGAAGATAACTGTCATATGTATAATGTGTGAGAAGGAAATTAAAATATTAGCATTAGAATATTGTGGAGAGAAATAAGCGTTTCAGCTAAATTTCAGATTAACATTCTACGTTCGGAGTCAATTTTTTAAAGAAATGGTTTTTTAAACTTTTTTTTGTCTTTTATGGTAAAATAGCACTACTTTATTTGAATATTCTTTCTTTTTATGCTTCTGTCTACAACTCTTTGCAATATTTCTGTGATATAATTGTATTTTTTTTTATTTTAGGCTGATTTTATAAGGAAAGGAATGACAAATCGGGGAAAATTTTCATATTAACCATAAAAATGCGTGTATTATTTTTGCATTTTAAAATTTTCTCTTAGATTGTAGGCCATTTTGAAGATAACTGTCATATGTATCATGTGTGAGAAGGAAATTAAAATATTAGCATTAGGATTTTGTGGAGAGTGATAGGCGTATTAATCTAAACTATATTAATCTGAAATTTAGCTATCACTGTGCGCAAAAATCCTAATGCTAATATTTTAATTTCCTTCTCACACATGATACATATGACAGTTATCTTTCCCTGTGGCTTGACCACTTATTATAGTCGCTTCTATAAAGTTCTTCATCAATCTCTTTATACATAATCTTGTCCCATTACACAGTGAAAGTGTATCCAAATTCCTGAGAAGCATAATAGGTGCACCAATCTTTAATTCCAATATATGCGGCAGTATTCCAGATGGCCACAGAGAGTTAAAAAATGAGTGTTTCTCAGAATTATGTTTTTTACCACAAATCTCTACGTTTATCATGATATCTCACATAATAATGTATATAATTTGATAAAATTTTCAGGAAATGTTTTAGATGCTATTGTTAATGAAATGAGGCTCAATAATTGGTGTATAATAAATAGTTTTTTATTTGGGGCTATAATAATGGTTTTTATAAGGAAATGAATGACGAATCTGGGAAAATTTTCATATTGGAACCTAAAATTGCGTGTATTATTTTTTCATTTTTTAAAATAACTGTCATATGTATCATGTGTGAGAAGGAAATTAAAATAGTAGCATTAAGATTTTTATGAAGAGTTATCGGTAGTAAATTTCAATAAAAATTACTTTGTAAAATAACTAATAACGAAATTTTAGAAAGTAAATAATCGCAAGTCACATAGGGGTTTCAATGGTAAAGAGTATCAACGGTATTTCGTATACTGAAAATTAACCAAGTAAAAAAGGATTAATGAAAAGAAAAAAAAGGTGTAATATAAGAAAATTAACTTTAAATAACACCAAACAACTACTAATTACCTTGTAAACAACCGTTTATTTACCTGCGCATGCGCAGTTATTATGAATGATGGATTCCAACGCCTTGAGATGAGATATTATTTAAAAACTGTATTTATATATAAGCATTTTAAAGCTTCCAAACTTATATTAGAATTATCTCCAGGCTTCAAAACATTAGTATACGAAGTTTGAACCAGATTTGTCAAGAAATGTAGAAACTAAAAAAATACCAAATGTAATCATTTCACACAAAAATCAGTAAATCCACCAAAAATCAGTATATATATATTTAGTTTCAATAAAGTATTTTTTATTATCAAACAATTTGAATATTTAATTTTTGAAATAAAAAGACACGGAGACACATTTCATTTCAGTGATTCATTTTTTAGTGAGAATCACGCTGTGAATAATTCACCCTTTGTTTACATCGTTAAAGAGTGATGACGCTTCATTAGAATCCAAATATCTCTAAAACTATTCAATTGACAGAATAAGTGTACGCAGAAAAAATTATCAGTTTTCGAAGCTCTTTCCAAATATGTAACATTTATGTACTTTCATGAGAAAAAAAAATTACCCCGATTCCTGTATATTTGTCGGCCATTTTTTTTCGAGGAGTGGTCCACCCGATCACGTTACGGTCACGTGATGATCTCGACATCCCCTTGTCTCTTTATTAATATAGAAGGAATAATTAAGGTTGAAAGAGACGTTGCACTTTGTGCCAAACGCGCCTGCTGGTGTTCAAAAAGTTTGCGCGCCTGCTGAATGGTTAAAAAATTGAATTATTTTAAAGCGTACTTTCTTTAAAATTCTTATTTGATTACATAATTTATTCGTTCTAGATTAATTGCGATTACATACGTAAGCATACTTGGATTTGAGTGTCCACACTGTTGTATTTTACGTGTCAGAGAATTATGCCTATAAAGCTTGTTATAACAGCTTAATGACTTTTTAACAGTACGAGACATACCTGTTATGTTAAGCCGGACTATATATGACTCTCAAAAAACAAATAGATCACATGGGGATACGGATGCAAAAGGACTCAAAATTATAGTGTGAAAGACGCTATGCCTGTTGATGCAGTATAATTCTAAACTAGCAAAAGAACTTAGATTTTTGAAGGTTTCAAATTTCAGACTGTCTCTATGAACCTAGACCAAATATGAAAGGTATAAATATACAAGCTAGAAAATACATTTCTCGGTTTGAAACGTTAATAACTGATTCTGGAAAATGACATGTGAATTATAAATCTGAGGTAAGATTGAAATTAACAACACAAAAGATTATTAAAAGTTTCTTACATACTTCATTTCCCCCGAAAAGTTTGTTCCAAATCCCAGTAGCCTGAAACTTTTACTTGATAATCTCTGCTTTAAGTTTAATTAATGTATTTCAAAATATTCTTCTATTGGACATCCACAACTGAGCTTTTGCCGTTTAAAATACACTTTGTAGCTATATTTAAATGAATATGATATTAAAATCAACGAATTCGGCCGATTATAGAGTAAAATTGTTAAGATTAGCGTATTTATCCTATTATAGAATTTAACTCAGGAATGAGGAAATTTTACTTATTGACACTTTAGTCTTCACCAAGTAGTCCTCTGAATAATCTACAGTGTTTCATTGATCAATATCGTGCCAAAACTGAAATATATCCAAACTAAAAGGTTATTAAAACGTAATGATCGTGAACTAATTAATTAAAGGCAAGTAGGAAGGGTTTTAGGAAAAAAACATATCTCTCCAAGTCTTATAAAAGTTAACTGCTTAGGCCGTCTAATTTTATAATAAAGAGGACTAAACTGATTTGTCTAATAGAACCACATCTCTGGGACCGGAACATGGAGTAGAGAAATTAAAAACTCCAGAACCTCTCACTGTTCCTCTAATATATAAAAAGGTGAGCTGTAAGCTTGTGTTAACTTTATTAAGAGGAATCCAGAATGATATTTCGCTTGTCAACGGCTGTCTTGCCACATTAAAATTTAAATGTTGGGACTTAACACAATATTTATATTTTCTTTTTTTATATCTACAACTATACCTAACAGAACTTACGTTTATTAGAACCTTCCAACACAGGTCACTCTTCTTATCCTGAGTTAGAACTCGTAACTGAATATTCGTCAATATGTCTCTCTCACGCATTATGCCACATATCGATTGTACATATCTATTTATGTCTCACACCTCTAAAACTGGTTTCCGATTCTTTGGCGGAAGATCATAAGAAAAAAGCACTAGAATAGTTTTTACTACAATAAGTAGAATACATTATATGGATTAGATTTTGAAAGAAAACAGAAACAGTATGTATTTACTGACAAGGAGAATCTATGTTTTAATAATTCTTGCACTGTATTAATAATATCCTAGTGTAAATTAAAACCAGGACAATCTTTTCCTCCGAATTGGGGTTTTACTTTAGAACAAATAACAAGAGATTGTTAAAACAACATTCATCGAGAATACTTTAGAACATTTTGTGATGCTTGCATTAGTTTACTGGATTAAAACATATCGGTGCAAGAGTACATGCAGTTTTATTAAAAAAAAATAAAAACTGCGAAGTTAATATTTAAGTTTTCCAGTACTGCAGAATTTGATTATAAATCTGTTAGCAACGTTATCGCAGATGACATCGTCTGATCTCAGTTCTTTCCTTTCTCTCTGATTCGTTCTCGTATCAAATATTTCTGTTGGATGTCTTATTAAAAGTTACTATTGGCTCTTTCTGGGATCCTGTATGTAAATACATGGGATGCTCTTTTTTGATCAGACAGTCAGTCTGTGTCAATGTCTATTGTAGCTTGCATGTGTTTGATTTACTGTGTATAGATGTATATTTTCCCGGTCCATGGAACTCTTTAACTTAACCCAGTTGCCTCTCTTATTCCAACAAACTCTAGAAAAAATAAATAATTAATCTGGCAAATACAACTTTTATCAAATACGAAAACAAATTTACATATGCAGGTGGTTCTGATAAGAAAATTTACTGGAGAAGTAGATCAAACATGAACACGTTTTCGGAATATTCTTGAAATAAGATTTTTTTTTTTTTTTTTTTTTTTTTTTTTTTTTTTTTATCCAATGCGGAGGCACTTGTATTTCAAACATTGGCCCTTACTACGCCGCAGTTTTACTGTCCATTTTATTGTGGGGGCACCATATAGGCGGACAGCATTACCCCCTATGAAGGGACGACACGAACGGAGGCATTTTTCGTGGCGCAACGCTGGGACTCGATCTGAGCACCCTCAGCACCGAAAACCAGCGCGCTGTACCACTGGGCCGCCACAAGCCCTGAAATAAGATTTGTTGTTAAACATATTTTATAATATGATATTCATTTACATTATGTTAAATTATTAAAATAATCAGAATATTGGAATATACTGTAAATAATTATGTGGTACCCATGGTACTTGCCAAAGCTGACTCCATATGTGTTGAGGTTTCTTACTTGGGACAGTACTCGAAGATATAAAAACTTTTATTTTATTAACATATAAAAAACTTGTTAACATGCAAAATTAATAGATAATTCCACTTGCATAGAATTAAATAAAATAACTGCGCAACAACTAAATCGTTGAATGCTGCAACCACTTACTTGGAATGCAGTCAATGAACAGTGCTAACTACCTCCTTTTATACTCAGGCTCGTAGCAGGCTCGCGCTTACCTTACTAGGTGAAAGTGCGGACACCAGACGTAATACCCGCCAGTCTGTAAAACGGAAGAAAAAATTAAATATGAAAATATAACAAATTTTCAACCTGTGGTAAACAAAACTGAACTTACCGTCTTCTCCGCAACTTTCCCGCGTCATCCATTCCACTGATAATATAGGCAGGCTTAAATCCGTTAATCCAAATATTGACATATTTATTTCTCGCTTTATTTTTAAAAAAATTGCCATTACCTTTTATTACCTCAAACGATCCATCGTAAGGTTGCTGGAGAGGCTTCCTTATGCAATCTTGCCCTAAGAATACACGAGTAGTTGTCGAATCTTTACTTATGAATACATTCTTTCTGCAGTGTTTTTAGGCAGGAACTGGATGCAGACGTGACATGTACTCTCTAAACATCATTAAATATTCTTGCCGCGGAAGTTCA
The DNA here is from genome assembly GCA_907164885.2 of Dolomedes plantarius. NCBI lineage: Eukaryota > Metazoa > Arthropoda > Arachnida > Araneae > Dolomedidae > Dolomedes > Dolomedes plantarius. Next base: position 92,056,910 of record OU015494.1, on the reverse strand, counting down.
CAGGCAGTGGTAGATCGGAAAAATTCCCAGGCAGTCTTAGTGAAGAACCATACACCAATTCTACAACTGGTGCACCAAGGTCAGGTTTCAAACTGGAATGGATTCCTAAAAGAATAATTGGTGATACTTCCGTTCAGTGGTCAGTCACATGACATTTAATGGCCTTCTTGAGTTGCTGGTGGAGCCTCTCCACCATCCCATTTGATACCGGATTATACGCTGTGGTACGCGACTTCTAGCTCCCGAAGTAGCGTGCTAAAGCACGTATTAAGTGATTGTCAAATTGGGTACCCTGATCTGTGACAATAACATCAGATACACCAAAACGTGCGATCCACTCTGCAAAGAAAATTTCAGTCACTGTATTTGCTGCCTGGTCACGCATAGAAAACACATGAGGCTAACGTCTGTACCTGTCAACATATATAAGATAATATCTTTGGCCTTTTGAAGGCTAAAGGGGATCGATGATATCCACATGTACAGGACTGAATCGGCATCGTGGAATTGGATGTGAAACAGTGTCATACTTTGTATGCCTCTGTATTTTTGATTTTTGGCACCCTTGGCATGCACTTGTCCATGCAGCGACATTATTTTTAAAAGATGGCCAGTCAAAACGCTTCCGAATAAAATCGACGTTAGGTTTATTGCCCGGATGGGATAATCTATGTAGCGTGTCAAAAACTTCCTTTGAAAGTCCTTCGGTACATAAGGCCGCATAGCATCTGTAGATGTATCACATAATAAGCTCATTCCTTCTGGTGTGAAAATGATAGGTTTGAGCTTTAGAACCTCTGAGTTCTAAACCAGTTGCAGATCACGTGGTAGTATCTGTGTTAGAGGTATTAAACACATTTGTTGATATCATTTAAAATTTGGAAATAAAGCTTTAAAAAATGTTGGGAAATGTGAATATTCGGAAAACTGAGTACCACATCTATTCCAGTGCCGGCAGTTGATGAATTCAAATTCAGTCGCCTATATATTCTTGATCATAATTCCGGTTTCAGATTTTTTGGTTGATTCGGGTGCTTTGATTTCAGTTTTTCTAACAAATCCAAACTCCTCCGGGTCACCATTTATGGTGCCCATGGTACTTGTCACAGATGACACCATATGCGTTGAGGTTTTTACTTGGATCAGTACTCGATTATATAAAAGCTATTACTTTATTAACATATATAAAACTTGTCAACATTCAAAATAAAAATATATGCACACTTGCATAGAATTCAATAAAATAACTCAGCTACAATTAGATTATTGAATACAGCAACAACATACATGTGATGCAGTCAGTGAACAGTGCGAACTCCCTCCTCTTACCCTCAGACTCGTAACAGGATCGCGCTTACAATGAAATGCACTAGCGCAGGCTCGAACTTACGCTGCTAGGTGACGGTGCGTACACCACAATTATTTTTTTATGAAGTAATTTTCTTACAAAAATCTTTGTTGTTTAATAACCATCTCTATAAATGTACTGAAATTTTCCTATGACATAATAAAGTAGAATTCATTTAGTGTCAAGATATGCTGCTGCTTCAGAAGTGATGGATTTCCTTTTAATTACCCTTCATACTATAGATATACTTGCATAGCGGTAAAAGAACGTTAGAAGATATAAACCTCTTTTAAAATACTTGCCAAAATAAACATTTCCTGAATTATTTGTATTTTACTCCTCATTGTGCATTTAGCGGTTCTACATTGCAAACATATTAAGAGATATGAATCATAAAATCTAAATTCTCGATGAAAAAAAAATATTCTTTAATTTTTCATGTTTAGCCTGTCTAATCATCAATTTTCGAAAAACAAATTATATTCACTCCAACCGGAAAATCGCTGATTTATAAAATATTTGTTCATCTACAATCTTGGTTCTCGTTCAGTGATTATAAACCATATATTTTTCCTATATAGTTAATAATATTAAAATCCTTTTATTCAAAGGTAGACGTAGAAGGGAAAAATAAAGTCATAAAATAGAAAACAGCGTATGTTGTCTTTTATGATCTCTACAATTTTTTTTAGCACACATGCTTCATATTCTTCCCTTCATTAAATATTATAAATTCCAATAACAAATTTCAGATTTGTTCGAGTGAAAAAAAACTAAGAAACTGAGCTTTCAGGTTACGTTATCATTATTATCATGATGTGGGTGGCATCCAAATAAGCTCTCATATAGCGGGAGGTGAGTATGGCAAGCATGGGCCTGATACAGATTTTCTGCATGTTAGAAGCCAACTTAGAGTGTGCTTCCATGATCAGTGAAACGCTACAAGACTGTCAGAATATTGGTAATCATAAAAACTGAAATTACCCAGGCATAATTCGGGGATTAATCTGTAAGTTTAAGATGATGACCTGTTAAAGGGGAAATTTGAACCCGCGTCTTCTAACTTAAGGACAATATTGTACCAGCCGAACTACCCTTGCAATGTGAGAAAATTTAATTTTCAGCGATTTATGTCTTACATTTTTTTATTTACTTTCGATTATGCTGATTTTTTTCCCACAATGAATACGTGTCATGAGCCTTCTAGCTGTATGTTATTGCTCTTTAAATTTGCCAGAATGCAGCTAAAACGACAATTTTCCAAGAGTGGATTTGAACCCGTATCTCCTAAAGTCAAGACGAAATGTGAGCAATTATTAATTTGAGTAACTTCCCTCAGAAGATTATGTCAGCATAGCCGTTGACAGGAAAATCTTCGTCAGCGACAGTGTTCAAAAACATTTGCGAACGGGAGACTTTCGAGTATTAGTACTCTGAACCAAGAGAAGTAGATGAATAACTACGGGATTATTAAATCAAAATTTTAGCACTTTCATAACAATCCTATTAAAATGAATTTTAAGCGAAAAAATGTGACTAGATTTTCATATCACAATCCGATTTCTTAAGCTTTTGATTATATCTCCCAAATACCATAGTAAAAAACTTAGACAGTCAGAACAATATAGCACAGAGTGGGGTCGCCATTCTTTTTAAGGGGTTATGTAATTATCTGGAACACATTAATATGGCATGATTTTCTATTGAAAGGGTTTTGAGATGTAGCCAGTTATCTTTTACAAATGCCTGGTAATCTTAATCCTATTCTGTCACCCTCTTCTCCAAAGCAGTCAGTAAAGTTTCAGAAGCTTAATTTTTCCTTAAAGAAGAAATAATGGCCAGCCAAGCTTTAATGGTTTCGAACAAGCATGAGACATATAAGCTTTTATACAACATTTCACACCTTTTAGGAACAATAATAAAATGATCCTGTTTCTGACGGACAAGAGTATAGTGTAAAACTCTTCTTTTTGAGTACAAAAACAGGTTAATTCTCCCTGTCAAAGAATAGAGGCTTTACTAATTCCCTCGGTGAACAATTTGTAAGTGTTTTTATTTTCTGCATCTTGCATTATTTCATGTTGACTATTAGAAATTAGCTACCAATACACAACCATTACTTAATTCTTAAAACTTATTGCATTTTTATTTTTATTGTAAGTTTTATTTTTAAGGTAGATAAAATTAACATTTGTTTATTCATTTATCTTAAAGTATTATAAGCTTACCTGGTGGTAATAAAAGTTTATGTGGTGATATTATCTGAGCATAATTATCATTTAAAATTTTACCGAATTAAAAAAATTCAAAGGACAATTTACTGCTGTCTGAAAAGGTAAGAATCTGCAATTTTCTATAATTATTTCTTTAAACTGAACTTAATAAGATTTATGACATATTTTACATGTTCATAGTTGTGCAAGTATTTAAAAATGCATTAAACCATAAAATATTATTAAAATAAAAAATACTATTCATCTTTCACCTTTGAACATTTCTGTAAGTAAAATCTGGTACACTATGATGAATATGTTACAAAGAGATTAGTAGCACATATTGACTCTTTTGGAAAATATACCATTAATAACCTTAGATAATTTATCATTATTTCCTTTTTAGGGGTAGCAAATGCTCTTCAGAATTTAATGCTAGAAAATATTTTTTCAATTGATGCCTCATATATTATGAAAAATATCGTTTTTCATAGATATAATTCTTTCATCTGACACAAACAACTAAAAGGCGGCTTCTTCCTTTCATTTTTTATCGATTTTTGTAACATAATCGTAAATCGACTAGCTTAATCCATAAAAGTTGAAATCAAAACCCTACCATGAGAAGTGTCTCCTTAGATTATCAGATTGTTATGATATTGCTACGGTTTTTGAAAAACTGAAGCTTTCTTCGAGATTTATGAATTTCAACTGACTGACAAATGGGTTTTCAACATATCAAAATAAATGTTCAGGTGAAGGATAAGGCAAATAGATGACTAAAAGAAACAATAAATATAGAGGCCCATGACATGCAGACTGTCAACAAATTTATTTTAAATTTCGATATCTCTATATTCTATATATACAATCTTAGACATAAAAATGACGCATCAAGAAGGGGTAATGCAAATTGGACACAAAAATGATATGCATACAGATTTCGCTGAAAAATGCAAAATTTTAAAGTTTGACTGCCAGTGAATGAACATGTAATGCTGCAGTGCATATTAACTGCGCAACTTGCAGGATATTAATAAGGAGAAATTTCGATTCCAGGTCATAAATTCTTTCCGAATTATATTCCGTGTATTCGGGTAGAAGGAACTATGCTTCGCATGCAGGTGAACAAACAATATGCACTGATGTCAGCAGTTGCGAGAGGACGTGTAGTTGGGTTCAAAGAAGCCGGTAGATCCAATTGGTGAATTGCTTGACATTTGGATAGGAGCAATGGTGTCTATTACATGGTGTATTACATGGTGTATCTAATGGTAACTATTACATGGTGTTAGCAGGAATGGGTGAACCATGGCCGAACAGAGCGTCAGGAAGAAAGCAGTCGGCCTAGAGAAACGACAGAAAGTGAGGACCGAGCAATCGTCAGTATGGCACTCATAGCCACATATTCATCATTACCATCTATCGTACATGTAACTGGTGCTTCAGTGACCGCAAGGACCTTTCATAGGCTGCTCACAGAAAGGAGGCTGAGCTCACGGTGCCCCTTGCGCAAACTACCATTGACCTTTGTACACCGACATGCCCGTTTACAGTGGTGTCGGGCACATTCGACCTGGAATGTCACTGACTGGAGTAGAATTGTATTCAGTGATGAGTCCCGCTTCGAACTGAGCCCCGATGACCAGCGAATACGTGTGTAGAGACGCCACGGACAGCGATGGGATACCAACTGACTGTCTTCCGCCATACGGGCCGAAAATCAGGAATGGTGGTCTGGGGTTCCATTTCATTGCATAGCAGGATCCCTTTGGTTGTCATCCACAGCACCTTTACAGCACAGCCGTAGGCCGAGGATATTCTACGCCCCATTGTGTTTCCATTCATATCACGCCAGCCAGGGCTTACATTTCAGCAAGATAATGTCCATAGTTAGAGTGTCTACTGCTTGTCTTCGTGTTTACCTAAAGCTAGCTTAGCCAGGAAGGTCGCCGAATCTCTCCCCCAGCAAGCATGTTTGGAGCATTATGGGCAGGACCCTCCAACCAGATCGGGATTTTGACGATCAAAAGCGCCACTTGGACAGAATTTAGCCCAATATCCTGCAGGAGGACATACACCACAACAATCAATCAATACCAATCCAATTAACTGCTTCCATAAGGCCCAGAGGTGGACCAAAGCGTTATTGACTTTTTCACTTTGTGAAGCTTTTTCTCTTGAAAAATCATCCAATTTTTCTGAAATTTTCATCATTTGTTTATCTGTACATGTGCATCACATCTTCCGATTTTTGTCTCATTCGGACAACTCATTGGTGCATATATATATATATATATATATATATATATATATATATATATATATATATATATGTATATATATATATATATATATAATGCTAGTATATATCTCCGCAAGCTATTATCGCTGGACAATAATGCTAGTATATGTATACTAGCATTATTGAACGGCTGCATATTCTGAAAGACTCGCGATTTGAGCACTCACTTGGCGTCTTGGCACTCGCTTAGCGGTTTGGCGAAAAGTATAAGGGTTGCCTCAGTTCTATCTCCAATCGTCGTTCGATGCGGTTAGGTATTCTTAGACAATCTTATCGTCTTTCGATGCGGTTAGGTTTTCTTAGACAATCTTATCTAAATATCCCAGACAATGTCCGAGAACGCAATTCTAAATTTTAAAAAGCGATTTCGGCACTCAATTGAAGGTTTGACGAAAGCATCAGTTTCGCCATCTGTTGACATATATAGGAATCTTTTTACTATAAGTTTTTTTTTTTTACTTCTACGCAATTTAGTATGTTTTAAAATCTGAATTACATATATAACACAGGATTTAAAGCGATTTTAACAAAATAAATAAATGAATAAATTGAAATAAGTATATTATTGAATTTTAAATTTACTTTCTTCAAATATCCACAATAATTTTAATTTTTAAATTTTTAATGTTAATTAGAAAATAAATGTATTTAATAAGCTTTAATTAAAAAAATTAAGTTGCATAAATTAAAAAATTTAAAGTTTTAAATTCCAATAATATAAATTTATTTTAACATATAATTTTTAAAAAATCAAATTTTAAATTAATCAAATTTTAAAATAAAAAAATTTATTTTAATTTGATTACATTTTTATGCTAAATTATTGAAGAAATGAGGGAATGATGCTGAGTATGAAGGAATGACAAATCACTATTAACGTTGACTATTTTCATATAACAAACTAGTTTTGATGCAATTATTAGTAGGCAAGAATAATACATTATTTTAATAATGGTTTATTTAATTATAGTAAAAATTTTATCCATAAATAGGCACATGTAAAATTATTTATCAAGAAATTTATATTGGCTTTCTCTGCTATTACAAGGTGTAGGCTGGGGAAGTTCATATTTTATACCTATCAAGCTGTAAGCATGAATGTCCTTTGTTGAGGGTCATGCATATCTGTAGTTTCCTGTTGAAACCATTACATTTATAGTGAAATTTTCAATGTCTACTAATAGGATCTCTCCAGGATACAGTGTTTTATCATAATTTATCATCACCTACTCATCAACTTTGTATTTAGTGTTTTTGATCTTTTGATCTTTCTTTGCTGTACATTTTTCAATTCCTACTATTAGTTCACACTCTCTCTGTATATATCTTGTTCAAATTTTCAATCGTTAATAAAAGTACATTTTATTCATCCACTCAAGTTCAAATACATTTTTTTAAACTTGTAGTGGATGACACTTGATGTTAATACAGTTTTTTCAAATATTAATTCATTAATTAAATTTAATTAATCAATTTTAGTTTTAGACTATATATATCGTGTTCAAATTTTCAATCGTTAATAAAAGTACTTTTTATTCATCCACTCAAGTTCAAATACATTTTTTTAAACTTGTAGTGGATGACACTTGATGTTAATACAGTTTTTTTCAAATATTAATTCATTAATTAAATACAATTAATCAATTTTAGTTTTAGACCTGGAGCGTCTCTTGCTCTTGAATAGTAATTTCCCTCTTGTTACTGTGTAAACGGTAGCACTGTGGTATCGCGAGCTTCTCCCATCCTGTAGGTTGCGAGATCGAATCCTCAATACAGTTTTTTTTCAAATATTAATTCATTAATTAAATTAAATTAATCAATTTTAGTTTTAGACCTAGAGCGTCTCTTGCTCTTGAATAGTAATTTCCCTCTTGTTACTGTGTAAACGGTAGCACTGTGGTATCGCGAGCTTCTCCCATCCTGTAGGTTGCGAGATCGAATCCTCAACCTGACAAACTTTTTCTCTCTCTTTCCCCCCCCCTTCCTAATCTCGCACAGTAGGCAAGGTTCTGGCAGGCAATCCTTTTTTTTCAATTCCTACTATTAGTTCACACTCAATTTTTTTCTTTGTTGACCTAAGTAGGAATTGACTTTAAAATTTTTTTTATATATATTACTTGTTTTTGTTTTATTTTCAGAATTTAATTGAAAATAAGAGAATTTGAAAATCTTGCACTGAAAGCAAGAAAGTGAATGAAAGTCTAGTACTGTATGTGCTGAAGTATATACAGTCTGATAAAAATGGTTCTATATCTTTTTCAAAACAAATATGATTACTTTCAATTATACAAAACAAGTACGATTACTTACACATCTTAATTTTTTTTTCTAATTTTCTAGGCTTTAAAACATATTGTATTAAGTAATTTCGTGTTTTCAAAATCAGGAATACTGTATTCAATGCAATATTTTAACATGAACCCATACATATCCCACTTTCAAACTTATACAATCATTTCAGTACTATATAAAGTATTATTAAAAAAATTTGAAAATTTTTCAAGCGGCGCATTTTGAAAAATTCAAATTTTAAATTCAAATAAAATAAATTTTTCTAAGCCCTAATTGTGTTATATATCATTGAAAAAGGTCTTGAAAATTGCTTTAAAATGCCACCAATCTTAGCTCTCTAGCTCTTATTGTTGAATTTTTTTTGGATTTGATGGACACAAAACACAAGGAGTGCGGTAACGAAGAAGTGAAAACATTCTTTCACTTCTGAATGTATTTGATTTCGTAATGTCATTTCGTAATGTCTGAATGATTATATTTGGATGTAAATACATTTATACATAGCATATTTATACATGTATATAGCGTAATACATGAATATATAATACATTTATATTAAATTGAAATAGATTGAATTTGATTGTTAAATTTGAATTTATTCTTATGTATTGAAATAGACTGCAAAAATTTTTTGCACTTGAGTAATTTGTATGATTTTTTAATCTGATTTTCTTTAATTTTAGTGACGCTATCTACTGGAAAAATAAACTAATAACATAGGTTTATAATTGAATCATCTTTCCTTTTTTCGTTGGCTTTGCAAAATATGAAGTAACAAATTTAGCATTTTCAAATTATTAATTAATAAATAAGTAAAAATTACTGTGGATATTTGAAGAAAGTAAATTTAAAATTCAATAATATACTTATTTCAATTTATTCATTTATTTATTTTGTTAAAATCTCTTTAAATCCTGTGTTATATATGTAATTCAGATTTTAAAACATACTAAATTGCGTAGAAGTAAAAAAAAAAAAAACTTATAATAAAAAGATTTCTATATATGTCAACAGATGGCGAAACTGATGCTTTCGTCAAACCGGCAATTGAGTGCCGAAATCGCTTTTTAAAATTTAGAATTGCGTTCTGGGACATTGTGTGGGATATTTAGATAAGATTGTCTAAGAAAACCTAACCGCATCGAACGACGATAAGATTGTCTAAGAATACCTAACCGCATCGAACTACGATTGGAGATAGAACTGAGGCAACCCTTATACTTTTCGCCAAACCGCTAAGCGAGTGCCAAGCCGCCAAGTGAGTGCTCAAATCACGAGTCTTTCAGAATATGCTGCCCGGCGTTGCCCAGGTAGATATATAGATATAAAATTTTTCATGCATTCCATCTAAAAAATACTGGGCTGCAATCCCCGTTCTTCATGTTCATCTGACGAGACAGCAGATAGCGCGAGATAGCGCGTCTCTACTGAAATGATATACAAACAATAAGACATAAAGGACCTTCGTCTGATTTTACGTCCAATTTTATTAAGTATTAATAACACAATGTTTCGTGATTCGCACGTTTGGATTTAATATGTTTACAGTTTAATTATATTTGTTAGATACTGTTTAATTAGATTTAATTAGATTTGTTTGATCCACTGTTTAATTAGAAATACGTTTTATCATTTACATTTAACTTTATTATTTATTTTTCCCTTAAAACGCAGTTTTTTCCACATCACCTAAGAGATAAAGTGCAAGATGCGTTATCCCCTTTATTTAATCAATGTAAGGCGGGATTCCGCATAAAGCCAATTTTCCTTAGTTTGGTGATTCGGTTTTTTTATTGTCGATAGGCCAAAAACTGCATAAAAGCAAATTGTAAATCGGTTTTTAATTTTACCAAGCCCAAAAACCATTGAAAAAGCGAATTGTAATTCGGTTTTTAATTTTCCTAAGGCCAAAAACCGTAGAAAAAGCAAATTGTAAATCGGTTCAAGCGATTAGAAAAACTGCAAATAACAAAAGATACAAAGCAGAGCCGGGAAATTTGTTATTGTATCAACCCTCTTCTACCCCGAGCATTGGAATTTGACTGATAACGCAGCGCCCAGCTTTTAGGGTTTAGAAATACTTTTCTTGGTGAATAAAGTGTTGTGGTGAAGGGGCTGTATCCACATTTAAGTGGTACGTGCAACTCTTAGGGCACAAAAAATCATTAAACAATCTAATTGAAAACCAAATTTAATTTTTGCTGCGTTACCTTTCTCGGGTCCTAAACATTAACTGTGCCGAATTTGGTCCCGGTAGGTGAAACAGTTTATATATATATATATATATATATATATATATATATATATATATATATATATATATAAACAATAGTATTACTAGTTACACATCGTAAAATTGTAGTCGTAGGGTCCAAGTGTTTAAACTTCAATTACAATTTTACATTTCCATATATAAAGAATACATTTATTAATCCATTACTAAGAGAGAGACGTCGAAGGTATTGGTTAATCACGTGTGTCCTGGAAGAGAGTAAATGTAAAATCCCTTACAATTGAATATCCCTTCGTTCCCCAAAGCCCAAAGTGACTTTTTCTGTGGTCAAAATTTCCATTAAGTCAGGAAATTTTGAAGTTAAAGTTTTGCCTTAGATGGTAGTGCTTGTAGTCTAAGACTGTCATGCTGAATATTTTCTCTTGGGTCATTTTTAGCTCGGAGCTTGCCTTAAACTATATAAAAATTACGAAAAACTTAAAAGGGGATTGTAAAGTTAATAATCATCAGGACAAATTAAGTTAGGGATTGAGAAATATTTTTTGCTACAATATATATATACACTCATGGACAAAAAAATTAGCGCACCAAGAAGGATTCGTCAAAATGAAACGAAATTTTACATACGTAATGACTACTTTGATATAAGTAAATGATAAGAAAATCAAAGAAAAAGGATAATTTATTTCAGAGAAAAAGGCAAAAGAACGGAGGAGTTAATACTCCGTTGGACCCCCTCTAGCGCGTACGCACGATGCGATACGATCGAGCATTGAGTCATACAAGTTCTGTATGATGTCTTGAGACATTTCGTTCCATATTTGCTGTAACCTTGCCTCTAGTTCGTTCAAACTCGTGGGATGCCCAACTCGTCGTCCCAAATGATCCCATATATGCTCGATTGGAGACAAATCTGGGGATCGGGCAGGCCAAGGAAAGGTAGTAACAGTGCGGAGAAAGTCTTGTGACACCCTTGCCGTATGAGGCCGAGCATTGTCTTGTTGAAAAATGGCTCCTGGGAGCCGTTGCATGAGTGCCAACACATGTGGTTGCAGGATTTCATGAACATACCGCTGAGCTGTCATGGTGCCACGGAACAATACTAGGGGTGACCGTGTGTTGTAGGCAATGGCACCCCATACCATCACACTAGCTGTGGGAGCGATGTGTCGCTGTACAGCAAATGCAGGATTGAAGCGTTCACCACGGGCTCTCCACACACGAACACGATTGTCCTCACTGCCGAGATCGAATCTCGATTCGTCGCTAAAGACGACCTGGTTCCATTCCGCTGCAGTCCAGTTTCCTCGTGCGCGGCAAAACTCCAAACGGAGGCGCCGATGGGTGGGCGTCAAGGGTAGCACACGTAATGGGCGCCGCGATACCAACTGTCCTTCAGCCAGGCACCTTCGTATGGTTCGAGAAGACACAGAGGCCCCTAGTGAAGGTGCTACCTCTGCCTGGATGGCGGTCGATGAAGCAGTTGGCTGTACGCGTGCATTTCTTTCGATGTGGTGGTCTTCTCGACGACTGGTCTGTCGAGGGCGTCCTGAGCCTGGTGTTCATGTACATGACATCTCTCGGGTCCATTGGTCCCAACACCTCCTCACAACACAATCAGAGCGGCCTAATTGACGAGCTACTCGCCTAGCTGACCACCCAGCTTCCATCATCCCGACGATTCTCCCCTCCCAAACTGCGACAACTGCTTATATTGTCTTCGAACACGGCGTAATGGCATGTCTATCTCAGCTCTTCCTTTGTAAATGATTCAGCACACTCAAACAAGCTTTGGTTACCTGTTTTATACTCCACAGAGTACGATGTTCAACGCCCTCTACCGGCTATACGTAATGCGCAATCACGCTGCATATCTAATCATTTGCATATCTCCCCGACATGTACCTTCATTGCAAGTTTCGTTACGATCCCTCAATTATTTCATGGTGCGCTAATTTTTTTGTCCATGAGTGTATATATATATATATATATATATATATATATATATATATATATATATATATATATATATATATAATATATATATATATATATATATATATGTATATATATATATATATATATTCCATTGAATGATTATATTATGTTCACACAAATTTTAAAACCACGAAATGAAATTTTTGTTTCTTTAGCTAGTACCAGATATTTTATTCATCAAATATAAACTTAGAATAAAAAGTCGATATTGCTCCCTAACTAACTCCTAAATAGAAATAAAGACAACTTAATGTATTGTAAGATTAGTCTTTCTTTTAGAATAAAGTTTTATCATGTTTTGTCTCAGAGTATGTGGTTAATCGCTTTTAACTATTCATAGTTAAGTGAGTTTCAATACATTATTTGTAATTTACAGAAAGAATTTACCTCATTAACTACTACAGATGGACAATTTTAGATGGACAATTTCTTATGTTATATTAATCTGACGAGAAAAATACATAGAAAGTGTATAAATTACACTTTCTATGTATTTTTTGTATTGAATACATGGAGCGAACCTAAAAACTATTTCCTATGATGGAAGGTAGTTTTCTGTGCGATTAGGTCTATTATTAATCGGATTTGTACTGAACATTTTACAATCTTCTCATTTTTATACTATCCCTATATATAGGCATTCTGACATGTTCTTTTTGAGGATTTATGATTTTTATGAATAGGTAAGTTGAATTTAAATAAAATTCGTCAGTCGCTCTAATTCAGCTAATAAAACTATATACTGAATTTATCAGTCCTTCCTAGCACATGTGCTACATAAAATTTTCACATACTTCAGAATGGCAGTCTGCATATATCTAAAGATGCTATACCGTATTATAAATTATACTCTGTTGTAGCCATTAGCTGGGTTTGAAATAGTATATTAAAAATATTCATGAGCAAATGGAATGAGTTGTAGAGATTGCAAACTAAGCAGTATAAATCTTTTAAATTAGTACAATCATTTTCTCAAAATGACTGAAAATTTTAGTAGTACAATATGATTTATAAAGCTGCTTTCAGAAACCAGGTTTTTAATGATTCACATTCCCACGCATGTATGCATTCATTCTCAAAATTTAATACACAAATATAGAAATCAAACTACTTTTTGACCTATTGTATGGAATTTTAAGAAAATTTTTATAAGAACATATTGAATAGTAATATAATATTATTGAAAATTGATAATCTATATTGTGTTTTGATATAAACTAATCTTTTAGTTCCAACTTTAATGAACATATTGTACGGTAGACATCCTTATGTTTAACCTGTAACGGCATAAAATTTAAATAATTGATTTAAAATTGACTCTCAAATATTTTTATAATTTTTAAATGTTACTTTTGTAATTTTTGTTAAAAATAATTGTGTGACAACAGTTATATACATAGTTTCTCTTAGAATGAAGTAGAGTTGAAAAGTAAAATGGTTTGGTGTTGATAAGTTGTATTATTAGTTTTTCTTTAGTTAAATACCGTTAATTTAGTATGTTCTTCTTACATTGTCTCAACTAGGAAGCAACAACTGGTGACCATAGCGTTCGATTTGTTTTTTTTAATATGACTACGGAAAGCGGAACAGGAATAACTACTTTAATGGATGACGAAGCGAATAAAGAAAGCATTAAGATTCCACCATTTTGGAGAGAAAAACTGTACATTTGGTTTTAACAAGTGGAAGCCCAGTTTCAAATAAATAAAATCACCACGGAAGAAACTAAATTTAATTATTTGATATCTCATCTTGAACCGAAGTATGTTGAAAATATTGGGACATTATTAAAGATCCTAAGTCCGAAAAATATTCTATGGCGAAAGAAAGACTTTTGAATACTTTCAAAGAAAGTGAAAACAAGAGAATTCAGCGTTTGGTTACTGGATTAGAACTCGGACATTATAAAGCAAGTCAACTTTTGCAGAAAATGAAAAATTTAGCAACAGATGATTTTCCGGAAAAAGGGCTAAAATCTTTATGGCTGGATAAAATGCCTGATTGTATAAAATATCCTTCTCGTATGTGATAAAAATTTAGATAAATTGACCACAATGGCTGACAAAATTCATGAGATGAAATCTGAAAAAGAAATTTATGCTGTTTCACCAAAACTAACTCTAATGATGCTTTAATTACAAGAATAGCTACTTTGGAAACAAAAATTGATTCAATGTAAATAAATGACCGTTCTAGATCAAAATTTAGATATCATCACCAAAATATATCTTGAAGTCGAAGGCGTTCAAATAAGCGATTTAATACGAAAGGTAAATATTGTTTTTTTTCATTTTAAATTTGGCGATCGTTGTCGACCTGAGAAATGTTATTCGTCGTGTGCTTGTTGAGAGAGGTCGGAAAACTCCATGACGCAACAGGAATTAGCGGCTACCTCTGTTGCTGATATTAATGAAAGCCGCAAGTTTCGTTATTTGTGAAGGGCAAAACACAGGATTGCGGTTCTTAGTAGATTCAAGGTGGTTGACGTCAGCCTCATTCCTGTGACTCATCACAATACAACAGTAGATGATTTTAAATAATACGCAGAGAATGGAACGGAAATTCATACTTATGGAATTAAAATTTTAACTTTAAATTTAGGACTTAGAGAATTTCAATTTCCGTTTATATTAGCTAAAGTCAATAAAGCGTTATATAAGCCGATTTTTCAAATAACTTAAAACTTTGGTTGACATTCATAATAAACAGTTAATCGACGAATAACTAACCTTGTCTGTTCGAAGTAATGTAGCGGCAGTGATTTTGATAATGCTATTATTACTCTAGATAAAAATTCTAAATATGCTATTTATTAAACAGTACCCAAATTTAACTAAACCTAATTTATCAGTATCTACCTTTAAGCATAATGTTGAGCATTGTTTATTACAACTAGAGGACAACCTTTTTATACCAAAGCTCGACAATTGGATTTCAAACGATTGCAAATAGAAAAACAGGAATTCCAGTATATGTTAGAAATGATATTATTCGTCCGTCTAAATCACAATGGGCTAGTCCTCTTCACATGGTTCCTAAGAAAGATGGTTCTTTCCGACCATGCGGAGATTATAGGAGTTTGAATGCACAAACAATATACGATCGTTACCCGATATCCCGATTGGAAGATTTCAACCACATTTTAAAAAATACTCGAATATTTTCTAAAATTGATTTGCATAGAGCATATTTCCAGATTCCTCTTAATGAAGATCATAAGCTAAGAAACTGCTATTATAACCCCTTTCGGCCTATATGAGTTTAACGTAATGAGTTTCGGTTTGCGTAACGCACCTGCAACCTTTCAAAGATTCATTAATGAGGTATTTAGAGAACTAAATTTTTCCCCATATTTGGATGATGTTTTAATTGCGTCAAAAACTAAGAGGAACATGAAAAACACTTAAAGTTAGCTTTTGATAGATTGCAAAAATATGGATTGAGACTCAATATTTCTAAATCTGTTTCGGGAGTTAATGAATTGGAATTTTTAGGTTTTCTAATTGCGAATAAGGGATCAAAACCTCTTCCTGAAAAGGTAAAAGCTATTCTTAATGTTAAATTTCCTGAAACTGTTCATCAACTACGAACCTTTCTCGGAATGGTTAATTTCTACCGTCGTTTTTTGGAAAACGCCGCTAGTACTCTAGCCATTTTACACGAATACTTAAAAGGTGCAAAGAAAAGAGATAACCGAAAAATAATTTGGACGGATGAGGCCATTGAACAGTTTGAAAAATGTAAAAAAGATTTAGCTAATGTTGCTCTTCTGTCCCACCCAAATCCAGAATTACCTTTATCGTTGTGTGCAGATACTTCGGATTGGGCAGTAGGCTCAGTTTTACAACAATTTGAAATTGGTAGTTGGAAACCAATCGGATTTTATTCCAAGAAGCTTAACCTCACACAGCAAAATTACAGCACATATATCGTGAACTTCTCGGAATTTATTTATCCATTAAATATTTCAAACATTTGTTAGAAGAAAGAAAATTCAGTGTATACAGACCACAAGACCTTAATCTATGCATTTTTACAAAAGTCCGATAAAGCATCTCCAAAGCAAATTAGGCAACTTCAATATCTTTCAGAATTTACAACGGATATTAAGCACATTACAGGAAAAATTAACGTAGTAGGAGATACATTGTCCAGAATTGAAGAAATCACCTTAATTAGTTATGATCAAACTGCGGAAGAACAAGAGCGAGATGATGAATTTGAGGCATTGCAAAAATCTGCAAGTTTAAGTTTTAAACAGTATTCCCTTCCATCTGAAAAAAAATTATGGTGTGATACTTCAACATACCGTATTAGACCGTATATACCTAAGAGTTGTCATATGAAAATATTTCATCAATTTCACGGATTTTCTCATCCTGAAATAAGATCAACAATAAAATTAATTTCTTGTGAGGAGCGATCCCTCTCCCTTGACGAGGCTTAACCGCGCCTGGGTCCGTTCTTAGTGTTATAGGAAGGTATTACGCGGTTTACGAGTCCAGACAAGGTCTACAGTCCCAAAATTTATTTATTTACACATCACTGGACACATCACACATTATAAAAAACATATACATTCAAATTTACGCTGATCACACATTATAAAAACATACTATATTAAAATTTACGCTGAGGGGGCAAAATACAGCCACTTTTACCGTGTGCGCCTCCTTCTCGCTCCCTTCTTCCCTCGAACCCCGGGCGACTTCTCACCCCGTCTCTCCTCCTTCGCGCCAAACAGGTTTCCGGTTGGGCACTCACGGGAGGGGAGGAAAGAGCGGATATAGTATATATATATATATATATATATATATATATATAATCCATTCCTGACACGCCCCCGCCGAGAGTGGAAATCTGTCTCCTAGCTGATTTCACCATCACCTCACAGGAATGGATATTTGTGGGCGGATGATTCGTAGAGTCACAACACACACAAGAGACTTTCTTTGGAAGTTTCTTTGAATGCAGACTCTCACAACATTGGTAATACCAAGCCAACACGGTTACCACAGTGCAACGGTTGTACAAGGAATGCAGACTCTCAGGGTGCCCTGGCATCTCTCAAAACCAGATCCATCGGTTACCCGATATTTGCTCCTTCATTTCCAGTACACAAGGAAATGACCTTTGCCCCTGTAATCTGGTAGGGATTCACAACTTACACAAGATAACACCACTATTCTTTAACTTCGCTAAGCAAAGATATTTAAGAAGACATTTCATACTAACTCGATATGTTTATATACATATACCACAGAATAAATTTTAAACCAAATAATACACATCGAGAGAGAAAAAAAAAACTAGGAATTTCCAACATAGGCATCTCCCCTCGCGCTATTGTCGTCCTCCTGTTCCAGACGAGACAGGGCGTCTGCTCCATAATGTTGCTTACCCGTAGATGCGTTATATGGTGATTGCACACTCTGTAAAGAGAGTGCCATCGGGTTAATTTTGGGCTCTTGGGAGTAGTCGAATTCAGATATCTAACGGATTATGGTCAGTTATAATTTCCACTTGGGCCCCATACCCCTTTGTCAAACTTGTTTAATCGAACAGCAACTGCCCAGGCTTCCTTTTCTATACGAGCCCAATTCCGTTGCGTCGCCGACAATTTCTGACTGGCAAAAGCGATGGGGTCGAATTTGCCCTCCGCGTCCAATTGGGTTAAACAGGCACCGACGGCAACAATTCGACGCGTCGCAATGTATTTGAAAGGGCATAGACCCTATTAGGGATAGCCAACACGTGCTTCACATAGAATACTCTTTAATTTGGCGAATGCGGTTTGCTCCGCCGTTCCCCACGGAACAATGTTCGGGGACCCCTTCTTGGTCAAATCAGTTAGTTGGGGCTGATATTTCTGCATAATTCGGAATATAAGACCGATAGAAGCCCATCAAACACAAGACCGATCTAACTTCCTTTTTATTTGTTGGCCTCACAATGTTTCTTTATGGCCGCTATTTTTCCCATCCTCAGGAGCATGTTTACCCCCCCCCTATTTCATGACCCAGATATTTAATTTTCCTCGCCGCAAAAGTGCATTTGTCTAGACGAATAGAGATCCCATTTCTCCAAGCTTTCCAAAACTGCAGATAAATGTCTTAAATGATCGTCGAAAGTCTCGGAGAAAATTACGACATCGTCCATATAGGCTTGAGCATAATCACTATGATTTTTAAGAGACGATTCATTTCTAGCTGAAATATACCAGAAGCATCCAACAGACCAAACGGCATCGTTTTCCATTGGTGACATCCGTTGTGGGTTTTTAAATGCGGTTAACGGTTTACTACTCTCATCCAAAGGGATCTGCCAGTAGCCCTTAATAAATCCAAACTAGTTAACCACTGAGCCGCCCCCGCCATGAAGATTAATTCCTGCGTATCCTTCATAGGGAAAAACTGGTATTTTCGTGACCGAATTTAGAGCACGATAATCTACACACATTCTAACCGCCGCGTCTTTCTTTGCCACACAGACTATGGGATGGGCAATTTCGGCTCCCGAGGGTTCAATTAAATCACAATCTAACAATTCCCGTATCTGTCTGTCCACTCCTTTCGGTAAGCAACAGGTACACTGTAACAATGAGGCTTTTACGTACTGCGCTAGGGACAAGCTCTATCTTATGAGTTCCTACCCTAGCCGGTTGAACAGGTCTATTAAAAAGCGATTTACGTTTCTGATTACATTTCTGAGGTCCCTTGTTCGTAGCTCACTTAACTTTGGTAACCCCAGGTTGTTCAGTTGTTCCAAAAAGCAATCCCCTTTATTAATAGTAGGAACTGTTTCTACTATTCAAACATCTGCCTCACCCTCAAAATAACGTTACCACCTGAAATGGCAATCCGGTCTAGTTCCCGGCGTAATTGCCGCTCTGTCCGATGTCTCACGGGTCGCGTCAATTGGCACTCCCTACACGAGGAACAAAATTCCTCTACTTCCTTCTTCATCTCCTTCCAAAAGAAAGATATCTAATGCGTTGTAGTTGTCTTTTTCACCCCCATATGATTGCCAACACCCGAAAATGAGCTAACCTGACAATTTCTTCTCTTCGGCATTGGGGAAAACCAGCTGTGGGACGTTCTCCCCCAAAATTTTATCCTGTGGAACAGCCGCCCATCAGCTCATTAATAACTCCCTTTTCCCGCCAACGCCTTCTCCCACCCATCCTTTATAAATCACAACCTTCTTGTTGCCCGCCGAAAATGGTCAGAAACAGACACCCCCCCTATTTTCGCCCGCCATGAAATCGCTCGTTTCCGGTTAATGCTCATTCATCCCGGTGCAGTTCGAAACTAAATGCCCTTTTCGCGCCCTGGACAACGCTCTGATTGCTCGGCGGTCGGGAAGATAGGATTTCTTATGTCTCCTTTGTTCTTCTCTGGGGTCTGTCATTTCTCTTGGAGACTGAGAAACGTTTTCGATGCGACTTCTCGATAACATTTCAAATATTTCTGGGGGGAGCAAAACGTCATCTACCAGCGATTTCGTAACAGCACACAAAACCTCCAGTCGTTCGTTAACGCCTGAATCAAAGACTCCCAAGGGAATATTCACCAACGGGCATTGAACTGCGGGTCCAAAAATCCCTTTTAAAAAATATGGTGGGTTTTTCCCTCCGTTTTAACTTCTGGTACAACACTTTCTCGCACTACAGTTATTTACGTCCCGGAATCATGAGTGCGTTAGCTATTCGCCCGTTCACGTTGATAGGAACACTTTTTTAACTTACATAACTTCTTTTAAGTACTTTCCGGTATTTCTTGACACCTGAACGAATTCGCCCTGCAACTACGGTTTCCTCTGCCAATATCCCCCGTTCTCCGGAATTTTCCTGTTCTTCCATCTCGTGGTCTTCTTCCGCAAACGTCACATTTACGTTTGCCTTTTCCCTATCCCCCATGTTACTATTTCTTTCCTGTTTTGGGAATTTCGGACAGTTTCTCTTTAAATAGCAGTTGACCCAACAACCATAGCACTCCCCTTTTTTCGGCGTTCTACCTGAACTTTTCAATTTTCTCCTGACGAAGAACCATTTTCCGGGAGGCATATCTAGTTTAAAAACCCTTGCCATTCCGGTCCCGACCCCTAAAATCCGCAAATTTTGAGTCGTTACCCCCCTTCGTGCTATAAGCTCTCCCTTTAGCCGAAGAGAATATATCGCACTCTCTTTGCGAGCTGCTTTGCTTTAAAACCAGAGCCTTCCCTGCCTAATACTGATATGCATAGCCGTTTCTTGTCCAACGTCGAAACATTCTATCAGCTACCACCAACTATTTAAACCTTCGAAGTCACTTACTTCTCTCAATTTAACGTAGTGTAGCCACATAGACATTAACCTGGTTGCGAACTGACCGAAAGTTTCGTCGGTGCCCCTTTCAGCTTTCCTAAAATTATCTAGGCACGTCTGAGGAGACGGTTCGTATTCTCTCAGCACTATCTTTTTCACCTCCTCGTAATTATTGTACTGACCCTCATTTAAATATATTAACAAATCTGCCGTCTTATCCTCCAAAAGGTAAATTAAAATGTTGGCCTTCTGTTCTTCTTCTACTCTCCTCACTTTTGAATGCCCTTTCTAGACTCGTAAAGAAAATAACTCCACCCTTAGGATTTATTTGGGACTTTCACGGTCATAATTTTATGGTTTTAATAATTTCATCTATTGATTTATATTTAATAAGTATGCGATTTGTAGTTTTAATGTTTCGATTTCAATACGTTCGTCTTTCTCTTGTTTTTCCTCTTCTCTCAGTAAATATCGCACTGAGCATATCCTTTATGAGGCTTTCTCATACTTTCATGTTTCGAGAATAAGTTTCCTTAATTTAATATGTATATTCTCCTTAACTTCGGTTCTTAATTCTAGCGCTAGCGCTACCAAGTTCGCACTTTCTCGATTTTGCAATAAATGCCATGTTAGAAATACCAGGTTAGGAAATACAATAACAATAAAACTAATACACAGAGAAAAAAAAATCAATTGAAACTCCACCTCGACCTTTTCTCTTACAAAATTCTATCGAACACTATTAAATTTCAGTCTAACCATAAACATTTTAGGAAAGTCCCAACAGAGAACAGAAGCAAATATCACTTACCTTGGACAACATTTCTGGATTGTACAGATTTCCTGGAGCTAGAATCGAAAATAGTATGGCCTTCTGTTGATCATCATCCTATAGCCTTTACCGATGACTGAACACTGATGATAGAGCGCTGATATCCTTACTGACGTAAAGCTGCGATCCTCGCCTGCGTATTTTACCATTCCATCCCACCGCTGCCACCAGATGTGAGGAACGATCCCTCTCCCTTGACGAGGCTTAACCGCGCCTGGGTCCGTTCTTAGTGTTATAGGAAGGTATTACGCGGTTTACGAGTCCAGACAAGGTCTACAGTCCCAAAATTTATTTATTTACACATCTACTGGGACACATCACACATTATAAAAACATATACATTCAAATTTACGCTGATCACACATTATAAAAACATATATATTAAAATTTACGCTGAGGAGCAAAATACAGCCACTTTTACACGTGTGCGCCTCCTTCTCGCTCCCTTCTTCCTCGACCCCCGGGGCGACTTCTCAACCCCGTCTCTCCTCCTTCGCGCCAAACAGGTTTCCGGTTGGGCACTCAACGGGAGGGGAGGAAAGCAGATATATATATATATATATATATATATATATATATATAATCCATTCCTGACATTTCTTCAAAATTTATTTGGCTGAATATTAAGAAAGATGTCCAGAATTGGGCAAAATCTTGTATTCCATGTCCAAAATCGAAATTATCTCGTCATACGAAATCAATATTAAGAGAATATTAAAAGCCATTAGAAAAATTTAGAGAAGTACATATTGATCTTGTTGGTCCATTACCACCATCAAATGATAACTCCTATTGTCTGACATATATAGATAGATACACAAATTGGATGGAAGCTATTCCGCTAGAAAACATCTCAGCAGAAACTGTAGCGAAAGCTTTCTACAGCAATTGGATAGCAAGATTTAAAATACCCCTGCATCTAATTTCTGATCGAGGAACTCAATTTTCATCCGAAATATTTCAAACCCTGTCAAGAATCTGCGGTATTAAGCTTTCACATATTACAGCTTATCACCCGCATAATAATATAAGTTGGAGTGAAACGATACCAACAGTCCTTTTAGGCCTACGAACCACAATCCACGACGATACTAACTATACAATAGCAGAAATGGTATATGGAGAAAATATCAAATTTCCCGGAGAATTCTTTGAAGCAAAAATAAATCATACACCACCTAGAACTTTTATAAATAAATTACAAAATTATATAGTCTTAATCAGGCCAAAAGAAACTCAACAGAGAGGTATACCCAAAATATTTGTACATAAAGATTTAGGATCAACCTCTCACGTTTTTCTTCGTTTTGACAGAGTTCGGAGGCAACTCGAACCCCCATATGAATGTACATATTATGTTTTCAATCGTTCACCAAAATAGTTTACTCTCACGGTAAAGAATAAAGAAGTAAATGTATCGATAGACAAAATGAAGCCAGCGTACATTCTACCACAACAAATTCCTGAACAAGAGAAACCTACAACTCCAAATTATATGAACAATACACCTACGCCAGCTGAGATTCTAACCAGAACAACTGCGATTCAATCCAAAATAAAATCTGCTTTAAGACAATCCCAAACTGGTAGAATTCTTAAGACACCATTGAGATTCAAAAACTGATAATTTATATTACACTCATGGACAAAAAAATTAGCGCACCATGAAGGAGTCGTCAAAATGAAACGAAATTTTACATACGTAATGACTACTTTGATATAAGTAAATGATAAGAAAATCAAAGAAAAGGGATAATTTATTTCAGAGAAAAAGGCAAAAGAACGGAGGAGTTAATACTCCGTTGGACCCCCTCTAGCGCGAATGCACGATGCGATACGATCGGGCATTGAGTCATACAAGTTCTGTATGATGTCTTGAGACATTTCGTTCCATATTTGCTGTAACCTTGCCTCTAGTTCGTTCAAACTCATGGGATGCCCAACTCGTCGTCCCAAACGATCCCATATATGCTCGATTGGAGACAAATCTGGGGATCGGGCAGGCCAAGGAAGGGTAGTAACAGTGCGGAGAAAGTCTTGTGACACCCTTGCCGTATGAGGCCGAGCATTGTCTTGTTGAAAAATGGCTCCTAGGAGCCGTTGCATGAGTGGCAACACATGTGGTTGCAGGATTTCATGAACATACGGCTGGGCTGTCATGGTGCCATGGAACAATACTAGGGGTGACCGTGTATTGTAGGTAATGGCACCCCAGACCATCACACCAGCTGTGGGAGCGATGTGTTGCTGTACACCAAAGGCAGGATTGAAGCGTTCACCACGGGCTCTCCACACACGAACACGATTGTCATCACTGCCGAGATTGAATCTGGATTCGTCGCTAAACCTGGTTCCATTCCGCTGCAGTCCAGTTTCCTTGTGCGCGGCAAAACTCCAAACGGAGGCGTCGATGGTTGGGCGTCAAGGGCAGCACACGTAATGGGCGCCGCGATACCAACTGTCCTTTAGCCAGGCGCCTTCGTATGGTTCGAGAAGACACAGTGGCCCCTAGTGAAGGTGCTACCTGTGCCTGGATGGCGGCCGATGAAGCGGTTGGCTGTACGCGTGCATTTCTTACGATGCGGCGGTCTTCTCGACGACTGGTCTGTCGAGGGCGTCCTGAGCCTGGTCTTCGTGTACATGGCAGCTCTCGGGTCCACTGGTCCCAACACCTCCTCACAACACAATCAGAGCGGCCTAATTGACGAGCTACTCGCCTAGCTGACCACCCAGCTTCCACCATCCCGACGATTCTCCCCCTCTCAAACTGCGACAACTGCTTATATTGTCTTCGAACACGGCGTAATGTCATGTCTATCTCAGCTCTTCCTTTGTAAATGATTCAGCACACTCAAACAAGCTTTCGTTACCTGTTTTATTCTCCACATAGTACGATGTTCAACGCCCTCTACCGGCTATACGTAATGCGCAATCACTCTGCATTTCTAATCATTTGCATATCTCCCCGACATGTACCTTCATTGCAAGTTTCGTTACGATCCCGCAATTATTTCTTGGTGCGCTAATTTTTTTGTGCATGAGTGTATTCATTAACTATGTTATTGTTTTGATGATAAACACCATTACATGGTTCCAACCTTTTTACCGTAACGTTCGTTACTGGTGGGGGAGTGAATGTAACGGAATAAAATGTAAATAATTGAGTCAAAATTGACTCTCAAATATTTTTATAATTTTTAAATGTTACTTTTGTAATTATTGTTAAAAATAATTGTGTGGCAACAGTTATATACATAGTTTCTCTTTATAGTGCAGTTGAGTGGAAAAATAAAATGATCTGGTGTTGATAATTCGTGTTATTAGTTTTCTTTAGTTAAATACCGTTAATTTACTAATTTCTTCTTACGTTGTTTCAAATAGGAGGCAACAAACCCTTCACCAAATACGATGTGTTTCTATCAGAATACAGCATGAAATAGAATATTATCTAACCCATTAGTGCCTAGCGTCCTTTTAAAAGGACGCTTACATAATAAGCTCTAAGTCACTGAATTTTTTTTTTCGATCCAAATAGCAGAATATCATGATAAAGTGTTGTGTTTCTTATTATCCATCAGTTGGTAGCACTACATTAATGTTCTGTTTCTGCTTTGAGGGTCTAAAGTCAGAGTTAGTCGTTTTTTAGGTTTTCAAAAGAGCGTCACGCAAAAAGTAAGTTTATTTTATTGTTTTTCAATGTTACGAAAATATTTTATGCTGTTATCACAGTCAATACTCTTTTCTTAAATATGTATCTTTCAAAATTGTTAAAATTATTTTTTAACACTGTTATATTTTCTTCTGCGTAGCGTTCTATATATAGGACGCTAGGCACGGATGGGTACATGTTTTTCTGACCTGTTCCGCTATACGAATGCGTCTTTTTTTTCTCAATTTATGATGTTTTATTACCATAGAGAAAAGGAAATGGTATTTATTTTCATAAAAATGATGTTATAAATTATTTTTATAAATAAAGATTATTGAGTATTCCTTATTTATGAAAATAATTTAAAAATAAATGTTCTGTTGATTAAGGAATGATTAAAAAAATTTCTTATTTAAGAGAAATATTAGCCTCTTGATAATGTAATGAATGTATTAACAAATTAGCCTCTTAAATACAAAAATTTTAATTAAAGGATGTGTTCTGTATTTAGTGATTTTAAAAAATAAAAAAAAATTACGAAGTACATAAGTAATTCTCTGGATTTTTTAAAAATATGTGTATTTTAAATGTCTATAATTTACTAAATTTTAAGAATTTTGTCTTTTAATCCAAATTATATTTGATCTAAATATACTGAAATGAGCAATCGATAAGTTTTAAAGCTCTTATTTATATTTTTGTTTTTATTTTAAGTTTGACTGTGGAGAGGCATTAGCTTTAATGGCAGAGTTATCTGATAATGATACATTCCATGAAGCGGATATTTATTTGGACCCACCATCTAATGAAGTTACCGATGACTGACACTATACGGGTTAATAGAACTAAAAAATGTCCACTTGGAGATGTTAAATCTGTTAAAAAGAAGAGTAGGGGAAGTTTTGATTTTTCAGAACAGAAAAAAATTTAAAATGCTTCGGTGGAATGACAATAGCGTCGTTACTTTGGCGTCTAACCATTAATGGTATTGAACCTGTAGTTCAGGCCAAACGCTGGTCGAATATTGATAAAAGATTTGTAGAGATTGACCAACCGTATATTGTGTCTCAATATAATAAATTTATGGGAGGCACCGATCAAATGGATCAAAATCTGGCACAATACCAGTGTTCCATACGGTCTAAAAAATGAGGGTGGTCACTGTTTTTGTTTAGGTTAGAAGCATAAATCCAAAATACGTGGCTATTGTACAGATTATGCCCTTCTAATGACAGTAACAGAATGGATCTCCTCTACTTTAGAAGAGAAATCTGTTAGACATATTTTTCTAAGTACAGTAAGAGACCAAATAACAGTCTGACTGCAGGGAAACCAAAAATACTTTCAAAAAGTGTGTCTGGTGATGTCCGATATGGCGGGAAATATAATTTAATCGTTGTGAATCCGAAAACCGATAAGATGCGCCTACTGTGGCAAAATATCCTACAAGAAATGCCATAAATGTTTAGTTGCATTCCATGATAAATGCTGTGAAATATTTCGCACAAAATAGCTTGTAATCTAAATTGTAAAAAAGAAAAAAATTACGAATAGCTTTTTTCATTATTTTGTATTTTAATAAGCCCCCTTTTATATGTAAATTTTAAATATAAAAGTGTGTAAAATTTTATCATAAGACATAATTTATTAATTTTTGCCTGTTAAGCTATTATTTTTGACATTTTTCAGCTTTTAAATTGTTTTGATTTCTTTTAAATGATTAAAACACAATTTAAAAACCTTGTGTTTATTTTATTATGCATTTTTTCGCAGATGTTCCATTGGTTTCATGCGTTTAATTATCTAAAACGACAATTAAAAGGAATAGTTTTAGAAAATCTAAGGGTTGAAGTGTTTGTGTAAAACCTGTACCCTCCCGTGCCTAGCGTCCTTTTTAATAGGACGGTAACATTATTTTGATAAAAATAAAAATTTAATGCAGGAATTTTTTTTAATTATTTTTCAGTTCATTTGCACCTGTGACGGAACATAATTAGGTAAAGAAAAATTAAGAATTCGATGTTGGGCATTAATGGGCTAATTAGCTCATTATGTGTGCGAGAAACGTGTAACTTTATTTATTTCATGTCCTGCTAAAAAATAGTATATGCCATTTTATGGTAAAAATTGTATCTTCTGTGAGAAATGATTGAAAAAAATTGGATGGTAAAGTAGTCTCTCTGATGCACATCTCCTTTGAATCAGTAAATAGGGTTTGACAAAAACACCTGAGCACTTACTTTTCCGTTGGTACTAGAGTACGTTTTTGGGATTCTTCAATCGAAAGTCAAACACAATGAAATAAAATAATATTACATTCCTCCTATTTTTTACCTACTACTGAAAAGCAGTAGAATATGCACTCAATACGCGTTTACAAAGGGACCGTTCTCTGACAGCCTATGTTTGGAAAAATCTGATGTTGCAACATTCTGAACGCACATCAATTTGTTCTAAGGTCTGCAAATGACTTACAACAGGAGTATAACCTGTATGGAACTCTCTGAAAGAAACAATTATTCTAGAAGGATCATAGAAAATCTTATCGAGAAGTTTTTAAAGTATTACATTATCATTTTTGCTTCTAATGAATTTTTTAAACCCGACATTCGCATCGCCCCACCTCGAACAAGTTTTCTTGTAATGTTCTGGAAATGTCCCCAACGAGGTACACGTTGTTAATGAAGGTTAGCTCCCGTAATTAGAGAGAAATAGTAATTTATCACAAACGTTAAGAAAGGGTAACAAGAGTGGAAAGAAGTGTTTGGCCCTTGAATGGTGGTGGAGATAATCACCTCATAGATATTTACCCGTGGTTGATTAAACACCATTCATTGTGTAGACCATAGAATTTAGCACGAAAACAAGCTTGAGTTAAAATGGTTTAGAGCCTTGTGTCAAGAGTTTAGATTGAGATAGGTAGTGTTTTACGCCATTTAGTGCCATGGACTCCAGTTAAGAATCTTGTATAGTTTCACCTTCTTATATAAGTATTTTGTAATTTCTTTGACTTACAAAATACTAATATAAGAAGGTGAGAGAAATAATTAATTTAACTATTACACTCAACTACAGGGAGGCTAAATATTTTATTTATTGTTTGCGTTGACTTTTTTCTTATGAAAAGTTTGAAACTCTTATAAACGCATCACATTTCACAAAAAAATCGATTTATTTAAGAGGTTTGGAAAAAAAATCTACGCTAGGGATTTTTAAAATTATTTTTTATTATTCTCTAGAAATGAGGTTCTCAATATTTCTCATTGTTGACATTCTAAGAGTACAAGGGAAATATCTTATATGTACTGGTTTATTTTAAAAAATTGAAACAATATTAAAATAACATATAAGTGGTATGTCAGCTCTTATTCTGCCAATGATTTACTTGATTTATCAACAATTTACCATAGTAGGATTTTTAACTTTACTTTGTCTATATTTTCCCATTGATTGAAACCTTTAGGCATATGAATTAGCTTTTCCATTTGATAAAACAATTTATAATATGTATGAAGGAAGGACATTTGTACGCAACATTTTTTTAGTGTAAAATGGTACTCTTTATTGCTTTTAATTTTCATATATAGTGTAGACAGTTTATATTTTTTTTGCATTTACACATACATATATACGAATATAATTCAATTATGAATAAAGGTTACACATGGGAAAATTATCTGTATATTCAATTATTAGATCAGTTTGAAGGTTGCAAAAAATTCAAACTCTATTTAATGTAAAAGATTTTAAAAAGCAATAAATAGAAAGAATAACACTTCCATTCAAAGATAAATTATTAAATATAATTTTAAAAATAATCATGTTAATTATATAGTTTTCCTTAGAAAAGTAATTTTTTAAATATTACCTCAAGAGCATCGGTATGGTATTTTGTAGGAATTTTATTTTATTAGATAATTAAATTCTTAAGATATTCATATTACTATTCAAATTTATTTCCCAGAGGATCGTACATGGTAGATCTAATTAGCATATTTTCAGATCAGTTAAAAGAGAAAAACCCTGACTTTTGGGTTTCACTAATTTACAGGAAGATAAATATGCACTTTTCTTCCCAACTTTATTCTCTGAGAGTTGTTTCAGACATCTTAATTTCGCGTTACACCGTTAAATTGATGAAAGATTTCCAGATCGATTACTTACCATCTTAATTAAATTTCCGGATTAAAAAAAGTTCCCATGAAAATATTTCTAGTTTCAAAACTATTTCTTCGAGTTCGCTTTTAACTTTTTAACCATCTTCCTTATGTTTAGAATGCCTTTTTTCAAAGTTTTCAAAGCATGACAAATTATTTCACTCAAAAAATTTCAATATTATGAAGTAAATTTCAAAGGACAGGGTTTAGTAAAGTAAAAGCCCCTTTTCACAAAATACCCGAGTTCTGGTTTGATACCTACTAGTAAATGTGTAGCCTAGATGTAGCGTTGGGGGAGGAGGCACGGGGTGGGGAGGGTACGTGCCCCCAACTTAACTTGAAATAAATGTAAAAGTTATAGAAGTTCAGTAAAATCGGAAAAGTTGTAGAAAACTTTTAAGAAGTTGGTTTTCCCACCTTTTCAAAACTGTGAAACTGAAGATTCCGATTATGTTTTTAGCCTTAACATAGTTTTTTAACAATGATATGATCCATAACCAAAATTTGATGCTATATTTTTTTTCATTTTATTATATAATATTTGTGTTTTTCTCAATTGCATAACTTATGAATACTACTCAAAGATCAGTCTATTGTTATTCAAGTTTTAAAAAATCTAATGTTTTAAGGACCACCAATCAGCGGAGGAATGCCCTAACTGAATTCAATTCGTGAAATCCCCCCCCCCCCAAAAAAAAAAAGTTAGATGCTCATTACGCCTATGCTGGTCTAGTCAAGTTCTTCTTTATGTATCTCATAAAGTCTTGTTGAGGAAGTGGTGTGTGACCTCACATGACTAATATTGAAGTGTTGTTTATTTTACGATAAACAGTTAATATTGTGCACATCGATATTATTCTGCACTCTTTGCTAGAAATAAATGTTGGTTTTCAAATGTAAACTAATAAAATGTCAATAACACAGTTTTAATTTTGGAATTCCTTCTTTTTCCCGAATTTACAATTTTATGTAAAGTTCCGACTTTTAATCATAAATAGAGCCATTTTAGAGTAGTAATTTTAATTACTTGAAGCTTAAAATAATCTTAATCGCTAACCAAATTATGAAATCCCGGAACGGACCATATAATTTTGTCTTTGCGGTGAATTATTCAAGATTATTATTCAGAGAGAAAAATAAATAAGTGATATTAATGTAAAAGAGTTAACTTCTTAGAGTTTTTTTAGCGTGAAAAACGGTCGAAGATAATACTCATTATACCACTAATATGGTTTTATTGAAGAGTGGAAAAACTTTATTTTTCACTAGGAATTAACAATAAATTACCATTTGTCTGCCTGGCTTACTGTGTAGCTGTACGGTGTACCCGTGCTGTTATCCTGACGAAGAAATTAGCTTTTCTTTAGAAGTTGGGATCGAATCTTTTTTTACTTTTTTTATTATAGCGGATTATTAAGTTTATTCTTATTTCCACAAATTAATTTCCACAAGTTGTGAGCATATATTTTATATAGCAGTTTAACTGCTTAATAAAGTGTTCATCTGCACACCGTAGTTTCTGTTTTGAGTTCCGGGTTTTGGCAGCAAAATATTTCAGTGTAACCCGACCGTTGGAAATGATCAATAATGAAAATTTGTGCTACTGTATCATGAATTCATTGGTAAAATTTAAGCAACATAGAAAAAAAAAAAGATACATACGGAAATATCTACATATAATTTAAACAATTAGTCGATGGAAAAGTGAACAGGGAAGCTAGATTATAATAATCCAATTAAACTGGAGTTTGTTATATCGAACGACTAATGTAAAAACTGTTAATTCATTTACCTAAAAGTAAAGGAATATGATTTATTAGAGTATACTTCGATTGTATAGTTAATTCTTTTCATTCAACATTGTATGTAACGATAGAAAAGTTAATTACTTTTTAATTAGTAAATTTATTTTTCTTTGATATTTACAGTTCAATGTTATTCGAAAGTTGCAGAACAAAAGTATTGATGTTGACCTATCAATTGTTTATCCTTATATAGGTATCAATTTGAACATAATTACTCAGGCACTCGATACGGTGGCAATTTGATTTTATAGGAACACACAGAATGTTCTATGAGGGCAAAACATTTCCTCCGATATTCAATAAACTGATTACACTTATCTATCTCTTGGGAATGCCTCTAATTGGCTCTTAATGTTAATTGGATTCAGAGAAAAAGGAGTTGATTATTGATAATTCATGAATTGTATTCTTGCGTGTAATCATTCTTTGTAAAAATTGTAAGTTTTCTCTTTTCTTATTTGAATATACTTTTATGGCTGATTGCAACAGCATACTCCTTCGTGACTTGATGATGACATGAAAATTATCAACGTGTTACTGAAGGTTTTATTCCGAATCATTTTATCAGCAATATTTAAACATATCTAGGTTTAACGCTGAACTGCATTTGTATAAGGTTTAGTAAGTATTCTTTCATTTTTTTAGGCTTTTGTTCTTCATTCATTACATCTTTTGAAGTTTATACCCAATGTATGATGTCCCATGTCTATGTTTACTGTTGTCAAATATTTCTTTAAGAGTATAAAAAAATTTATAAATAAAAATTTCTCTTAAAATTCTTTAAAATATTCAGAACATTCTTAGGAAAATGTCTACTATTATTACTTTTTTTCTATAAACATTAAATTCAGCGCATAATTGTAGAACATTATCTTTTAGTATGCATAAACAATTTTTACTAACATGTCCCCAATAGGAATTTTTAAAAGTTTTCCCAATATCCCAAACCTGTACAAAAATAAATTAATCTTATAAATGAAGAGCAATAAACAGTACTTTTTCATCATTCTGCCCTTATAAAGGTTTTAAGTCAAGATTACATTTTAAGATATATTTATTTGTCTACAACAAACACATTTTTTAATTTAAGGCTTAGATAGTTTCTATTCGAAAAGTTATGAGATAGTTACTATCGTACTGTTTTAAAGAAAACACATTAGTTTTATGGCTGTGTATAATGCCTTTTAGATGCCTTTTTAGCTAAATGAGAAAATAATTTATGTCTCTTAAAAAGCTTTTGTCCTCCATTTTATCAGTGTAGGTTTTAAGAATTACTCTATCCTTTACATTCATTGTAAACAAATCTATAAAAGGGGAAAAAAAAGGGAAAATAAATAGGCTTTAAAATTATTACGATCAGTTTCTCAAATAAGAGCTATTAAAATGTTTAAATTAAGTGCGTGCTAACAAAGAGAAAGTTCTTAAAATTATTTCTGAATTTTTTCGGAGGCTAAGATATCCTTTTAAAATCTTGATTAAACAACTGAGAACGATAAGGAAACACTCATAGAGAACATTTGTTTTATATACCTCATATGCCTAGCATGTACCTAACATAAGGATGAAACATAAAACCGTTTCCTAAACTAAATTCTCAGTTAAAGGACTCTTATAAACAAATAAAGAAACACTTAAAAAAGAATAAATTTTTGTCAGTTTAAAAGTCTTTAAATACAGATATTTTAAAAATTAGTTGTATCGTGAACAAAATTTAAATTTGATGAAAGGAATTATATTTTTAATTAAACTATTTATCAGTGAGAAAAAATCTAAGAACATTTTTAAAATATAGGTTGGTCAAAGTATACAGCAAAGTTAAGTATGCATGATATTTAAAGTTGAAAGATAATTTCACGTGGAAACTGAGCAAAAGATTAAAGAGTAAATATTTTAATCTCTTTGACTTCTCTCCATTTACATATTAAAATTAATAAGTAACTTACTGCTTCAAAAAATTTGGAAATTAAGATAAAATGTAACATCAAATAGTTGTAACACGGATAAATCTTAACTGCATTAAAAAACAAGGTTTTCAAACTAGCAAAAGGAATTTAAAAAAGGTTAACTTTGTTTTACTGCCAACCTTATTAATGCTCTTAATACATCAACTTCATTTTTCTTTCTGAGGGACTTGTAATTTGTAACTTCAAAAAGGTGACATTTTTTTCTCAAAACTAAAATAAATGTCTTTTAAAGAAGTAAAATTAATTTCTGTAGTATTCTGTCAGTGCTTTTTCATTAAACAGTATGAAATAAATAAAAAAATGACATCACATAGATTATGCTAAAGACATCATATGGATTATACAAAATCCGCAAAAGAAACTATAAAGTACAGAGTATTGTAAACTATCGATTACAGATACATATACAGATTACAGTGTATAATTGAAGTATTTTTTTTTTCTGATATAAATATCAAAACATTACCGACAATGATGCAATGCTGTTTTCGTTGTTTTGTCGGTAGCCTAAAATGCTCCTTATGCTATAATTTTTCTAGCTGGTATATGTGCGAGTGCAAAATGACTGTGTTACTGAAAACGTTTTCAGGCACTACAGAGGAAAATCATTCATAAAAATAAATCAGTTATTTAGGTGCAATTGCTATGGAAAAGATCAATTAACTTATACTAACTAATAAGTTTGGAAAAGTTCAGATATCAAACAGTGACATCTGGTAGTTTACATGTAAGTGACATGTTTTAGAGTTTAAATATCATTTTTATACATGACCTTTAGATATGCATCGTAGTTTAATGTGAGTGTTTTATTTTTAATCATTCTTATCTATGAATGGAAATATTGAGCCACTTCGAAATTAAAGTTTTAGAAAATAAAAACGATATCAACCATACAGAGGTACTCAACTTATAGTTAAAAAAATATTTTCTTTACTTATTACATTATTAAATCAATACTCTTAAATATGAATGGTTTATAATGTTAAATAAAAGTAACTACGTACGAAATATTGTATTTGTCTGAACAACGCAAATTTTTCTCAAAAGAAAATAAAAATATTTAATATCAAAATCATCTCAATCTTAAAAGATTAAAATAGCAAAGTAGTAAAAATCAATTGCATACTCTGTGCCCTTCATTTGTCGATAAAGGAGTAAATTTCTTATAGTTAAATTTTTCTTATAAAAAATTCACCTTAAACAATATCAGTATAGATTCATAAATACCATAGCCTTATTAAACTAAAAAAATAGATATTACAATCTGTTCCGTGTGGATGAATGTATAAAGTTTATCGTCACATTACAGGACATAGTGGGGCACGATAAATATTGAAAAAAACTGAACCAGTGGGAGAGTCTCTCAGTGATGAATATATATATATGTATATATATATATATATACATATATATATATATATATATATATATATATATATATATATATATATATATATATATATATATATATATATATTGTTTTATTTTCGTTACAAAGCTAAAGCAAAAGGACAAAAATAAATTTCTCGATTTCCTTTGCAAGCATTAAGGGGTGGTAGCAAAATCAGTATTTAAAGCAAAATATGTATGCAACATAATATAATTCTTTCTTTAAATACTTTCGCTCATTTTTAATATATGTAGGGAAATATTTTCAGCTTAAATAGGAATATTAAATACTTCTTGCTTTACATACATACATGCAACAAATTGATGGAATTTTTCGTCTATATTTTCATGAATACAATTCATTCTCTGTGTTAAGCTACTTGTTTTATTAATGAACAAGTTCACACCCTTCATAAACCATAAGATAAACATTGTTATCATTTATGAAAGACTAGCAATAAATATCCTTGACCATTAGGGCACATATTTTTTTTGTCCTTCTTATACACAGCATTAGCCTTTTATGTGCAAAATAAATCATAGATGACCTCAATTTTGTCCAAATTATGATCATTTCTTGGTTTTTATTTAAATAATACTATTCTCATATAATTTTAACATTTGTTTCTATTTATCAGTGCCTTTTCATCATCTAATTGTATGACACACTTTTTTTAAATTTTGCTCAGATGTTTAAAAAAAAAAGCTGCATAGAACCTACAAAAAACTCTATTCATTGTATCCATTTTATATAATTATAATAAATTTCCATTTAATGATTCATTCTTTAATGGATCCACACTTAAATGAAACAAAATATTTACTTATCGCAGCAGATTGTTATGCAATAAATCTTAAATATGAATGGTTATGATGTTAAATAAAGTAATTATCTACGTAAATATTATATTTGTCTGGCAATAATATTGGCAATTTTACCAATTAATTTCAATATGGCCTATTTAATATAGCAATTTGATATGGCAATTTGATAGGGCAATTTTGCTAATTTTATAACACAAAAGATAATGATAATAATTGATAATAATTTTTAAGCCTTTGAATAAGTTTTTCATTTACCAACACATGAATTTAAGTTTTACTCGGCGCTTTGAAACTTTCTAGAGCTTGTGTGGGATCTCGGGGAATTACTTCTTCCTACAGCCGGGGGTAGTTAAGTATGTACAATACTAGCTTCAGTTGTCAAAACACAGTATATTAACCATCATATAGAAGATGGTCGTTACAAGTGCTCCAGACAATTGAAAAAGAAGCAGTGCATTTGTAACACTACTTCTAGAGGTATTTGTAAGTATTTTAATAAATATTCTCGTGGAAGAATATTCAGCATTGTTCCGGTGATTTAATACAAAACCAAATAAGCAATCAAATATTAACATCCTGTATTAGTGCTCTCAGAATAGTAATCTTATGTAATGTCGTTTGAAATTAACGCTTCCTCCCACAATGCCGGAATATTTGACTGAAGATAAAATATTGGACGGTTCAAATCCCCCTCCCGGCCGACAGTAGTTAGTATTCCTAAGAAAGGCCTCTGAATCGCTATTTTCTATACAATTGTGCATCATAAAATAATTTCAAACATGACAATTTAATTTGATTTACGAATATATGATACATCAACAGCGCAAAACAATTTAAAAAGCTAGTTCACTAGTTTGCTTTTTATATATAATTTTGCAACCCTCACAAATCTTACAGCTTTCAAACTTTTTTAGCTGCACTACATCATAAGCAAATGACAGTTTTCTTACATATGAAACGTAAACTAAATCTTTTAACCTAGATTTCATTTCTGAAATGTTCGAACATCGACATTTCAGAAGTTAACTACAGCTGTAAAATGGTCAAGGTTTTTGATAATTTATTAGCTATGCTTTCTTTTCTTGTAACCATCATCACAGTAGTAAATAAGAAAAAGTAAATTTTCTCATGGAACCTTCGCATCCTACTTTTTTTAATGTTATCACGTACCAAACACCGAGAATTGGTTTTCCGGAGATCGTAAAAGAGCATTTTATTTCATTCAATTATTGAATTTCTTAAGTAAGAGGTTAGTTGGAGAAAAACCTTTCTTAATAAAATATCTTTTTTTATAGATATTTAATCTGCTTAGTGATTAAAATTTTGGCAAGTTCGGAGTCCTAAGGCGAATCTAATTTTCATCGATTTATATTTCGCATTAAGTATTAATGGAAGTTGTTTTATAATGCTCTAAGCTAAGTAAACTATATCGAAATAATACATTTCCTCTGTTTTTTTATTTGTGTAGTACCCCGTATATGTTTTGAATGCCATATAAACGAAAAACAGAATGCATAGTGCTTAGATTTTTGCTACGATTATTTGAAAGTATTCTCTAAGAACTTTCAATAGGGAGAATTTATTCTTCCTCTCACAATGTAGTTTTTTTATAGTGCTGCAATAAGTAGAAACTTTAATACAGTCTAAGTCTACTCAAGTACTAAATTAGTTTGTTGAATCTACTTATAAAATATTTATTTCCAAGTTATTATTCACTTTCTAACCTGACCTATCGTGTCAGTGTTAATCGCAAATAGTCATAAGACATCCTAGTAACAAAATTAAACTGATACTATTTCCATATGGTACTCAAAAAGTCAGTAAAGTGGTCATGTAGCAAAAAATTATGGTTCAGATCTCTCTATCTATCTATCTATATATATATATATAATATATATATATATATACCGGGTGGCCATAATTAAACTGACAGTGCTCACAGTGTTCTTTAGCGCGATCTATTTGCGAGAATGATTCAACATTTTGTAGGAAGATTAAACAAGACAGGGGGACGAAGGATCCGCGAAAAAAATAAATTAGTACCAAAGTCACCGCTAGGGAATATTTGGCGCTGTGTATGAAAAATAGAGTGTTAACAAATGCAATTAATACGGAATAAAATTACCTTTATTATGCACATTTTCTTATTTAGTTCAGTGCAATATGGCAACACTTTTTAAAAAGCGTAAAATCTACATAAACACCGATAAAGTCTCGTGATCTGCAATATCACGTACGCTGAGCAGAGGAAGAAGTTCTTTATTCACATTTCACGTTACATCCATTGGCACAGTGCCAGCTGCTTGGGTTTTAAAAGGCAATCTGTTACGTTTCGAATCAATCGGATTGAATGTTTATGTGCAATGTCTCCTTCTTTAGTCGAGCGTGCGTTGCTGGTCAAATTCTTTTACCTCAACCAGTGCAACGCGTCAGCCGCTCTTCGTGCTTTTAGAACGCACAAAAAATGCGTAAAGGTAACGGGCCTGTGTCAGTTAATGGGCTAAAAGCAATGGTTGCGACGTTTGAGAAAAACAGGTTCTCTGAAGGTTCCGTCAGGCAGAGGACGAAAACCTGTACCACAGGATACATCGAAGCAGTTTGCCACGGCGATTGTCGACAGAGGACCAGACAATATTGCTGCCACCTCTAGCGCTCGTGGATTAGCTCGGAATATGGATATACCTTACAGTACGGTATGGAAAATCTTACGAAAGATTATCAACTTCTATCCGTACAAGATCAGCCGTGTACAGGAGTTACTGTACCCCCGACCATGATAAGCGATTGACTTTTGCTCTGACCTTTCTTGCCAGAATGGAGGTGGATGATGCTTGGCCGTGGTAAATCTTATGGGGAGACGAGTCCCACTTTTACCTGCATGGAACTGTGAATACCCAGAACTTGCCGAATTTGGGATGACAAATCACCACATGCAATCACAGAAATTCCCTTACATTCACCAAAGGTAACTGTTTGGTGTGGGTTCACAGCGGAATTTATCGTAGGTCCATTCTTCTATGAGAACATTACCCCGACAGGACCGGAAAACCTGTTCTGTTACCGGAGAGAAATATCGCCACATGTTGAACAGCTTTGTCATTCCGGCACTTCAGCAAAGACAATGCCTGGGGGGAATCATTTTCATGCAAGATGGAGCCCCTCCACACGTTTCTGTACGGGTGCAACAACTGCTACGACAGAAATTCACAACAGAAAGAGTCATTAGCCGCTACTTTCCAACTGCATGGCCACCTCGATCGCCTGATCTTACCAAATGCGACTTCTGGCTATGGTGTTACCTTAAGTCCAAGGTCTATCAAGGAGTGGTCCAGGACCTGGCTACGTTGAAGGATAACATATCACGGACTGTACGGGAGATTCCTGCAGACATGTTACTTTCTGCTGTTGTGCATACTGTGCACAGAATGAAATATGTGGTCCACAACAACGGCAGCCACATTGAACCTCATTTGAATGCAAATAAAAGGTAATTTCCGTATTGATTTGCATTTGTTAACACTATATTTTCTATTACACAGCGCCAATATTC
Source organism: Dolomedes plantarius (assembly GCA_907164885.2). NCBI lineage: Eukaryota > Metazoa > Arthropoda > Arachnida > Araneae > Dolomedidae > Dolomedes > Dolomedes plantarius. The sequence goes on along the minus strand of OU015494.1, from coordinate 92,018,045 downwards.
CCCTAGCGGTGACTTTTGGAACTAATTTATTTTTTTCGCGGAATCCTTCGTCCCCCGTCTTGTTTAATCTTCCTACAAAATGTGGCGTCGTTCTCGCAAATAGATCGAGCTACAGAACACTGTGAGCACTGTCAGTTTAATTATGGCCACCCGGTATAATGTCGGACGTTGGTGCTTCACGCCCGCTCGAAATATCTCTAATCTAAACCTTGAGAACCATTATGCAGTCCATTGGGTCCGGTGGCGAGGCAACGCAGATCCAAAACTCAAATACAGTGACGACAACTCCATTATCATTACTAACATATTTATTAAATCTCTTAACGACTCCTCAGCTCCATAACTAAAAGATATTGCTTCCCAATCCCCATTAAAATCTGTGCGCCTTCAGCACACGTCCTTTCCTGTATATATATATATATATATATATATATATATATATATATATAATATATATATATATGTATTATATATATATATCTATAATATATATATATGTAGATATATATTATACTAGGTATATATACATATATATATATATATATATATATATATTATAATATATATATATATATTATATATATATATATATATATATATATATATATATATATATATACATATATATATATATATATTATATATATATATATATATATATATACTAGTTATTTGCCCGGCGTTTCCCGGGTATTTATTTATCCCAACTTTTTTATTACAACAGGAAAAGGAATGGATTCTACCTATAGTGTAAAACCTAAATAATTTAATTTACAGATATTTCAAAGTAAGTACAGTATGCAAATGATAAAGAAAAATTACAAATTCACTCTATTATTAATTTAACTCAAAACTTGATTATAAACAACATTTTATGTTTCCTATATTCCTCTCAGTGACTCCGAAAACTATGGATACGACACTAATCTCGGACAGTTTGGATTTTTTATTTCCCCTTCTCCCCCACCAATGGTGATGGGAGGCTGTGCTTGCACTTAAACGGCATCGGGAGGGCCCTATTCATCTCAGCGACATAAAAACTATGGATTCGACACTACTCTCGGTAATTTTGGGCATTTTACTGCTCCCCCTTCTCCCGCCCCCAATCGTGTTGGGAGACCAAACTTCCATTTAAACGGTATCGGGATACCGCCCCCCCTATTCTTCGCAGCGAACCCGAAAACTATGGATTCGACACTATTCACGCTCATTTTGGACATTTTATATTCACACTTTCTTATCCCTTCCTTACCCAACAATGCTGATGTGGGGCTGCACTCTCACTTAAATGGCATCGGTAGTGACCCTATTCATCTCAGAGACATCGAAAATTACAGATTCGACACTACTCTCGGTCATTATGGACATTTTATATTCCCCCTTCTCCGCTACCCCATGTTGATGGGGGATGAACTTGCACTCTCGGTCACTTTGGATTCTCGGTCACTTTGGATAGTTATATTCACCCCTTCTTCCCTCCCCCCTATGCTAATGGGAGGCTGATCTTGCACTTAAACGGCATTAGGAATGTCATTATTCGTCTCAGAGACCCCGAAATCTATGATTTTGAAAATAATCTCGGTCATTTGGACATTTCATATTCACCCCTTCTTCCTTCCCCCCTCCCCCAATACTAATTTGGGGTTGAAATTGCACTTAAACGACATTAGAAATGTTACTATTCGGTCTCAGCGACCCCGAAACTGTGGTTTTGACACTACTCTCGTCATTTTGGACATTTTATATTCACCCGTCCTTCCCTCACCCCTCAACCCCAGTGCTAATGGGGAGGGGCTGAACTTGCACTTAAACGGCATCAGAAATGTCACTAGTCATCTAGCTACCCCGAAAACTATGGATTTGACACAACTCTCGGTATTATGGACATTTTATATTCACCCCTTCTTTCCTCCCTACCTCTCCCCTATGCTTATGGGGAAGCTGTGTACTTAAGCGGCATCAGAATTGTCACATACATACATACATACACACATACATACACACATACATACATACATACATACACACATACATACACACATACATACATACATACACACATACATACACACATACATACATACATACACACATACATACATACATACATACATACATACATACATATATATATATATTTATATTCACCCCTTCTTCCCTCCCCCTCCCCCCTATGCTAATGGGAGCTAAACTTGCACTTAAGCGGCATCAGAATTGTCACTATTCGTCTTAGCGACCCGAAACTATGATTTTGACACTAATTTCAGTCATTTTAGACATTTTATATTCATCCCTTCTCTCCCCCGTCACCCCCAGTGCTAAAGGGGGGATGAACTTGCACTTAAACGGCATCAGAAATCTTACTATTTGTCTCAGCGACCCCAAAAACTATGGTTTTGACACTACTGTCGGTATTATGGACATTTTATATTCACCCCTTCTTCCCTCCCCCTTCCCCCTATGCTAATGGGTCTGAACTTGCACTTAAACGGCATCATAAATGTCACTATTCGTTTCAGTGACCCCGAAAACTATGGTTTCGACACCACTCTCGGTATTTTGAGCATCTTATATTCACTCCTTCTTCCTCCTCCCCCCTGCCCCCTAATGCTGATGGGGAGGCTGAACTTTCCCAAAATCGGCAACGGGAGGGTCACCATTAATCTCAGCGACCCCGAAAACTAAGGATTCCACACTTATATCAGTCATTTTCGATTATTTTTACATGTGCCACCCCCCCCCCCCTATGGGTGCTCGGGATGTCTTACCTCTCCAGTGTTTCTTACCAGATTGTAAGTGATATGTGTAATAAGTTTGGTTGAAATTGCTCCTAGCGTTCCAGAGGGATGCTGGAACATACACACATACATCCATTTATATACCGGGTGCGTCATAAATTCGTGCAAAATTCAAAAATTCATAATAAAAGAAATAATGCTCGGAAAATTTTTCTGTTTGAGCCAATATGATCAGAGGGATTTTGGATTTTTTTTCATGTAGAAAAAAAAAAGTTTCCAAAAGTAACCGAAAGAGGGCTCTCACACGTCCTACTGAGACGCTTTATGCAAATCAGGCTATCAATAAACACCTGGTTGGAAATGGATCCGTCATTCGAAGCCGGCAGCATGCTTTCTTTACCAGATCGAGTGTTGGTTGTTAAACTTTTCCACAAGAATGATGAATCCCCAACTGTTGCATTGCGAAAGTTTCGCACGGAGAAAGGAATGAAGGCGCGAAAAAGGCCGATTTCATTGAATGGGATACTGAATTTAGTACGACGTTTTGAGGAAGCGGGGAGTTTGGAGGATCGTCCACGAATTGGCAGACCATCCTTGAGCGCGGACCGCGTCCATGTTGTACAAAGTTCCATGGAAAATTTGGCAGCCGAGACATCACCGGGAAGTAGCAGTGCTCGTGAAGCTGGGCGAAGAACAGAGATTCCGGAACCGTCGATTCGACGTATTCTGCACGGAATGTTGAATCTGTATCCGTACAAATCCATGCACTTCACCAGTTATTATCGACAGATACAGATGCAAGACAAATCTTTGCTACATGGGCTCTGGTACAAATGGAAAGTACCCACAATGGTTTCTGAATGTCATGTGGACGGATGAAGCCCACTTTTCACTGCATGGTGACGTTAATACGCAAAACAGTCGTATCTGGGCGACTTCAAACCCTCGTGAGTATCTGAACTCACTGCAGCACGCTATCTTACACTTTTGCGTGACCACGTTAAGCCTGCATTGCAGGAAAGACATGCGTTACCTGTTGTCACATTCATGCAAGATGGCGCGCCGCCCCACATTTTACGTAATGTCAAGACGTTCCTGTTGGAATCTTTCACTGGAGACCGAGTGAAGTCGAGGTTGTAAGGTTCAGTGGCCCTCACGATCACCAGACTTGAACCTGGCGGATTTTTGGCTGTGGGGATACTTAAAGTCTCATGTGTACCGGGGTTCCCCAACCACTTTGGTGGAACTGAAAAAATGCCATTCGCCAGACAGTCGCTGCCATCGATGGCGACATGCTACACTCCGCTGTAATGGGCGTAGTGACGCGCCTCACTTGCCTATTACCTTGTGCTGGTGGTATTGTTGAACATCTATTACTTTAAAATAAATGCACAGTCTCATGTTATTGTGATATGTTTGATTTTCTGTTTGTGTTTGCCTGATTTGCATAAAACGTCTCAGTATGACGTGTGAGCGCCCTCTTTCGGTTACTTTTGGAAACTTTTTTTTTTACATGGAAAAAAATCCAAAATCCCTCTGATCACATTGGAGCACACAGAAAAATCTTTCGAGCATTATTTCTTTTATTATGAATTTTTGAAGTTTGCACGAATTTATGACGCACCCGGTATATATATATATATATATATATATATATATATATATAGTGGACGCTCGTTAATTCGAACTCGGTTAAATCGAAATTTTGGTTAATTCGAACTAATCCAAAGGCCCCCAAAAACTTGTATTGGAATTAATGTTAAAAATATCTCATACTTCGAACTAAATTTTTTTCACTTCGGTTAATTCGAACTAAAAATTTGACAAAAAAAATTTCTTTTTCCTCGTTTAAAGGAGAAAATAGACGGTGTATTTATTATTTTGTGTGTCAAAATCTTCTGTATTTCTTTTCTATGTAAAGAGGCACATGCCTGCATTCCTAGACTATTGCATTTCCGCTAAACTTTAGTGGCCATTGTCCTTATCAGTGCTTACGTACAAAGGTATTTTCCTTTATTTGTATCGATTTTCTTAGAATTTCAGAAAAAACAGTCTTTACTACAGATTCTATGGAGCTGCATCAGTTATGCGTGCAGTGCAGATAATTTAATGTGATCTAGTTTTCTTCCTCAGTGTGTGGTGTGAACGTGTAAAAATTCAGGATATCTACACGTGGAAAGTACAAAACCCTAACTTTGGAGACAAATGTAGAAAATTTTAAAGAAAGTAGAAAATGGCGAATGTAAAACAAAGTTAGCAGCTGACCATAGAATTAAAAAAAATACCTTGTCAACTTAGTTGAAAAACAAGGAGTCAGTTTTAGATTCATGGGAAAATGAAGATTTGCTAGAGGAAGGAAACGCATTGGAAATGCATCCCAAGAATATCTAGAAAAAGTTCTACTGCTATGGTTCCAGCATGTTATATCTCGAAACTTTCCGATAAATGGACCCAAGTGCTGTTGAAGGCTGAGGAATCAGTATGACTGGGTATTGAAGATTTTAAATGCAGTGATGGATGGCTTTCTCGATTTAAGTCAAGGCACAATATTTCTTATCAAAACTGTATTATCAAACTGTATGTAGCCAAACCTCTGATGTAAACGAAGACGTATGAACTAATTTCTGTAGGAAACTACCAGAGCTTTTCTCTACCTACCTGCTGAAAGATATTTTTAATGCGACCATAATAGACAAAGCCATAATGAACTCTATTAAAACACTGAAAGCATTTATTCAGATGGAACCGTCCTCTGAAAATGAATTGAATTGTTAACTGTAAATCGAGAACCTGGCTGAACAATGTAGGCATCATAAACAAAACCAATCATCCCTTTTACAGTTTTTCCCAAAAGTGTAATTTATATATTTATTTGAATTTTACTGTCTACTGCCTATTTTCTGCTTCGTTTCATGATTAAGGTAATCTGCATTGCTTTTTAATATGTTTAATTTTAGATAACATAGCATAATATATTTTCTGGGGTTATACATACTAGGAGAGTTTAATTCTATAGTGGCACACTTTTAAAGTTATATATTTTCTCTTAACATCGGATAATTCGAACTTTTTTCTGAGAACCTTGAGTTCGAATTAACGAGCGTTCACTGTATATATATATATATATATATATATATATATATATATATATATATATATATATATATATATATATATATATATATATATATATATATATTTAATATTATTGCATAGTCCAAAATTCTATCCAAAATTTGACCTGGGAAGCTTCTTCTAGAAAGGTGGTGTGGAAGCACAATCCAAATTGGATATATATGTATGAAGTATCATTTCGCTCTTTATCTTTATTGCTGATCTCTGTTTCTATGCTATACTAAACTTTCACGTCTAAAAATAAATAAAAAAATTTCCTAAGCCAAGATAAGTGCTCCTGAACAAAGATAAGTGCTTAAATTTCAAAATGAGGTATGATTGATTCACTTGAATTCCCATGAAATTTTTATATTCCTTTGTTGTTTTTATAGTGTATTTTTGTGTCTCTACAACTTTTTTGAGACAGAGCAGGTGTTCGTAAATCCTTTAAATAGTTAAAAATTATTTCTGGTTTATCTAGCTTTCTGGAAACTGCCATGCAATATTTTTTTAAATAATTTCCAAAAGAAGAGTTTGTAGTAGTTTGAGTAGTGGAATTTTCTAACAGAATCTGAGAAGTTCCAGACTCAGTGATTTTCAGTGATGAATGGCGAAATAATTTTCTAACACTTAATACCCCATAAGTCACAAAGGTTCTTTTTTTTAACAGATCGGGCAACTGTATATTGAACAGTCTGGTTTGTCGCATTGTAGTTGAGTTTCGAATGTGCCAAAAATTTTCTAAAATTTCTTAATAACTAATGATAATGGCCGACAAGATATGTGTTCTTTACTTTAGGGGATACCTAATGTTCAAATTAAAAACAGAAATGTTACTTTTGGGGATTGTGTACTCTAGTAAAATGTGTTGATAGATAATTCTTAAATAAAGACAAAATAGAGATAATAGAATGCAGGATCAAATAGGACTTTTTTTTAACAGCAGTTAATTTTTTTAAATAATTATCAGTAATAATTAAACTTTGCTGATTTTAAGAGTTTATATTTGGTGACCTATGTATCAATAAATTCTTTTCTATGTAAAATGCAAAAACTGCGTATGAATCAGAATTTCTATTCACTATATTGTTTTCCCTAATTACATATACTTGAGGAGATGTATAATTTCCTGACTGAAGTTCCCTCAAACTCTTTATGCTTTAAAATATCCTCCATTACCTACTAGATATCTTAATCAAAAGGAAAATTATTCGAAATGTGTCTAAATTATATTTGCTAAACTTCATACGCATGTACAATAATTTCTCCATAACTCATCAATTTACTAAAGTTTCCCGCACTAAACAACGCTTTTATTGTGGGAATTAATTATATCTCACTTCAACATCATTTAAAATCAATTTATGCTTATACAATGCATAACTTTATTAATTCTACCATTTTACATTGAAGCATTTTATGATCCCCTAAATTAATGTAATAAATTAAATTCCTAGAATTAAACATTAAATATTTCTCTCATACATAGTGGAGAAATTATTCGACAGCGTTTAATGTCAAACTCACTATAATTAGAATAAAAAGATTTTCTATTATACAACTGCTTCAAAGCTTGCATTTATTCAGTGTTTCACGAGAAGTAATTGAAAATTTTCTCTAAATATGAATGAAAGGATTTACGAAAAATTTAAAAACTCCAAAACAACTAGGAAACTAATTTTCTTTTTCTGAAAAATAATGAGATCTATGACACATTCTAATATTAAATTTCGTTATCTATCATTAAAGATCGAGATACGAATATAATTTATGATAAGGCAAATGATTTTCTTGATATCGGTAACTTTTAATTTTCCCCCTTCAATTATCAGACAAGATCGTCCAAATAAAAATTATTGCACCATAAATAATCTAGAAATCTCATTTTATATCTGATTTAGAATATTCTACAAATATTTCTCACTGGGATTTGAACCATCCGAGTAACTCTAAGTCACGTTTAGCCACATATAAAATGCGTAAAATTATTATTGAAAGATACATCTCGGGCGCTCTTTAGAAAGAGCAAATGGTATAATAAAAAATAATTTAACATGGAATGTTTTATTAAGATTTAGATATCTTGAAATTCCATTTTTTAACGTAATTGTTTAGAGTTTAGAAACGGATTACAGCTAAACATGCCATCCACGGCATATCAGAAAGGGGCACAAAACTAAGATTTAAAGTATATTTATTTGGAAGCAGTGCCATTTTACAAGAAAGCTACAATTGTTTTTGCAACTCCATGTCGAAGATACAACCTACATATAATTGATAGGACTATTTTGAGTTCAAGAACCTATATTGGTTTGATTTACCAAGATATTTCCTTTTATATAAATGATTGTGAGATCTTTTTATTTCTTCTGTGTTTTAAAATTGCCAGTGAACTTCTACGGTTTAGACTAACATTCAACTTTCTTCAATTATATATTTTTCCTTTTTCAAAAAAAATGTATCACTCTTGATTACGGGATTATTGTTTCATTACTTGTAAGTGTATATTTGACTATATTGGTCAATGGCGACGAGTCCATGTAGCAAAACAGCTATGTTCAAACAAAAGACTTGTTCAAACAAAAGACTCCTCTTTGGCCTTTCATTCAAGGAATTCAGGCTCTTTATTTGATTTTATAAAATTCCATATTCTCAGCCTTCCGAGTTCATTGACTGAAGGGGAATATTTTGAAAATTGTTTATAATTCATAGCGATGATACTTGGTTAAAGATAACAATTATTTCCCGAATATTCCTTCATTTTACATATGTATACATACATATATATATATATATATATATATATATATATATATATATATATGTGTGTGTGTGTGTGATATATATATATGTGTGTGTGTGTGTGTGTGTGTGTGTGTGTGTAAGTAAAATATAAACAATAGAAATAAACAAAATATAAAAACAAGCATAGACTGCTAAATCACTTTAACATAAAACATATCCTGCAAAGAAAGCATTTTCAATAGAGGATAGCGTAGAAGCTTCATATCCCATAATGAAAAAACAAATAAATAATCCAACAGAGATAGATAAAAATAATACAAATACAGACAAGAAACAAACAGAAATCAAGCACTTTGGGCATCCACGCACAACGGCAAGATTCTGTATAAGTGCCGGAACTGAACCATAAAACAACAGAGGTAACCGGCAGGTCTCTTCTTCAGGGGGCCTAACCATGCCAGTTACCTCAAGGGGAACTTTCTGAATAGGATGCAGGTAAGCCCAAAGACATCCCAAGGCCCCGAGTCCTCCAAGTAAGCAATAAGTCAAAAAAGAAACGGAAGAGACAACACAACTTACAGTATGGGCTCAACGCACCTTACATGCAAGCACACAAAATCCTAATGCAAAATAAAAGATGCATACATACCCCAATTCCGTAAGTGACGGTTATGCCGAAACAGCAGCCAATTCTATCCTAAAAGTTACATCATAGTAACATTACTATAGCGCCAACCCCCCCCCCCCCCATTACAGCCTAACCAAATGAAAACACAATACTATTCTAAACACCTTTAAAAATTCCTGAGTCTAAATGCCATTTTTTTAAAACTTTTAAATTGCCGAAATTTTTAGGGAAATCGTTTTTTCTTAAGTTTTCCTCGAAAATGCTACATGCCTCCAAAAAATCCCCAGCGTTGTTACATATGTTTCTTATTCTGTAAAGTTGTGAGTAAAAAAATATTATAATAAATTTTATAGTTTAAGTTGCTATGGAAATTAGTAAACGTAATACATCTCGGCCATTCATTATGCACTTCCATGCGACCAAGAAATTCTAACGCAACGTCTCCCTTGCTGGCAGGTCAGACGGAAGCAACTCCTGAACATGACCAATTTTGTACGGATAGCATTGCAGGATGTTTCGTACAATTTTCAGCACCGTGCTCGTAGGCCTGTTCAATGTTCGGGCAATTCCTTGTGCTCTGCACGGTTGCACACCACCGGCCGACCCCTCCTGTAATGCTGTGGCCACTTCTTCAACTACCGTCGAATGCACTCGCTTTCTCCCTCTACCAGATTGCACATCAAACGAACCTGTCGTTTCGAATTTTTTTGCATAATTTTCTTCAGACCCACGACACTCATTGGACCAACGCCTTCTTTATACCCTTCAGTGTCCTGAACTTTTGCAGAGCTACTATTGCACAATCATCGTTCTTGTAATACAGCTTTACCAGCGGAGCGCGGTCCTGCAGTGAGACACCCATGGCGAATGTCTGAGACGCAAAATGACCGTGTACCTTGCGGTTTTATAGCACTGAAATGTGTCGTGCGCATGACAGGTATTTTAATTTACATCTTCTGCCGCTTACAGCACCATCTGTTGCTAACTTTTGAAACTAAATTTTTTCTTCTGCCATACGCTTTCCGCCTTCTTCAATAACATGCCATTTAACCCTGCTGTTCTGTTCGTATTTACTCCACGTATGTAGCGTTCGGGTCAATATGACCCAATTCGGAAAACTAACCTTTCTTGCAGTAAATGACAGATGCCATTTAAGAAATGGTTTAAACAATAGTAATGTAAGTTTAAAAATGGATCTAATAATATAAAGCATCTATAAAAATAACAGAAAAATATTTTAAATTGAAACTTACAATAATAATAATTATAAAAATAACAGAAAAATATTCGAAATTGAAACATACCTTTATTTACAATTTTAGCAGTAATATCTTACATGAGATTTGCAAATGTGATTCTTACAATTGCAGCATAACATATTAGTTTTGTTGTCATTGCTTGATGGACAGAGCTTGCACCTTGCACGTTTGACACACAATGAAGTATTCTCAGCAGATCCAAATGGTACGTTTTCCCTTTTTCTCTGTATTCCTTTCACTAATTTTATTGAGTCCTGACTTCTTGGTAGGTGTGGTCTTGCTTCAATGTGTGGAAAAATGAGTGATTTTCCTAGTTCTTCTAAAATAGCCTTCGTTTGGTCAATTTGTTTCCGTTCCATTCACTATGTATTGAAGTCCATAGAACAAATGCATTGTACGCAGAAGTATCAAGCATGTTATAGAATACTATCATGGGCCAGCGATTTGTTTTTATTTACAAGTGTACGTGTTTAAAAGTTGATCAAGAGTATCCACAGCCCCTTTAGTTGAATTATAATCAAAGATTATTAATGGTTTTTTTGTCAGGTCTGTTGCTAACTTCTTTGTCATGATGCAAAGTGCTCATAAGAATTCTCATAAGAATAACATTCTTGTACTTTTTTGGGATGTAGTTTACAACTGTTGCGTCTTCTGTAAAATAAAATAATGAGTTGTGAACTTCTTTGTTTGGCATTTCTTTAGGAACTTCTGATTTATTTTTTCTAATGGTGCCAAGCATAGTCATTTTCGGCTTTAGAAGAAGTTGTCCTAAGTTGTAAGATGTGAAAAAATTATCACATGTAATATTGTGCCCCGAATACCCATAAGTAAGATCACACACTACTCGCATTCCCTGATTTTTTCTCTGGCTTTGACCCTTGTTCTTTTCCAGTGTAAATTTGTGTTTTCAGTACATACGAAGTTTTACTGTCACATAAAGTCCATATTTTGATCCCATATTTAGATGGCTTACTTGGTATATACTGTTTGAAAGGACATCGGCCACAAAATCCTACTAATTGTTCATCTATAGTAGAATTTTCATTCGGATTATATAATTTTGGTAGAATTTCTATCCACTTTTCCCAGATATCTCGCACTGCCGCTAATTTAACCAAATTTCTTCTTCCTTGACGAGTGGATTTATTATCAAAACGAATAACTCTCGATATGGTGCAAAATGTTTCGAGGGACATTGTCGCACGAAATATATTTCTGCCAGTTTCTTTATCCCATAAGCGTTTTGTTGATTCTCCATATGATTTATAAACACCAGCTAAAAATAATAATCCAATATATGCTTGAAAAGTTTTACTTTCGATATTTTCCACTTTTTTCCACAAACCTTTTCTCCTTCAATATTAGTCATTTTTATGATTTCGTTTTCGTAGAATTGAATACTATCTCAAATGCACTTCTGTTATACTTGCTACGTCTGTTATCCTTGCCGTTGCATATCTTGTGACCCATGGAGAAGTTTTTATAATATTAGAAGCTGTTGATTGAGAAGAATGTCGCAGTGGATCCAACTTCCACTTTATTTCACGATTCTTGGACTGAATACACTTTTTATAGTCCATTTGTTGAATATCGGTATCAAAATCGTTGTCAGAACTTTCACTCTCAATTTCATCACTTGTATGATTTTCATACTCGGATACTTCTTCTTCGCTGTCAGAAGCTTCTATTAGTTTAGCTATATCAGCGTGACTCAAATTTATACGATTCGCCATTTTTTTTTTTTCACATTCACAGGAACAGCTCTTTTACAGTATATCAGAAAGTGAAATACAGCAGAAAAAAAAGAAACGCTGCAATAAGAGCAAATAGTTTGGCCCCCTGCAAATCGTATCAACTTTTTGACCTTGCACACGCTCTCTTGTCATGTGACCAAACACATACGTCAATGAAGTACTTTTCGAAAACGGATAAATTAGAGAAACTATTGTTATTATTTTCTTTTGAATTATTCCAAACAAAAGTGAACATGTTTGAGTAAAAATAAATGATTTTTTGCATTGGGTCATACTGACCAGAACGATACATTAGGTATAAATTGAAAAATATTCCTTCGAAGTACAAATAAACATAATCCCACTAGGAGTACATATTTATATTATTTTCCAACAATGTCAAGAAGTTTCATGAAAATATCCCTGTACTATATTTTTTATGAACGTATAAATTTTATTTTGGGTCATATTGACCCGAACAGAACAGCAGGGTTAAATTTGACGTCATTGTCATCAGTGGTTCTTTTTTTATAGCGTTTTGAAATTTAAACTTTAATTATAATCACCCTGTATATATATATATATATATATATATATATATATATATATATATATATTAAATGCTAATTTTATATTAACTTATTTTCCTTTTGTTTATTTCTTCCTTCCTTATTGTTTTCCTTTACTTTTTTTTCCTCTATCTGATTTCTCAATGCCTACTTACCACAGTTTTTATGTTGTGGTGATGGCATACTCCTCGCAAAGGGTTTTTTTTTTGTCATGTTTTGCTCATTTTGCGATTTGTCACCCTGCTTTTGAAGAAGTGGGTTGTTTTTGCCTTTTAATTTTAAAATTTCTATTTTACATTAAATTCCAAGGTATTTTTATCTCATAAAATCTCATTACTTTCCCTGTATATATGTATGATCAACTTTAACGTTTCTCTTTTGTTTTACCTATTTTCTAGGACACATATCTTGTTTCACCATACGTACATAAAGAACTGAAATCTCTCCTTTTCATACAAAAATAATGAATAACAGAATTTTCAATTAGGCTTTTCTATTGTTAATGGTTTCACTAATCCCAGTTCGAGTTTTAAATTGGCTGTATAGCTTAAAGAATATTGTGAATTAGTAATGATTGAAGACTGTTGTGTACGAACCCCATTGGATTCTCTCACCTCAATGTTACATATGTAGAAAATTTGTACCACGATTGCCAACTTCGATTTAAAGATTTTTGTTTCAAATTGTACTCCGTAATAGAGAAAGAAATTTTGCAACTTACGGATTTTCCGTTTTAAAAAAAATTAAATTTTAAAATGTTTTAAAATATTTTTAAATTTAAATTTTTCGGGGAAAAATTCTGGTGTAATGAGTTTTAAACGCTCATAAATTCTGTCGTAACGTTTTGAAACGCTTATTAACTTTTGCTACAATATTACTATTAAAGCCTGCTTTGCCATTCCAATACGTAAACGCATTAGGGAGCTGTTCCCTCAATATTTTTCCAGGGGTATATAGTCCCCCAGACATTCACTTCTTTCTCAAAAAATCTGCACCCTTTTGGTCACGTTATCAGCATTCATCGCTTATGAGCAAAAAACAGAAAATAACAATGTTAATCCCTTAAAAGGGGTTGCCTAACGCTTGGCGAAAAGATTCTCCATTTATCTCCTTCCCCTCGTAGAACACAGAAAATAGCCCTTTGTCTTATAGTTTTTGCGGAGCTTGCTGGCGACCGCTGGGTCGCCAAGTTCCAGATGTTTTCCTCTTCACGTCACGTGACGGGGCCAGCACAGGAGCGAAGTTTGAATTGCAGAAACAGATATCGTCTAGTCCCTGCCAACTAAGGATGTTTCTGCCTTTCAGATTCCGACGCCCAGGCCGAAAGTTCTCCGGCAAATATCGGCGATTCGATCCCGGCCTCCTGAACCTCCATGGCTGATATGCTGATCTCAACGATGTAACTTTATGTAAAAACAGCACTAAGCCATCGGCCCTAAGCCTCACCCATCTAGTTTAATTTAATATAGATTATGAGGTACTTCATTTTAAAAATTGACTTGTTATTGTCACATTCTTTTTGTATTTTTTTCAGAATAACAAGTTATGGCCATTTGTAATGCCACGCCAGAGTATTAAATGTGACTCCACCTTCATCTTTCCAATGCATCATAATTTTTAGTACCACATCTCACATTTAAGTGCCACAAATTCCTTTGGTGGACGAAATTTATGAAATGAATCCTGCTGCAAGGTCCAGAAAAAATCAGGTTATATGAAAATACCATTTTTATTTGATTACCAGAATTTATGTAGCTGTAAATAGTAGACAAAATATCTCAATGGTTTAACATTGAGGTGAGCGAATCCAGTAGGTTTGTACTCATCAGCTTTAAGCGTTCGTCACATCGTGGATATAGTTTTATTGGATAAAAACTGGCTCAAGATTAGGAGACCAGGTTCGATGCCCGGTTCTATCAGATGGTTGTAACAATGGAGCAGTAACTTTATAAAAATCATCTGAAACCAATATGAAATTATTCTAAAGTCGTCGATATATTTTACCTTGTAAAATACTGGCCACGACTCTCTGGAACTTTTCCAGGCGTTGGAAAAAGGATGGTTATTGCAAAATCCCTGCGTAGTACCAAATAGAGCACTATTTAAAACAAGCATGTAACTACATTTTGATCATTTCTGGAAAAAACAAGCCAAACTTTTATTATGTCAGTTTGCTAATTTTTTTATGTTATTGTACTTTCTAATATAAAATGAGTTTCCTCATTTAGTGACGACTACAATTAGACTTAAGTAAGAAATTTAAATGCAATTTTTGTAAGTTTAATACTAAGGTGGCTGCCTAAGTTCGGATCCAATTTTTTTTTAAATTGTTTTTTTAAGGATTTTTTTATCTTTTGTGGTAAAATAGCATTTAAAAAAAAACTTGCCTGTAAATACCATACTTTTTTATAAATTGGTCAATTTGAAGTAATTTTTTTATGAAATTTAGCTAAAACGCCTATCACTCTGCACAAAATTCTAATGCTACTATTTTAATTTCCTTCTCACACATGATACATATTACAGTTATCTTCAAAATGACTCTCAATCTAAGAGAAATTTTAAAATGCAAAAATAATACAGACAATTTATGTTCCAATATGAAAATTTTCCCCAATTCGTCATTCCTTTCCTTATAAAAACAGCCCCAAACAAAAAACTTTATTATACATCAATCATTGTGCGTCATCTCATTAACAATAGCATCTAAAACATTTCCTGAAAATTTATCAAATTAAATGCATTATTATGTGAGATATCATGACACCGTTAGAGATTTCTGCTAAAAAACATAATTCTGAGAAAAACGCATTTAAAGTTGTGTGTCACTTCAATTTTGTATCAGACGATGATTTTAAAAATAGCTATAACTCTGCTTCTAATTAATGTAGAATGAAAATCAAAACGGTTTTGAAAAGAGAAAAGATTGAACTACACGATTCTTGCAAAAAATAAAATTGACCAAAACAGTCAAAAAATGGCTTTTTCAACGTAGGCAGTCACCTTAAAAGGCCTTTGTATAAAATATTTCGGCGTAATTATCTTCTAAGATAAATTGTTTCCTTCGTTATTTGTATAAATTGAGGATTT
Organism: Dolomedes plantarius; assembly: GCA_907164885.2. Classification (NCBI taxonomy): domain Eukaryota; kingdom Metazoa; phylum Arthropoda; class Arachnida; order Araneae; family Dolomedidae; genus Dolomedes; species Dolomedes plantarius. The sequence continues at coordinate 92,002,169 of OU015494.1, read as the reverse complement.
TGTGTAACCAATCACATAGCGTCTTTATTTTTTCGTTTCATATAATTATATGCTAGTATTTACTATATGAAATGTTAGTGTTTTTATAATAATTGTTTCTTTGCTGAGAATAATTATTTTAAACTAAAATATAATACATCAGTATATGTATATGTTAAGAAGGGGAATGTATCACTGAAATTTGCTCTCCAAATCTTCTTTATTTATGTACAATCAATCACTGTACTCAGCTCTCATGACCAGCAGTGTAATTTAAAGAAATGTAATATATAAATGCGTAACATGTATGATGTATCCTTTAATAATTATATTAATCTGGTGTTTCTCTTTCTTAGGAAAAGTGGATGACTTGTATTCAGTGAGAATAACACTAGCAACTGCATTTTTCTGCGCTCTTCATTTATACACAGTTGTGTTAAATTAAAACAATAACCTGACGAAAAATTTGAAATATGTGTTACCCACCAAATATACAAATTATAATTAAAACTTGTTTAAAAGGAAGCAGGGATATTTTTTTTAAAGTACAGAATAGGAGCTTTTTTTCTTGAAAGATCTTGATTGATTGCACACAAATAGTTTGCGACCTTTTTACAATCCTTTCCAAACGCATAAAAAACTTTGATTAATGAATTGTTATATATGAGTTGCAGTGAAAACATTCAGTGAAGTTGTAAAAATTATAGAGCATATATTATGCAATGTTGTGGATATTTTAACAAATTCTTCTCCTTTTTTTATGCAATTTCTTACAAAACTATGTGTGCATAATAGACAAATCACTTTTATATTATCAAGTCTTCTTTTTACAGTAATATAAAATTTTGAGCCATAATGTAAAAATTTTCCCTCATATTCCGTTTTTATAAAACTGCATTTTTGAGCAGGAATATTTTGAAAACAATTTTGTGTTATGTAAATATCTAGCAGCAGATGCAGAAACGTATTATTTATTTTCAGAGCTAAGATAACTATTTTAACCATAACCTTTAGAAGTGACAACTATCTTACCTTCAGTATACCAACTTGTAAAACATTGTTGTGTATTGTAAGCATTGTAAATTTTAAGGTAATAACAGTTAGTAAACGTACGTTTGTTGATGTTTCTGTTATATGAAACTCTGTATAACAGGAGATGATATCAAGTTATATTGTTGTATAACTTGATAGCTCCAGTATAAATCTATTTCCCAGTTACGTTTTCATTACACACACACACACACACATATATATATATATATATATATATTCCTTTTAACGGTTTCTCAATACACATTAACCATTTGTTTAAAAAGTTATAAAAATTTTAACTTTATTTTATGGAAATCAAACATTTTAGAGTACTCCTGGTGTTGTTAAAATGTAAGAGTTGATTGATCATGTCTAAACCATAGAAATATATTAACCATAGAATGGTACTAAAATTCTTCCGAAATTTCGTCTTAGTAGAGAATAACTTTTAGCCCTTGGGACACATTTAAGAGCGTCTTTGGTGCATTTTCAGTTTATATAGATGCCTGGAATGCTTAATTATATTTGACTTAACAATTTTAATCAAATGCCATAGCATTTTTGTGTACACTAATAACCCACAATATAAGCTGCCGCTCCTAAAGTTTTCATTTAATATTTTCTTTGAACTAATCCAATGATGAAAGGTGTTGATAAAATCTGACATAACAATAAACGATTGATATCACAAAAAATTTGGGTTTTGTCAAGGGGTAAGAAACTAACATCCTAAAAGTGAACAGCAAACATTATGGGCTGAATTTTTGTTTTTTCAAAATATGGAAAAAGAAACTTTTCAATATAACAACCGTAAGCTAACTTTTTTACCTATCATATTCGGAAGAGTTAACATTGGATATGCGCAGTAAAAGTCTAAAAATTGTTTGTTCAAATCTATATAAACTGGTGACAGACCCTCACTTAAGTTAATGATTGTAGGATATAAAAACCATATTATCTAAGCAAATATAGTTGTCAAATCCTTCGATTTCACAACCAAGATGCTATAGCAAATAACATTTACCCTTATTTAATCCCCTTTTTAACTTATTAGTCAATATAAATCCTTTCGAAATTTGCTAAGCATTCACAGAATTTACCAAAAGCTGTCGAACATTATAGCAAGTATTTCAGAGCTAGATACTGGATCCTTGTGAAACATCCTTACTACTTCATATAATAAATTTCTCAACACTTAAGTAGTATAGAAAAATCAGAGGACAGTTCTCCAACTTACGAAAGAATAAATATAACAGTTAAGCTCTATACACAATAATATTTTTTCCGATATCATCTTTTCCCAATTCAATTGTTTTATATATAGATTGCATTCCCATATATTTCCTAATGTGCACCGTTATTTAATAAGATGTCAAAGAGTATAACATACGTATATTTTTGGAAAAAGGAATCATATATGTCTGGCCATATTTCAATGTATTCAATGCTCATCATCTAATAAATAATATAAAATGTAAATGATTTGGATTGTCTAACTGGCACGGTCTTTAAATCAAACGTTCTAGCGGAAAGAACTCAATAATTGGTATATTTCGGTACAATTCAGCATTACAACCGAAGTTTCTATTCAGTTTTTTTTTCTTTTAAAGTTGAAATTGCAAGTTAGATCAACAAGCTCGTTCAATGAGCATATTAACTTGCCATTTAAATTGCACATAAAATCAGTCTTAAGAAAGACATTTTTTATTACTTTATGAATACGAAGAAATATATGTCTCTTTTGTTACTAATGCATGCAAAAGAACGTGAAAAAATATATAGGGTATTTAGTAAAAGCAAAATTGAAGCTCTTCAAAATTAAATTAATTCTAAATCCCCAAACCCCTTAAATTTTATGCAATACAATGACTAACGTAACAAAACGTAACATAGCGTAACGATAAAAAATAAATAGATAAAAATGGTTTATCGTATGAAACGCAACTACAGATTTTAAAAAAGTAAATTTAAAGACAGGCAAAAGGAAATCCCAACTAAACTTTCGAGAAAAAAATGCACATAAAAAATACTTAACAAAAATTTTTAAGGACATATGCAAATATCCATGTTAGATTTAAAATCATTTTTTATGTTATGAAGACTAAGTTAAGGCTCTTTTCTTCTCTAACTCATTCTTTAATTTTAAAAAAAGAATTTGCGAAATTCCTTAAATTCTGTATATTTCATTTCATAAGTATTTTTCTAATAATTTATGCAAAAATTTTTAGATCGGTAATCATATGGCATTTTCTGCTTCTTCTATCCCACTTTTTACGGCTCCACTTTAATGGAAGATAGATGAAAGAATCAATGTGAAAAAAATTATGCATTCTTAATATTGTAATAAACTTCAAAGAAAATTATTTAAAGAAAGAATTTTATGTGTCTGTATGAGACATCATCACATTTAAAATAAAATCTACTGTTCAAAACGCTAGCTTGGAAGTTCAGATACACGAAGTTCAATAAATTGTTGCTTTCAGCAAATTGACCTTACAGTGGTGCTTGACTGTTAGGAAGAGAATTGTTGGATCTTTAGAATCTCATAACGTAAAATTACCAAAGGAAAAACTACTGCTTTGTCAAAAAAAAGGAAAGAAAATCATACAGAAACCGAATTGCTTAAGTCGTTGGTACGAAAAGCCACTAAAAATGGGGGAGCAAAATCTGGATATGCTACATTACAAAATGTTAATTTACAGACATGGAGCTATTTTTAAGGCCATAAAATGGATAAAAAATTAATATATATATATATATATATATATATATATATATATATATATATATATATATATATATATATATATATATATATATATATATATATATATATATATATATATATATATATATATATATGTATATATATATATATATATATATATATATATATATATGTATATATATATATATGTATATATATATATATGTATATATATATATATATATATATATATATATATATATATATATATATATATATATATATATATATATATGTCGGACGTCGGTGCTTCACACCCTATCTTATTAACACATCATTCCAAATATCCTATTAATCATTTTGCAGTCCGTGGTCCAGTGGCGAGGCAATGTAGTATCCAAACTCAAATACAGTGACGACAACTCCAATATTAATTACGAGTATTTATTAAACCTTTTTAAGACTCTCAGCTCCATATCTAAAAGAAATGGCGTCCCAATCCCATTTTAATCTGTGCGCCTTCAGCACACGTCCTCTCCATTCCCTAGTTATCCATGGCTCTGTCGATTTTTCTTTGTTTCATAGCTTTTTAACCAACGATTAGTGACGCTCATTACTTATGCGTGATGTCATATCGTACATGTTGTTTTGCTAAACTCAGCATTTCCTTTCTCATGCTCAAACCACAGATGCGTCAAGATTATATAATGAAAAGGGGAATTTCCCTTTAGAATCTGTGGTTCTTCAGTAATCAAATCAAGTCGAACCCATTAATCCTATTTTCACTGCAATATCTTATGCCGCTTATTTGAACTCCCAGACTTTTAAATTGTTAATCCTATATTTTACTTGCTAATATCCCGTTTTAAGGTCGCGCGATCGCCCCCCATATTTAATAGCGTTACAACTTTCCCCCCGTCCCCCTGAAGGCGTGCAAACAAGGAGTGGCTAATTCTCTGCAGCACGTCCTCAGAAGAGAAAAATAACTGAAATTAGCTTAATTAATCAACTGAAAATTGCTGTGCAGGGCGGTACCTTCCCACACAACATAATTAACTAATAACCCTAGCTACTGAAACTCATCATCATCTTTTTAACCCATTTAAACCAACTAAAATTAAATTAACATTTACGATTTGAATAGGGCGATCGTTCTCCTGAAGGCGTGCCCACAAAGAATGGCCAGTTCTCTGCAACACGTCTCCAGAAGAGAAAAACAACTAAATCATCCAACTGGAAAAATGCTGAGTAGGGACGTCTCCCCATACACCAAAAATCTCAGTGAAAACCCCATTAAATTATTCCTAATTACGACTTGATTCAACCACATTAAAATTAACTAAATTTTCCTTAGTATTTGAACATCTAATATTTTAAAAAACTAAAATTAATATTCTTATTTACTAAATCCGTGCACCTAACCCCATGGAGCTGAGGAGAATAGAAATTACAAAAATTTCTCCATTTGAGACAGAAGTTGACACAGAATGACTTAAAATTATTACAATCAACATATCAAATTAATTATAAAAGAATATTATACCAACATATTATCAATAAAACACTAAAATCAAAGTTAATCATCACAAAATATAAATTGAAAAATGTAAGAATATGATAATAAACTTTTATGTGAACACCCACACTATGTTCTGCAGCTCAAGAAAAACAAACCTTGTGCCGAAGCACCTTGAGTCCATCACCTAGAAAATGAGTCCTGACTTTAAAATTGTCAAAGTTCAGAGTTCTTGAAATATTTACAGTTCTTGTAGAAAATTGGGGTGTCACAAAACTTCATACAAAATAATTTTATTTCTAACACTATTATTAGAATTTAAAACCCTTCCTGAGATGTCTGTTATGGTGGTCATACTCCACAACAGCACTGGGAATTTTATTAAGAGCTTTCAGCGTATCATCGGGGATACCTGATTCCTCCGAAATTTCAAATTTGACACAAACAAATCAATAGTGAAAAATAATCCTATTACATTCTAAATTTTCTCGTTTTCACCATGATGTACAAAAAATCCTATATCTGTGAGTTTTACAAAATAAGGAAGCATGTATTTACACTCATGCTTATCTGAAAATTACAGGGAGACCTCCAAGATAGCCAACAAACCAAGTGGCAACCAAAAACACACAAGAAAATAAACATCAAATTATTAATACTAAAACACAATAAACAAATTAAAAAGATCAAATTTAAGTGCTTTAAACTAAAAAAATACACAATATATATCAAAATGAAAAAGACAATTAAATCATTGAGGTATGAAACTAACTTTCATTAAAACACTTTCCTATACATTTTTATACCATAAACTTTTCATTTCATTCCAAACCAATTTAAAAACCTACTCAAGTTTGAAGAAGAAATGGTTGAACTCATGCCAAGTTCTGCTTCTAGACACAAATTGATAAAATATGTTAATACACTCACATTTTGATCAAAACTCACAATTCTACAAATTTCAAAATTAAAACTTCAGACCTTACATCTTTATCAATACAACTCAATTCCCTACCTCACAAAACATTACTTATCAAAATAAATTTATATCAAGACAATAAAAATTCACTTATAAAATCATATCCAAAAATTTTAATTATATACACTTGACAACCGATATGCAATATACCGAAAATAAAAACATTATTAATCAATAAACCTTAAAAAATATTTACAAAATGACGAGACTGCCAACAGCAACAAACCAAAATGGACAATTTACTTTAATATGTTCTAAAATTTTCCAATAATTATACCAAAACACATAAATTTTCAAAACATAATGAAATTACAATTTTCAAAATTTTACCAATATTTGTTACTAATATTCTGCTATCTAGCTTTCCCCCCTCCCCGAACAAAACAGGATTGACTGGAGTGATTATCCAAGGAAAACAATTTTCAACATGTACTTAATTTTTACAATATTAATTTATCATTTTTTTACCAATAGTTTCAAATTGTGAGAACATTTTCAACTGAATTTTAAATCGTCACCAAAATTTCCAAAATTTAAACAAAATTTTCACATTTTTCATATAATAGTTACTCAAAACAATTTTTCATCAGAACCATTTCAATTATGAAATTTTAATACCTTAAAGTCAAAAATAATTTACATCTTCAACTTGTACAATTGCTAATTTAAACAATTTAGAATTTTTTGCATATTTCTTATTTTTAACAACATTTTTTCAGAACCATTTGTTTTTAATTTATCGCGACATAGTTATTAACATCTATATATTTAAGTTGTTAAGCCGACTTTTCGGGCAGTCCGTGAGAGAAAACTACTGCATCAATTTACTTCATTTTGGTCTTAAACGAAAGATTGTAATCTGTAGATTTGTCAAATTTGGTTTTTGTAACCGCAATTTCTATTAATGAGCGATAATTTACAATTAAAAACTGATTTCTGCGCATGCTTTGTGGCATGTTTAAATCTGGCTTTAGAAACTTGCTGTTTCTGCGCATGCTCAGAGACATGTTTTAATGATAAATAAGTTTCTTCAGAGGAGTCTCTCTAGATTTCTCTCTGCCATTTTTATTTTTATGATAATTATGTTTGTGAAATATAAGATTAAACCCTATGGAAATCGTTTATTTCGCGCTGCTTAACTAGCGATAATTTACAATTAAAAAAATAAATTGCTTTCTGCGCATGCTCAGTGACATTTTTAAATCTGGCTTTAGATACTCACTAAGCACGATGCCGCTTAAACACATTAATTTGTATCTGCGCATTATTATGATTTTCAACATTTGGCAATGATGTGTTGAGTATAATTTGTGTATTAGTGCATTTATTTACTATCTAGCCGTCATGTTTTGACGGGTACCAACTAGTTATTATTAATTCACGTAACATTACACTTCAAAAACTATTTGGCATCTTTATTTTGTAAATTTGAATCAAAACGCTCACCTTAATTTTTTCCGATTTACTTATTTTAATTTTTTTTACCTATTTCTTTGTATAGAAATCACAATAATTTTCTTCTTAAAATTGATCCTGAAAACGACAGACAGTCCCGGAGAGCCACGGAAAATCCCATCTCACACACTCCAACACTTGAAGAAATTTTTTTGCGAGAGAGAGAGAGAAAAAAAAATCCGCTGACATTTCCACACACAAAAAAAAAATTTCCGATGAGAAGATGGCACGATACCACTGAAATATGAAGCACAAATTTTGAACACTCGTGAACATTTTTTTTTTACGATGAGCAGTCGAAGATTCCCGCACGACGAAAAATTTTACTAATCGCACAATTTTAAAACCATATGACATCACTGACTTAATTTTTGAAGCACATAAATATGATAGACACAGGCCGAAGATTTTTCTTAATACGATGCAATTTTTTTGATTTCTTGAATTTTAAAAGCTAGGTTCAGACAGCGAAACGGTTGCAGCATCCCTGCCGACTTATGTCGGACGTTGGTGCTTCACGCCCGATCTTATTAACACATCATTCCAAATATCCTATTAATCATTTTGCAGTCCGTGGTCCGGTGGCGAGGCAATGTAGAATCCAAACTCAAATACAGTGACAACAACTCCAATATCAATTACAAGTATTTATTAAACCTTTTTAAGACTCTCAGCTCCATATCTAAAAGAAATGGCGTCCCAATCCCATTTTAATCTGTGCGCCTTCAGCACACGTCCTCTCCATTCCCTAGTTATCCATGGCTCTGCCGATTTTTCTTTGATTCATAGCTTTTTAACCAACGCTTAGTGACGCTCATTACTTATGCGTGATATCATATCGTACATGTTGTTTTGCTAAACTCAGAATTTCCTTTCTCTTCGACGCTCAAATTACAGATGCGCCAAGATTATATAATGAAAAGGGGAATTTCCCTTTAGAATCTGTAGTTCTTCAGTAATCGAATCAAGTCGAACCCATTAATCCTATTTTCACTGCAATACCTTATGCCGCTTATTTGAACTCCCAGACTTTTAAATTGTTAATCCTATATATTACTTGCTAATATCCCGTTTTAAGGTCGCGCGATCGCCCCCCATATTTAATAGCGTTACATATATATATATATATATATATATATATATATATATATATATATATATACACTGAAGTGCCACTGAATTAGGGATACCTACCTAGTAACGAGTTGGGCCTTCTCTGGCCTTGATAACGGATACCACACGACGAGGCATAGATTCAACAAGTTTCTGGAAACGTTCCACGGGAATGGCTTGCCAAATATTGGTTAAAGCTGTCCATAATTCAGTAAGGTTCTTTGGTGCTGTGTGATGGCCTTTCACGCCTTGTTCCAAAACATCCCAAAGATGCTCAATAGGATTTAAGTCTGGGCTTCTAGGTGGCCAATTTAAGACAGAGAAGTCAGAGGAATGGTCATCCAACCAGCCAGTAGCCACCTGGACTTCTGAGAGGTACAGTTGTCTTGCGGGAAAACCCCATTACCGTGCGGATAACAGAACAGCATAAACGGATGTAGGTGATCACCCAGCAACTCTACGTACCGAATTGCATTGAGGTAGGTTGGTACACGCACCAAAGATCCCAAACTGTGCCACGAAAAACACCACAGATCATGATTGAGCCACCATTCCCTTGTACAGTTCCAGCCAGGCATGCAAGATCCATGGCTTCATGAGCCTGGCGCCATATTATCAGCCTCCCGTCGGCGTTAAGTAGTTGGAATTGAGACTCATCACTCCATGCTACTCGTTTCCAGTCCTCTACACTCCAGTCTCTGTGCTCTCTTGCCCAGGCAAGACGTGCAGCCCGATGGCGAGTATAGAGCACTAATACTCTCGTAGGTCAACGGCTCCCGAAACCTATACGGTGAAGCGAGCGTTGCACAGTCCGTTTACTGACTGTACGACTGGCACCGTCATTAAACTGGGGGTAATTTGAGCTAATGTTTCGCTTCGCTGGCTACGTACAATACGCCTGAGCCGTCTCTCACAACGCACTGTCAAGGGTAATTGCCCTTTGCAGTTTGCCCGATCGCTAGTTTTTTTTCCACCGTCCATGTATTCTTAGTATACTCTTGACACTGTCGACCTTCAAAATCCTAGCTGTCTGACGATTTCGGAAATTGAATGGCCCATGCGTCGTGCACCTAGGATTTGTCCGCAATCGAAGGCGCCTAAATCAGGCAGTTTACCCATATATATATATATATATATATATATATATATATATATATATATATATATATATATATATATATATATACATATATATATATATATATATATATATATATATACACTCATGAGTCAGAACATTATGACCACCTGCCAATAACGAGTTGGCCCACCTTTGGCGCGCAACACAGCTTCAACCCGCCTTGGCATGGATGCCACAAGTCCTTGGTAGATGGCCGGAGACAGATTGTACCAGATGTTTAAACAACGGTCACGCAAATCCGAGATATTACGAATTGGTGGTCTTTGAACTCTGAGCTGCCGTCCCATGACATCCCAAATGTGTTCTATCGTATTGAGATCCGGTGAGTTAGGCGGCTAGGTCATTAACTGGAATTCAGCATCATTTTCCTGGAACCACTCCAACACAATTTTAGCCTTGTGACACGGGGCGTTGTCCTGTTGGAACATCCCATTTCCAGCTGGAAAAACAGAGGCCATGTAAGGGTGCAACTGGTCCGCAATGATGTTTAGATACCTTGTAGCATTCATGGTCTGCTCTACCACAACCACGGGTCCCAGAAACGACCAAGAAAACGTCCCCCAAAGCATAATACCGCCACCGCCGGCCTGTGTATGACCTACTGTACATTGAGGGAGCAACAGTTCGCCTCGAAGACGGCGTATTCTGACACGGCCATCGGCGTGATGAATGACAAACCGGGATTCATCTGATAAGGCAACTCTCTCCCACTGATTCATGGACCAGTCGCGATGTTCCCGGGCCCAGCGTAGCTGCAATTGGCGATGACGCTTGGTCAGCGAAGGCACACGAGTGGGACGTTTGCTGCGTAGCCCAATATCCAACAGTGTCCGCTAAACAGTGTGCTGCGATACTATTCTACTTGGCCCTGCATTGTATTGGGCTGTCAGCTGAGCCACTGTCTGGCTCCGGTTTTGCTTCACCATGCGTGACAGTCTTCGACGACCTTTTTCTTTGATAGCGTGTGGACGTCCAACACCATGTCGTCTACTGCTGGTTTCAATGTCATTCTTCCACTTTGCATAAGTACTAACAACTGTAGGTCGCGAACAACACACGAGTCGTGCAGTTTCGGAAATACTTGTTCCGAGCCTTCGAGCCGGTACAATCTGCCCTCTATCAAAGTCTCTTAGATCCGCAGCCTTTCCCATCACACACAGTAGTAAGTGAAAGTTTGATTCTTCAGACTCTCCAGCAGCAGTTAAATACCACTTCCACCTGATCACGTGCCTTCCACGTCATCCAGGCGAATTCATTGCAAAATATACGGGTGGTCATAATGTATATATATATATATATATATATATATATATATATATATATATATATATATATATATACATATATATATATGTATGTATATATATATATATAAATATATGTATATGTATATATATATATATATATATATATATATATATATATATATATATATATATATATATATATATATATATATATATATATATATATATACATTGCTGGCCACCCAAATTGCAACACCAAGAAAGACAAGAGATATCAGAACAAAATTTATTTTGTAGATAACATGTTGACCAAGTATCAAGTGATTAAATTTATAGACTTCTGTGAAGTGTGGTTCCTGCCAAAATCAGTAGCCAGAGTAACTGCCATTGTTGGAGATCACCGCTGCCACACACCTCGGCATTGATTCAAAGAGACTTTGGATGAGTTCTTGGGGTACAGCAGACCACGCAGCTTCCACACGTTGCCAAAGTTGATATGCTGTGGCAGCTGGGGATGGAATCTGGGTCAATCGTAGAGCAACCACTGACCACATGTTTTCTATCGGCGAAAGATCCGGAGAGCGAGGCGGCCAGGGAAGCAATTCAATCTGGCGATTGACGAAGAACCGTTGGACAATGCGCGCCACGTGTGGTCGCGCATTATCCTGTTGAAATATGGCTGTGGGAAACCTGAAGGTAAGAAAGGACAACTGGCTCCAACACCTCAGAGATGTAGCGCTGGCTGTTTAAAGTACCGGCAATGCATACTAGAGGTGTGCGAGAGTGATATCCAATACCGCCCCATACCATAATACCCGGTGCAGGACCAGTGTGGTGGTGCATAACGCAGCTGTTCAGCATCCTCTCTTCACGGTGTCTCCAAACTCGAATGCGACCATCGTGGTGTTGCAAACAGAAGCGTGACTCGTCAGTAAAGACAATTTCATTCCATTCTGCCGTCCACATCCTTCTGTCATCGCACCATTGGCGGCGGAGACGTCTGTGGTTCTGTGTCAAGGGTAGACAAAGCAATGGACGTCTTGCGGACAGACCACTCTGCTGTAAACGGCGTCGAATGGTACGCGCAGACACTGGATGATGCGTTGCAGGCTGCATGTTCTGTGCTATTGTTCGTGATGTGACTGAGCGATCCGTCACTGCCATGCGCACAATTTGACTGTCATCGCGTGAAGTGGTGCTCTGAGGTGGTTGCGATCGAACACGCCGGTCCGTCGTACCCTCCTGCAAGGAATAATCACATTTCCGCATTACAGTTGTTTGGTTTCGCCGAACACGACTACCGATTTCCCTGACAGATAATCCACAATCTCGGTAGGCCATTATCCTTCCTCTGTCGAACTTGGATACTTGATCAAAAGATGATCGCTGTTTTCGACGATGCATAATTGATCGTTTTTTTGAAAAAACCATAAGAAAAACATAATTGCCGAACTTGAAATCGTCGAAATCTCCAAGCCTTAAATAGCGCTTTGAAGTGGCGCCACAGGCGCTCGTGATGTGCGTCTGAGCTGAAATTCTAATCATCTGTATATCTCACCTCCGCTCATGCATGTTGTAAATTTCATGTTATTTGCTTGTTTCCTTCGGGGTGTTGCATTTACAGTGGCCAGCAGTGTATATATATATATATATATATATATATATATATATATATATATATATATATATATATGCATGTATATATATATATATGTATATATATGTATATATATATGTATATATATATATATATATATGTATATATATATATATATATATATATATATATTATATATATGTATGTATATATATATATATATATATATATATGTATATATATGTAACGGCACGGGCGCGGGCCGACGAATGAAGGGCTGAGTGGCATATCTTTTTGAGGTAAACATGGATAACTTGTCGCCCGGCCGTGCATCACAAATGTTTAAATCCATTCCCGCATCATCTCAACACTCGGACACAAATGATAACACAACTTTATCGAACTGCATTTTATTGAGATCATCGACCGCTCCGCCGGTATGAATGCAACAAGAGAAAGTACAGGAATTCGTTCTAATTCTGGATGTCAAGTCTTATATAAACTTCAGTCCATCACGTGATTAAAGGGTGTGTCTTAATAGCTGATTGGTTTAAAGTTGTTGTTGATGTGCAGAACTGATTTAAACTTGTACTGACGCCGCGCCCCGTCCTTTTAGTTAAAAAAGACAGCCATCTTGAATGATTTTGCCGAAGGCTGTATTAATGGAATTTAACGCGAATGCCCAAAGGGAATTAAATGTTTTAAGGGATTAAAAAACGTGATGAGCTGACATAACAACATTATCAAATTTACTGAAAAATATATAAAAATCACTAAAAAGAAATACACATAATAATAAAATTGAAAATTCTACATAAGTATGTTTTGAAACCTGTTGAATAGGGCGGCCGTTCCCCACACAACACTATCTCAGACAAAAAAAATCAATTAACATAACCAAAAATGTGTAAACTACCAAAAAATTTCACTGCAAACATACATTTAATACAATATCTACCATCATCTCGAGTTGAATAATACAAAATAACAGAACATAGCAGTAAAAATATGAATAACAAACGAAAATTAAGTAAATGAAGTTGGCTTTGATAACAAGTTGAAAATTCAAAAGTTTTCCTAACTTTCACTACTATGGAGTGAGTCCAAAATTTTTTTTTTTAATTTTTTTATTTTTCTTGTACTGAATTATGTGTGTAACATTTTTAGTTCTTTCACAGTCATTAGTATGTTGAGGAAAATACACAAATTAAAATATCACAGTCTTTGTGTTGCTGTGTCTTATTTCTGCTTCACTAACGTAGAATACATAAAACATAACATTATTTTGGCTTGTTTACACATAAAGAAAAATAGTTCTTTAGTAACATAATAAAACACAGTTTATAATAAAAATCACACTTTCAATAAAAATCACAATTTTTATTAAAATCACATTTCTAATATATAAATTGTATATAAAAATTACAGAACATTTATTATACTATAAGAAAAAACTCAATCATTTCAACATCAAATCCTTATTCATTATGTCTAGTTTCATATCTTTATCAAATCCTTATTCATTATGTCTAGTTTCATATCTTTACATTTCTTATAATTCTCATTTCATTATTCCCTATATTCATTTTTATTCCAACAATATTTATTTATTCCAAAATTCTATTCATTATCCTTTAGTTATACTTATTCATATTTATTCTAACTTTATTTATTCTCAATACTTTTCACTTTATTTTCAAATTATTTATTTACTATTCATTTGTGTACACTTATTATAAGTTTATGTGGATCCAAGTTTTTGTGTTGAAGGTATCTTGTTTGAATGTGTGTTCCCCAACTCTTAGTCTCAAATTCTTTAATTCTACCTCTAAGGAGTGAGGGGTTGTGTTTATGTTTGTGAAACAATTGGGTTTTCTTTCTCCCTATTGTTCTCTGACTAATAAGGAGGAAGAGTCTTTTTAGCCGTACAGTGGACTAACCGTGAATCTCCGACAGGATATGACTGCGTGGAAAAACAGCACCTTGCATAGTACAAAGATGGAGAAAAGGGAAAATGTGCAGTTGTCATACCTGTGGGAGTATAATATATAGAAATGGGAGGACAAAAGGAGTGGCCATCCCAGCCCTGTTTTAGTCATTACTCAAGCATATGGTCTTCAGCACTTTAAGTGACTGAGTTGATGAATTAAAAACAAATAGCAAAAAAAAAATAAAAAAGATCTTAAACAGTTGGGACCACATCCAACGCGCTTGTAGAGTGGGTGATAGGGAAGTGTATTCATGAAATAGAAAATTTACTGAAAGTTTAAAGAAGTAGAGTTGTCATAGTCGGTGTTTGATTTTCAGATCCAAAAAAAATTCACATATAATAGTATTCTTAAGAAGAAAGTTTAAGTAAGACAGTTTTTTTTATTTTATCTTTAGTAGGACAACACATAATTAATTATATCAATTAAAAAAGTATAATGATGTTAAGCATCACATGGAAAAGAAAAAAAAAATGGATCTAATGTTTGTCATTATTCGTGGTGTAGTTTTAAGTTCTCTGGTGCATTATAGTATCTTAATCTGCAAGCATGGACAATTTTAGAATCTCGTTTAGTGTGAAAATTTGGCCTGTCAATTTCATAATTAACTTTTGACATTTGTTTTAGAATAGTGTAAGGTCCAGAATAGGGTGAGCTTAATTTTCTTGTATTAGGGTAGTTAAATTCTTCGAATAACACTAAATCTCCAACATTAAATTTAGATTCTACAAAACGTGCATCATATTTTACTTTATTCCTATTATGGTAATTAATTGTCCTTTCTTTGGTTAATTTTCTCGCCTCATCCACCTGAGGATAAAAATCTTGTTTTTTAACATGAGGTTCATAAGGTAATATTCTAAAAAGTAGGTAAGCTGGGGTCATTTGGGTAACTGAATGAGGCGTATGATTGTATTCAATAATTACTTCATTTAATAGGGTTGTCCAAGGAGTTTTACTTGTTGAGTTATGTACTTTGCACCTTAATCTAGTAATTATGGTTTGATTTACCCTCTCTACCTTCCCTGTCGTTTGTGGATGATGACCCGTCGTAAGTAATTGTTTCACATTATTATGCTCTAAAAATCTTCTAAACTTTGAACATGTAAAAGCTGCATTTCTGTCTGTGAGCAATTTTTTTGGTGTTTGAATTTGGAATATTTGTTTTAAGCAATTTGTATAAGTTTCAGTAGTTACGCTTTTTGATGGAAAAGCCCAAATATAACGCGTTGCATGGTCAATTATCAAATGTAATATTTCTTTGTGGAATTATAGTAATTGAATCCGCCTACTGTGTCTAAACTTAAGCACTCGAAGGTACTTCTTGCAGCAATCCAAACCTTTTCTGTCTTTTCTTTTTGTTTAATTGACAAGTATGGCAATGTTTAACATAATTACTAATGTCCTCAGGGATTTTGGGCCAATAATATTGGGGTGTAAGTAATTGCATTGTTTTATTTATTCCAGGGTGTCCATAGTCCTCGTGGCCTCTTTTTAAAATTTCTAACCTTAATGAAAATGGTACTACAATTTTTAAAAATCCTTTCTTTCTCACGTAAATTACATCATTTAGATTTTGATATTTAAGTCCCTGCACATTGTCTTTATTTTGAAAATCTACAATCTTTTGTAACTCGATTAAATGATTTATTTGTTGATTAGGTTCTGAAATAGGATTTCTGGATAGCATGTAGCCTCAATGTTCGCAGTTCCTCTCTGGTATTTTATTTCATAGTCAAACATACTTAATTTTAATGACCAACGAAAAAAGTCTTCCTCTTAGATTTTTAATGTTCCTCAACCAGACCAAGGCGGCATGGTCAGTGTGAATCGTAAATTTCCTACCATGGAGGTAGTGGTAAAACCGATCAACACTGTCAACGATGGCGAGACATTCAAGTTCTGTGATTGATAAATTTGCTTCATAAGGTTTCAAAACACGTGAATGATAAGCTATGGGATGTAACGCCCCATCTTCACCTGGCTGTTTTAAAACAGCTCCAACCTGATGTTTACTAGCATCCACAAATAAATGACAGTCTTTGTTTACATCATACAATTGCAATATTGGTTTACAAATCAATAAATTCTTAAGATCCTCAAAAGCTTCTTGGCACTTGTCTGACCATCCCCATTTTACTCCCTTTTTCAATAATGTATTTAATGGATGTCTTATTTTTGCATATTTTGGAATAAACTTATTATACACATTTATTGTGCCCAAGAATCTTTGGAGTTCTTTTACATTAGTTGGTGTTTTCAAACACTTTAACTTTTCAATGTTAATGTTGTCTGGGGCAATTTTCCCATTTGTTACATTATATCCAAGAAAATTAATTTGTTGCTCCAGAAAAGTACATTTAGCTAATTTTAACTTGATATTCTCTTTTTTGAAAATGTTAAACAGTTGATCTAAATGTTCAAGGTGTTGTTCTTTGGAGTCTGAAAAAATTATAATATCATCGAAATAGTGGCATGCAAAGTTAACTTTATATTTATCTAAAATTCTCCTGATAGTCCTATTGAATATGCAGGGGCGTTCTTTAAGCCAAATGGAAGTCTTAGCCACTCGTATAAGCCAAAAGTAGTGGCAAATGCCAATTTCTCAGTATCTTTGGGTGGACGGGTACATGCCAATACCCTGAGGTAAGGTCCAAAGTTGAAAAGTAATTAGCTCTGCTTAATTATCTAGAATATCATCAATTCTGGGTAAGGGTTCTGCAATCTGTCTTAGTAATTAAATTTAGTTTTCTGAAATCAATACAAAGTCTAGTTTTTCCTCATTTCGCTTTCTTGCCAAAGTCACAGGACTGAGTATGAACTATGTGATTCTTTTATGATTCCTGCTTCTAACAAATTTTTAATTTGGGTCCTGATCTCTTTTTCCTCAATTGGCGAAGTCCTGTATGCTCTTAGACTCACTGGTAAATCAGAATTTAGGATAATTCTTGGGGTTCCATCCTTATTTTGCCTATGTCATATTTGTTAGTTGAAAACAGTCTATTATTTTTTGTGCATAAATTTTTTAATTCCCTATCAACATCTAAATTTTTGATTTGATCATTAATGTCAACATTTTCATAATTTAGGGTATTTTCTGCTTTTATTTCACCAGAGTGTTCATTAAAAGTTTCACTTACATCATAATCAATACAGAAAATATCCTTTTCTTTCTGCGAGTTCTCTTCATAAGGGTTGAAAATATCAGAAACTTCAATTTCATGAACATTACTATTATTATACACATGCTTATATCACATTTATTTTGTAGGTGTAATGAAATTTTACTTATATCACAAATATTAACCATCTTCAAAGAAATTCTATTTTGATACACACAAAATTGGTTACAGTCAATTACTAATTTAAACTTTTTACACCCAGGAAGTCCCAGAATAAGATAAGGCAAGTCATTGTCCAAAACATATGCAGAAATATTTCTAATTATTTTCCCTATTCTCAAATTTAATACACATTTAGTTGTAATTAAGATTTCACCCTCAGCTTTCCTGACCTTAATTGGAGAGCTTGAATAACATTTCAGTCTACATTGCTTGACCAGTTTTTGTGACATCAGACTAATAGTCAAAGCAGTGTCAATCACAAAATTTAAAAAATTCTGTTTCTCATTTCTATATAGTCCTTTGTTTTGTCAACCCATGATTTCTGATAATGTTCCCCCCCTCATGACAGCAATTGTCATTCTGGAGCCTGATCTCTTTCAAATTCAGGTTCCTCATAATGTTGTTTATTGTCTATCAGATTGCCATAATTAAATGTTAATGTTCAAATTTCAATTTCGAAACTTTTATTCTATTAATTGACACAAATAATCAAATTATTTTACCAATACCCATCTCAGTTTTATTAAGTTAATCATGAAATCGATAAGCCAAAAACAATTTTTCTTTTCTTTTATCACATTTTGGTATGAATCCTCGCTGTAAAGTTCGTAAATATTCATAATTTTTATTCAATATCTCAAAACATATCTCTCATTATAATATCTCTTTTCTATATATTTATTTTTCTTCATTATTTCTATTTCGAGAATTTTCTGGGGCGGATGAACCAAATATAACATACAATGGTTTTTCAATTCTCCAATTGTGGTTTTTTGGCACCCTAAGTCATGTTATAAAGACGTTCCGTTTATATGAAAACCGTAAAACGCCCTTTAACTGTCGACTGAACCTCCAGAAAACCTCCTTTTCTTAAATTCGTAAAACTACTCGAGGGCTCAAAATCAAATGTAATATGTCAAAGTACCTAAATTATAAAAATGTTTTGATGTCTGGAATAATTACTAAGTTGTCCATGCAGTTATTTTCCAAAATCAAAACCACAAGCATCAGATGTTTAGATTTAGAAAGCCAAATTGAAAACCGGAAAAATTCTAGGTTAAATGAATTGGAATAAGTTAGGTTCTTTTCGTGATTGTCTATCAGATTGCCGCTGACAAATCAAATTTATAGTCGAAATGGCGTCTAAACGCTCTTCTGTTTACATAAAACTCGCCCGAAAGCGGAAATCATTTACTTCGTTTTATTTTTATTTTTTCTTCTCCGTGACGATTTAGAACTGGGTGCGAAAACAAGTACCTATAGAGTTACTACACTCTTTTAACATTTCAATTTAACGTTACCAAAATTATCTTAAAACACTAAAATATTCATTACCAGAAAAAAACACAGAAATATTATAAAAATTACACAGAAAATACACAATTTTAATAATTTATCAAATATGTCTAAAAAATTTCTTTTAAATTCAAATCTCTTATAATATACACGTGAAATTCTATCAAAATGCAAACCAAATGAAATTCTTTATAAAATCAAAACCATAATACATATTTTAAATCAGATATTCTTTACTTTCGTTTTACTTTTTATCGACTTATTTTTTATCATAGTTACTTAACTAAATCAATAACTTGAAAATATTTCACTGAAAAACACATTATAATAATTTTTTATTAATATATAGTAAAATTAAGAAACACTGCACTTTAAAAAAAAAATAATTCGCAAATATTACTTACCCTTTTGCGACTAACTCATATTTTAATTTGTTAGTATTATTTAACTATATTTCAAATTAATTACAAACCAAAATCCTCAGTATTTTCATATTATCAAATTCTGCTGTTTTGTTTCGAAATTTTTCCGGTCCCTGGGTAATCCTCTACTGCACACAGCAACACATATGTCGAAAAACACATTTCAACAATTTCTCTGAATATCGAAATTATCACAGCGTCGCCAAAAAGAAAATCACTTCGAAGACTCACACGATGATTCGAAGACTGAAAAAAAAATCACACTGCAAACACAATTTGGATGCTCTGATAAACTAATCACAACACTGGTGGTCGACAACATCGTCGTTGAAAATCGTAAACAGCAGGTAATCCACACTCCGAAGTCAGCGACATCATCTTGGCTTAAAGTAATCCAGAACTGAAACTCCTCTTTGACACAAAAATTTATTTTTCAGATTCAATCAAAGTTCACGGATCTCACTTCGTGGAATCCACGGGATTTGTACTCGACACACTCAGCACAATATTGTTTTCGAGTAATCTATTCAAGTGGAAATTTTGTCATATTTCTCACATTGAAAGTCGAGGGATTTTTGTTTCTGTCGGGATCGACTAACGGCGGATTTAAATTACTGCCTGTATCCGAGGGGGAGGTCCACACTGCCGATTTAATGTAATGGCACGGGCGCGGGCCGACGAATGAAGGGCTGAGTGGCATATCTTTTGAGGTAAACATGGATGACTTGTCGCCCGGCCGTGCATCACAAATGCTTTAAATCCTTTCCCGCATTCATCTCGACCCTCGGACACAAATCATAACACAAGTTTCACGACTACATTTTATTGAGATCACCGACCGCTCCGTCGGTATGAATGCAGCAAGAGAAAGTACAGAAATCCGTCCTACTTCCGGGTAACAAGTCTTATATAAACTTCAGTCCATCACGTAATTAAGGGTGTGTCTTAATAGCTCATTGGTTTAAAGTTGTTGTTGATGTGCAGAACTGATTTAAACTTGTACTGACGCCGCACCGCGTCCCTTTAGTTAAAACATACAGCCATCTTGAATGATTTTGCCGAAGGCTGTAATAATGGAATTTACGCGAATGCCCAAAGGGAATTAAATGTTTTAAAGCATTAAATAAAAGGTTTGTAATTTGGAATAGTAAGTGAGGAATTAATAGTTTTAAATGTTAAGAGTGTTGAATAAGAAATTACTAGTTTTTTAATATATATATATACATAAACCCGCAGTGATTTAAATTTAATTTATCATACGCGTCCAAGAAATGTCTTTTTTCAACCTCAAATTGAAATTCATCACAGAATTATAATATTTTAAGTTACATAATACTGAAGAAATATTATAAAATTGCAATAAATTTCAAAAAATTTAAAGGATTTCAATATTTATTATTTAATAATATATATTAATAAATATCTATTAATATTCAGAAACTTGTTTTACAACCTGTCCGATTTAATTATTAATAATCTTATTTATTATCCCTTTAAAATTTTATCTTTAATCACTGTTTAATTAACTTTCTATTTTTACTTTTAATCGAAAGGATAACTTATTTCAGCAAAATTTCAATAACAGTATTATTTTCAATAAAAGCATTTATGGGATTTAAACGCTTTAAAATAAGTATGCTCATATCATCGCGCAATGATTTTTAAAATATTTAAAAAATTATTAGAAATATACGAAAATTTTACTTCCTGATTCATCTAGTAGAAATATGGTTCTGTCTGAGAGGATTATACCGTAAATTTCTGTAAGTCATTTATTTCATTTCCATACTAAATTATAATGATCAGAGCATTGGAAACAGGTTCATGGTCGTAACCAAATTACAGGTACGCAGTTTGTGCTGTAATAATCCCACTAGTATGTGTATTTAGAGACAGAACGCAAATATCACTCCATATATATGTGGTCGAGTACACTAGGAAGATAAACGTCGCAAAAGGGACTATAATCGCTAAATTATTCTAATATGAAGTATATGTTAAAAAGCTGTTAGGTGTTTACGAGCAAAGGGAAGTGAGAGAGATTCATTTTAGGTTTAATAATCAGACTCGCGAATTACGGGTAGACACCGCGGATGCCAATTGATTCATTGATAAATTCTAATTACTGAATGCTTTGAAGCTAAAGCAACCAATAAAAATCCAAAGTACTTATATTAGTTATAACAGCTATCAGCATTTAAGACATAAATCTAGAGAAAAAATACTGAAAATATTAGTGTTATTATACAGATATAATTTTGTCTTAATACACATCTACTTTATTACTTAATACACACTTACTTAATACACATTCTACCATTCATAGCGTCTTTAATTAGCTTATGTTTCTCTTTTTGGAACAAAATTAAGCTTATATAATCTAAGAAACATTTTTTTCATTTATTTAGAGAACTATCGCACTTAAAAATTATATTAAAAACTTTATGAAGTCTTGATTAGTTTCATATTTTCTGAGTTTAATTGAAAGAATGCATGTTGCTTCACGTTTAACATTAGGCTCTCAGTTTCAAAAATATTGCAACAACTTGATGGAATAAGCAAAAACAGTATAAATTCTCAGGTAGGCAAGCTGCAGAGAAAATATACAGGTGATTACAAAACTAACCTATGGGGAATAAACATTCGGTACTTGTTTTAAATTTAAATTTTTTATTGCTTCTCCTGTCAGAATATTAGAAATTACAATAATATATATAAAATATAACACTAGGACTGACTTGGTGATGTGTGAATGGACCAACCAGTTCTCGTCAACAAAAAAAAAGTGAACTTCACGTATGACATCCATCTCAAGGATGTTCACTAACAAATAGAACATCATCGAGCATTTCATTTAAGTTTTCACAGTCAATGCTCAGAAATTGTTTGTCAAACACCTTGTGATTAAGAAAAAATCACGCTTCCTTAGTTAATCACATCAGTTGCCTCATACAGGTATGCAGATGTAGAGAGAAGCGAATAAGCCGTTTTAAACATGCATGTAATTGTTTGTAGATTGAAAATTCAAATGTCAGGTATCATGGACTCTTTTGAGATATGACAGTCATTCAACCTTAATTTAAGTTCTTCCACTGTGCTTATAATAAATATATCTTGCTTTGAATTCCTTAGGCAAACTATTTCCTCCAGCTGTTAACCTAATGCTTTATTTCAGTAAGATATAATAACACAGGATCATGACTGCTGCTATTAACTACGGCTGGAATCGTATCTCGTACACTGGTTGTAAGTTTCGCCAATAGGGCGGTAATTAATTAATTAAATAGATGGGCCCCCAACTCTCAAGAATGATACTGAATATACTATATTACACTTATTTATACTATATTTACATACATTCGAACTTGTAACACTTAGCAACGCTGAAACATTAGTAATGCTAGGAATTTACATATATATATATATAATCTTATCCAATCACTATCTTTAAATCTTACGATGTCGCCGGCCCTGGCGGGTTAGAGGCGATTATGTAAAGAGTCGGTATGCTAGTTGCTATAATACAAAATGCTCACCCATTTGTCGCAGCCGTCTGCATCGAATTCACCGATAACGCTGGTCCATAGTAGTATATAAAGTTCACACAGTGTTCACAGAGTTCGTGGGTACAGTTTGTTCACTGTAGCGTCGCGGTGTATCCCTCGTCCTATTTATCCAGTTCTCTTGGGACTAAAGAGTTCGGGGTCCTTTTATGTCGAAGGTCACTTATTGAAGACTCCTCGTACGTTACTCAGCACGGGTAGCTTTTCTTACACTATGCGGGTCGGTCAGCATGGGTGGGCGGTCAATGTTGCTCAGCATAGGTACCTTCTCTTCCGATATGCAGTTCGATCAGCACTGATGGGTGGTCATCTGGGTGTCCAACTCATTAAGCGACGGTGCGTATCTCTCTGGTATCGGCTTAAACTTAATGGTAGTGTCGTCTCTTCGCCCTCGGCACTATGTTGACATCTATGGGCAATCGCTACTTCTGCAACTTCTCGTCGCTGATTATTCTATTTTGCGTCCGGAGCTAACGCTGTTCAATCCGTAGTATTATGTACTTGCGTAGGACCGGCGTCTTTCTTCTAATATTATACAGTGGGTCTCTTCTCAGCCCTGTAGCAGCTTATTTTTTTGTTGAGTTTCGTAAGTTACGGCTCTCGTCGGCCCGTTGGCAGCTTACTGTCTTATCATCTCTTTTTTTTTAATGGCGCTCTCCTACAAATGTCTCATCATCTTGTCTCTTGCCTTCGCAATTGCCTAAGTTCTGGCGCCGATTATGTCTGGTAAAACTTCCCATCAGACGGCCCCACCTGCTCGACCTCCGACCTCAGATATACGGCCGTTGACAACTTAATTTCTCCGTTTTTTTATGGTACCGTAAATCTGGGCGTTATAAAAATGTCGGGACTGTAAATTTGCTTGTCCACGCAAGCTGGGTGGCCCCTTAACAATTTAGGTTTCTGTTGTTTTCACATTCCGACTCTTTACATTCTCCCCCTTGGCGAATTAAAAATCGTAAGGCGATTTTTTTTACATATCATCCTTATCACACTATTGACACTACATACATACATAAAATCAATCATTATTCATGCCTAAAATCATTCATTTTAAATTTATAATACATAAATGAGCACTCTTTTACGCTAGCTGTGTACAGTAATACATTAGACATATACTGGTACATAATGGACACATTATTTATTTTGTACATTTCTCTACGTAAATAATACTGGTTTTAGCACGTGGTGTCATTTGACATTGACTTCACTACCTGTTTATATTACTGGTAAATTTCATAAAATTCTCGCTGCGCTACTGTTTTCTACTTCTTTTCACTGACGTCCTATTTACAATTGTCCTAGGCACTGCACATTACACCATAACAAATACACATATAATTACACTACACATACTAGTTATACCACTTGCATATAATTATACATATAATCATAAAAATGACAGTGCACTGTTACACTAACTCTGCAGCATTATATATACATACTGAGAACATACATTATATATTGAGACTCTACCTGACTTTTTCTTTACACTTTTATGCTAATATGATACACTGACATATAATCATTTGACATTGCCGACACTATTATTTATATTACATTGCTATATTACATATTACGATCACCTATACACTACTATATTAAATTACGACTGATCTACTGACTTTCCCAACACGTTAAACTCGACACGTTATTCTCGAACTTTTATCCTCACAATTCGTTTGTTTACCTCAGCTGTCGTTACCATGGCAAGTTTTCCCTTACCAAGTCCGGTTTATAGTTAACCCTGGTCGTACTCACTCCGCGGAACCAGTTTCGTTTAAGTCTTACGCTCGCTTATCTCCGTATGTCATTGTAAAGTAATTATAGAATTGTAGAGGTTTCCTCTTTTACACCTGGCAACGGTAAACGGCTACTCAAGGTTTAATTATCGCTTGGTCACTTCCGCCCTAGTACAGCTTTTGTCGCGAGCTTTGTCGCCATCATTATTTAGTTCTGGCGATGTTACTTATTTATTGATGCTCCCGTATTCGTAAATATGTCTACTTTTAATGTAAAGAGTCGGAATGTGAAAACAACAGAAACCTAAATTGTTAAGGGGCCACCCAGCTTGCGTGGACAAGCAAATTTACAGTCCCGACATTTTTATAACGCCAGATTTACGGTACCATAAAAAACGGAGAAATTAAGTTGTCAACGGCCGTATATCTGAGGTCGGAGGTCGAGCAGGTGGGGCCGTCTGATGGGAAGTTTTACCAGACATAATCGGCGCCAGAACTTAGGCAATTGCGAAAGGCAAGAGACAAGATGATGAGACATTTGTAGGAGAGCGCCATTAAAAAAAAAGAGATGATAAGACAGTAAGCTGCCAACGGGCCGACGAGAGCCGTAACTTACGAAACTCAACAAAAAATAAGCTGCTACAGGGCTGAGAAGAGACCCACTGTATAATATTAGAAGAAAGACGCCGGTCCTACGCAAGTACATAATACGTACGGATTGAACAGCGTTAGCTCCGGACGCAAAATAGAATAATCAGCGACGAGAAGTTGCAGAAGTAGCGATTGCCCATAGATGTCAACATAGTGCCGAGGGCGAAGAGACGACACTACCATTAAGTTTAAGCCGATACCAGAGAGATACGCACCGTCGCTTAATGAGTTGGACACCCAGATGACCACCCATCAGTGCTGATCGAACTGCATATCGGAAGAGAAGGTACCTATGCTGAGCAACATTGACCGCCCACCCATGCTGACCGACCCGCATAGTGTAAGAAAAGCTACCCGTGCTGAGTAACGTACGAGGAGTCTTCAATAAGTGACCTTCGACATAAAAGGACCCCGAACTCTTTAGTCCCAAGAGAACTGGATAAATAGGACGAGGATACACCGCGACGCTACAGTGAACAAACTGTACCCACGAACTCTGTGAACACTGTGTGAACTTTATATACTACTATGGACCAGCGTTATCGGTGAATTCGATGCAGACGGCTGCGACAAATGGGTGAGCATTTTGTATTATAGCAACTAGCATACCGACTCTTTACATAATCGCCTCTAACCCGCCAGGGCCGGCGACATCGTAAGATTTAAAAGATAGTGATTGGATAAGATTATATATATATATATATATGTAAATTCCTAGCATTACTAATGTTTCAGCGTTGCTAAGTGTTACAAGTTCGAATGTATGTAAATATGTATAAATAAAGTGTATATATGTATATTCAGTATCATTCTTGAGAGTTGGGCCCATCTATTTAATTAATTAATTACCGCCCTATTGGCGAACTTACAACCAGTGTACGAGATACGATTCCAGCCGTAGTTAATAGCAGCAGGTCATGATCCTGTGTTATTACAACTGCACACATCACTTGCATTTTCCAACAGTTTTTACAGACTCTCAACCCCCTAAATTGACAAGGAAGACATTTTCACGTGCCACCCAATAGTTTCGTATGGACCATAACTGGACCATGATTATCCTCTACCACTGAAAAATGCGTTTCAAATGCAAAAAGAAGATACTACATGTTACTTGAGCATTGGTTCTACAGGTTGACACTCAAAGCTTACATATTATGTCATCTTTCAATATAGATTCCCCTGTCATCAACTGTATTTATCTCTGCACTGGTTTCATTCCTAAATTATCTACATGGTTTTATTTACATACATGACAAAACTGATTAATTTTCATTCCTTCCATAGAGGAGATTCAGTTATTTTTAAAGCTTAAGGTCAATGTTATTACTGGTATATAAGAGAGAATGAGCTACGTTGAAATTAAATCCCCTACACCCAAATAATCAACTTATAAAAATATGATAATATGATATATAGGCACATTTTTAAACTAAAAGAAAATTTTTAATTTAACAATAACTACTTTAAAATTGAATATACCCACACAACACACCGATCTCTATTAGACGTCTATAATACCTCACCTCATAAAAACGCGTACCTCTATAAGACGTCGAAAAATATCTACATCGCGTGGAATGGAGCTCTATAGGAGCTCCCAGGTGTGCTCTCTTTGAGATCCATAAGACATCTACGATATCTAAGCGGCGCTCTATAGGACGTCTATAAGAGCGAAAATTTCGATATGGAGGGTACGCGATTTAGATATTTTAGACCTCTAAAGGACGTACTATTCCCCTCCAAAATATTGTATTTTGGATCTTAATTTCTTAATAATAAATTAAACTGAATTTATTTCGAACAATTTGCATTCTAACAGGACATTTTTATGCAAAAATAATTGCTACAGAGATTCTAAAACTAAAAGTTAATTTATGGAAGTATAACAAAAGAGTACAAAAATAATAGTGGTGAATGTATTATTACTTATTAAGTAATAATTACTTAATAAGTAATAATACATTATGCTTAATTTATTATAATACATTAAGCTTAATTTATTTTGAACAATTTGCATAATAGTGCCTATTATTTTTATACTCTTTGTTATACTTCCATAAATTTACTTTTAGTTTTAGAATCTCTGTAGCAATTATTTTTGCATAAGAATGTCCTATTAGAATGCAAATTGTTCAAAATAAATTAAGCTTAATGTATTATAATAAATTAAGCAAAATGTAGTATTATTACTTATTAAGTAATTATTACTTAATAAGTAATAACACATTCACCACTATTATTTTATACTCTTTTGTTATACTTCCATAATTTTACTTTTAGTTTTAGAATCTCTGTAGCAATTATTTTTGCATAAAAATGTCCTATTAGAATGCAAATTGTTCAAAATAAATTAAGCTTAATGTATTATAATAAATTAAGCATAATGTAGTATTATTACTTATTAAGTAATTATTACTTAATAAGTAATAACACATTCACCACTATTATTTTTATACTCTTTTGTTATACTTCCATAATTTTACTTTTAGTTTTAGAATCTCTGTAGCAATTATTTTTGCATAAAAATGTCCTATTAGAATGCAAATTGTTCGAAATATACTAAGCTCAATTAATTTTTCTAAATTTATTAAGAAAATTAGGTCCAAAATGCAATGTAAATATTAATATTTTCCACTATTTTTGATGTTATTGCGATGACAATTTTCATGCACATTATAACTTCCAAAAATAGCGATATATATTATTACTTAAATAATAATATTATTACTAATGTTTAATGTAAAAATATTTTAAGGGCACTTGGTACCCTTCTATTGATGAAAATATCGATTTTTCAATTTTTTGTTAAAAAAATACTTTGACACCTCTAGTATATTGGTACAAAGTTTTGAGATGATCTGACGATTGTAAGTGTATCAAAAATACCTTGCATTATCTCGCCAGCCCTTTAAATGCCACGCCCACTTTGGTATTTACATTCCTTTTACTCTAAAATTTCCTCCCTAAATTACAAATAACCCCAGGGATAACCCAGATAGTCACAAAATAAGAGTAGGTACCTCAATAAATGAAGTATTTCTTCAAAAAATTCTAACAGTATGTCAACGGTTTTCATCTAGCGAACTTCTGGAAATATGCGTACGTTGTGGAACTCAAAATACTGATGACAGTTTGCACAGTGTGATTTGGACAAAGTTCCCTACAGAAATATTTGCTAATAAACAACGTGTAAAACTCTGTAACAACAGCAGTTTGCGAATTTAATACGGGTACAATGTATTCAATAAGAGAAGTACAAAAGACACTAGGAATGAATACAGGTCATTCCAAGAAAAATTTGGTGTTGTATTGCATTCACGAAAATTTTTGTTTCGGAAAAGGCATAATAATGCAAAGTACCAACTTACCCGTAAATTATAAAAAATGCTATTCGTAAAACAGAACAGCTATCCAGAAAGAGAGGCGGCGTTACATAATCAGCAGGATGTTTTTAAAATCGTCAAGTGTTATGACCGAGGTTTGTGTACTCTGTTGATGAACCATTGCAACTTAAATTTTAAAATTCTTAACGAAACTTTTAATTTATGCTATAAATCTTTATTACAAATGTCTTTTAATAATATTTATAAATATTTAAAAGCACTCTAAGAAAGATATTTAAATTGTTATTCCCATTTTTCACCAGTTCTCTCATTATTTCTGTTTGGATAAGTTTTTAATAAAAGCCTCTAATTATAACTAGATGTTCACCTATTCAAAGAAAATTGCTATAATTTTAAAGATATATAAGTAGCAACATAACGACATTAATATTACGGAAACTGGAATAGGTATATACAGTTTTTTCAGTGCTTAAATCTTTAAATGGATTTTTCTCAGTTTGATGTTTTTGACGTTTTACTGTATTTAAAACACGACTACGTCTACAAATATATGTCAAATGACTCCATTATTTTTTTGTATGTTTAATATAATGTATTTAATAAAACTAAGGAGGTATTTTACAATATAATGAAAAGAAAAAAAAAAGAAAAATCGAAATGTTGAGGAAACTATGTTTTTTGCTGATTTTTGCCTACACTTGTACATTTTATTTTTTTTCTCAGAAACTAATTCATTATATGTAAAATCGATCCTTAAAACTATAAAGTATAATGTCATAAACATCTAATAAAAATATCATATTAGAATTTTGAGAACTAAAGGAGAAGACCAATTTTTAAAATTCTTTAATTTTTTAAAAAAATTTAAATTACTCAATTTTTACCCACAAAATAATTTTTATTCTTGTTAAAATCAGTTTGTTTAAGTATTACCTATAATAATATGTGTATACTATAGGTAAATATAATTCTGCAAAGATATTCCTTCAAAGGGTACCGAGTCCCCTTAAAATAATTACATTAAATATTATATTAATAAAACTAATATTTTTACATTAAAACTTGGTATTAATGCATTCTGAAATTTAAGAAAAAAAGAAAATTAACCAAAATGCTAATTTTTCAATTGAAAACTGAAATATTATAAGTGCATATAAAAATTTTTTTAATGTAATTGTTCTAATTAATAATATACATTTCACAATTAAAACATAATTTGAATATTGAATTAACATTTACATTTGTTTGAAAACAAGTTCTTCCTTATAATAGCTATTGTGATTAAGACTTATTTATTCGTCATAGGTTTTTTATAGTTTAAACCAGTTTTCGATGCTTGTAATGTCAAAAACACAACCCTACAACAGTATACTGGTTGAATATATAGATACCTTATATCTCTTTCTTTTTTTAGCCATCATTGCTTAGAAAAGTAATTTAGTAGGACATAATAAATTAAGTTTCAAAAAGTATATCTAAGAAAATCATAATTTATTTTTATAAAAACTTTTCTGCTTCAGTTGGATTTTCATTAAAAATATCTTCTTCAATAATTAATCCAGAATTGTTTGAGTTCACATTCTTTAACATAAATATATTTTTAATACTGCAACAAAGAAAGAAAGAAAAAATGTTTTAATAAAAG
The DNA here is from genome assembly GCA_907164885.2 of Dolomedes plantarius. NCBI lineage: Eukaryota > Metazoa > Arthropoda > Arachnida > Araneae > Dolomedidae > Dolomedes > Dolomedes plantarius. The sequence continues at coordinate 91,971,402 of OU015494.1, read as the reverse complement.
GCTTTATTGAATACAAAATCATAAAATTTACCCCACACAATTTTCTTTTTGTTTTGAACTCCTAGCATTTGCATGCCTTAACCAGTCTTTGACGACAGTTTCAATTTTTGAGTCAGTCACCTGCTTGTATAATGGATTTCTCCTAGCTGCACCTAGAAGTACAATAAATAAATTTTTAATTGGTTAGAAAATATCACTAGGTTTACCTTAATGTCTTTCACATTTTGTGAGATGGGTTTTAACTTAATGCATACTCGGAATATGCACACATTTAATATAAGTAAAATATTACATATATATATATATATATATATATATATATATATATATACTAGCTGTACCCGTCCCGGCGTTGCTCGGTTAATGTAATTACCAATTTTTAGTAGCCTTAACCCTTTGTTAATGGGCGTCGCTGTCATCCTTTTCCTCACCACGATACATTATTTTATCCATATAAATTTAATCCTTTCTGGCACATTTTGGCAAAATTTTTGACATCGGATTACTTAAAACTTTCCACAACAGTCAGCGAGACGAAAAAACGTTTTCCACAAACACACCACAAATTATATGATATTAACTAAGTGTTGGCCAAAAAAATTACGGCATTACTAAATGCGATTTTTTAATCGATTATCACTGCAATAGTAATCGATTTCCTTTAACCACTCAATCCCTCATAGAAAACAAACGCCCCAACACATCACGTGCTTGACGTCGAAAACGACCGACGAAAACGGCTTGACGTCGAAAACCTGTTTTCCCCCGCTGTACCTTCGTCCGGAAATGAAGAACAAAATCTCCAAAATGAGATTTCTCGCAAAAGTTTCCGAATCATAAAATAAATTATTAAAAAATAACTACAATTTGTAAATTAATTTTGGTTCTGGATTTCGAAACTGTGATGTCTAGGGTCTCTGAGATAAAAATTTCGTAAAAATGTAACGACATTTACGTATAGATTCGACAATTTGGAAAAAAGGGTCGCGGCCAAAATCGCGTTTTTTTGCGAAAAACGGGTGCGTACAGGCGATCGAAAAAAAATCACAATTAATCGATAAATTAAGACAGACAATTTTAATTGTGATTTCCGTATAGTGTCATCTTTCCCGTATAGGCTCGTCCGAAAAAAAAAAATTCTTGGACGGATACGTTAGGATTTACGGAGCTTTTACTCGTCCGGGAGCTCCAAATCGCGACTAAATATTTAATTACGGAAAATCTAATTAAAAAATCGAAAAAAGGGCTTCGAGGTGCATAATGAGACCTCGGGGGGCATCTTCGTGTCGAATCTCAAGACTGTCCGACCTGCCGTCTTTGCGCCGTGCCGCGAGCAGACAAAAACTCGGTCACACACACACAGACTTTGCCTTTTATATATAAAGATATATATATATATATATATATATATATATATATATATATATATATATATATATATATATATATATTATATATATATATATATATATATATTATATATATATATATATATATATATAATATATATATATATATATATTATATATATATATATATATATATATTATATATATATATATATATATATATATATATATATATATATATATATTATATATATACATATATATATATATATATATATATATATATATATATATATATATATATATATATATATATATATATATATATATATATATATATATATATATATATATAATATTAATCTAAAAATGAAACATAATTTTAGGTATAAATAAAAATAGTAAACTCAAAGGTTGAAAATGATTTAAATTCTAAATAGATATATTATTGAAATAATACAGAAAAAATTTGAATAATTGCTTACTAAATATAAGGTGAGAAATTTTTAAGTTGCAGAAAGCTTTTTCTTTTGTGCCACTAGTCAGAGTAATATGCCACTAGTCTGAGACTTATGCCACTAGTCTGAGTAATTTCTTTATACTAAAAAAAATTTAAACTTAGAATATAAATATGAATTCACAAAACATGCACAATATATTTACTAGAATATATTTCATAACATTCAAAATCTTGTCTATTAAAATGAACAATTAATGTTAATTCTGTACCATAAACATTTTCTATGAACTCGAGTAGGAAAATATTGCTCATCTACAATTTCACTGTTATTTCAGTAAATTTCTCTTCAGACAATCTTTTAATTTTGTGAGTGTGTATTTTATATTAAGTCTGCACTAAAATATTTATCTTACTAAAGAGTAATAATAAAATAATATACTATCGAACAGTTCTTTGGTGTCATTATTGTGTGGCTCCTGCTCAAGCTTTGAAAGATACTCCATCGTTTGATCCGGTTCAGATTTTTGGGCAATTAATGCGGTTTTCATTTCTTTCAATTTACATTTTCTTAAATTGCTGTTAGGAGGATATTCAGTATCATATTTTTTATGAACTGTTGTGAAATGTCGTTTGGTTGATTATTTGTATTTGATTCGGTTCAGATCCTGTGTGTTCGAGTCCCACTGTTGGCATGGATGTTTGTAGCCGTTCGGAATCGGCTTTAAGCTCGGTGCACACGAGCGATGCGGTGCCGGTGCGGCACCGCAGTTGCGATCAGAAGTACATAGAGTTGAACTAACCGACTCACACGGACGTAGGCGTAGCTGCGGCTTCGCAACGACCGGTTTTTTTTTTACCCCGAGTACTGCTTCATAGCATGAACGACAACGGCTTAGCAGTACCTTCATTTCAACTGCGCAATTCACACGGACGACATTTTGCCGCAAAAACAAAATGGCTGAAAGTGTAGACACAGAACTTTTAATAGAGGAAGTTAAAAAGTTTAGTGAATTGTGGGATATTAAATGTGAAAAGTACAATATATTTACAATATATTAAATATATTAAATTGTACACAAATTAATTACACAAATTAAATACACAATTTAATATATTTACAGTATATTAAATTGTGTACAATATATTTACATTATTCAAATTTTTTGAACCATGTTATGAAGTATTCTAATATTTTGAATTTTTTTTCACTTGCTGTTTTAAATACATTTTCTATTTCACTGTAATATGTTCATATTTTTATAATCTACAAAATATGTAGATTTGTATTATGATAATTTATATTTGATAACGTTGATTATTTATTTGATAAATTAGATTTGCAATTCCCTGGACCATATTTTCTTTCATTATTCTAATTTTTTGAATCGGAGCTGTAGTCTGAAAACAGACTTAATCCTACCTTTGGAAAATTCAGTATAGATGTGACTTTTTGTTAAAGGAATCTAGCAGACCGTTAAATACATAATGGCGGGCCACTTCCCTAAGTGGAAAAAGGGGTCAATTTTTAGGGAAAGACCACAAAGAGACAATTCAAGGCCCGGGGTGTGAGGCTGACAAAAAAGAACGCATGGCTGGAGGTGCCAGGTGATATTTATTTAACGGATTACGACAATCAGGTTTACAATATTTCAGATAAATTTACATTAGTCATATTTCTGTCTCGTATTAATATTTGATGTTTTCTCAAATTTAATTAGATAAAAACAGCAGAGCATAGCAGTATATAACTTAATTACAAATTAAACACAAATCTAAACAATATGCTAGAAAGTAAAAATTAAACATATTTTTTTGATTTATTAAACTTTTATTAATTTCCATTTATTAAATTTTTAAATATTTATTGTTATTTTTAAATATCGCATTTTCCATTCTCATTTATTGTTAAATGCAGTCATTTTGCCATGGCAGTTTTCCGACATCACTAATGAAATAATCAGCCCATGTATTTCTGATCTGATTTAAATTGATCCCTCCTTGAGTTTGATGGGATCCTTGATTTTGGCCGCTGTCATAAAATCGTTCGATACATAATGTATCTTCAAATTTATATCAATTTCTTTTGAGAACATAATTATGAAGGGCACAACACGTTTTGATGATGCTTATAGCAAAATCAGGTTTCACGTTTAGAGGCCTATGTGGTATTCGCCATTTGTTGCTCAAAATTCCAAACGAACATTCGACATATCTTCGAGCTCGAGATAGTCGGTAGTTAATTTTTTTTCTTTTTTTTGTGGGACAAAAATTTACCGCTGTATGGTCTCAAAACATTTCTTGACAAGGAAAATGCTTCATCTCCAACAAACACGTAGGGCAGGACTGGGTGATTCATCCCAGGCAGGGGTTTACCTGTTAGTATTTTCACGCCTCTGCTTTCTAATTTTTTATTGAAAGAGCTATTTTGGAAATTTAAACTACCCGAATCTTTGCCATAGGAGCCAATATCTACATACAAAAGTTATAATGTGAATCAGCAATTGCTAATAACACCTCAGAAAAATAATGTTTGTAGTTGAATTATAATGAACCACTTCATCAAAAGAGCGTTTGCTCATTCGGAAGTACTTAAAAAGCTTTGCTTCGTCATGACACACGTCTTCATATAATAAGGAAAATGTCCCTTTTAACAACCTCGAACTCACCAGTGGGTGGACCCAATAATTTCTTTTACTGTATTTTAAATACTTATAAACAAAGTACGAAAACACAACTCTTTTTCTTGAGTACGCTTTCAACTCTCGTGTCCTCAATGTTACAGCTCACGTTCTCTAATTGTTCGCTCGTGTACACCACCTGTCTGTCACGTGAATTTCACAGAACAGCCAACAACGCAATGGGATCGCCTCTCGGGTGAATTGAAGCCTGCGGCACCGATGCGAATTCACACCGGCACCGGATCGCTCGTGTGCACCGAGCCTTAAACTGTAGGTCTCGGTCTAATTAGCCCTCGTGTAGCAAACAGTTGACCGTAGCGCTCCAAACCAAATCAAATCTACATCGTTTGAAGAGGCAGTTTGTAAGGTATACACAAGATTCGATTCACAAGAATTGAACTTTTGAGTGAATGAATTAAAGAAGCTGCTTGGGATATGCTAATTTCGGCATACGCGCTTAGTATAAATACCATGCAGCGTCATTAATAAAAAAGGTTGTTAAGGTTGAAGAAAGGATGTTAAAGTTGATAGATAAGCGAGAGGGAGCTACGGGGTAAGTAGCTCCAGGTGTTATCCTGCGCTAGTGCTTAGGGGGCCCAAAGTTTATGTGGCAATACTTCTGGTTTGCGAGTATTCGCAAAGTGTATTTCTATTGAATGTTAATATATATATCCCGTACAAATAGTACGTATGCTTATTGCTATAAAAGCAAATTCTATATGTGCAACGAATTCAATAAACATTGTTTCATGTATAAACTGAGTTTGTATCAAATTCATTTAGAGTGCCACTTCAAATTATATACACCCAAATCTGGGTAGAAGTGAGCTATTTTCTCTATAAGTTTTATCGCCTCTTTAGCTTCATTAATGTCTATCTGGGGTAATGCTGTGTAACCATCATCCTTCTCTTTAAAATAAGACCCAATATCAAGGCTTTCACCATCAAAATGTGTAAGTGGAACCACTCTAGAACTTAACAGTAATTCTAATTTAATACAAGACTGTAACCTTATATTAAATAGTTTTTTTTCACACTCTAATAGTTGTCTGATAATTTTTAATTCAACCAGTTATTTCTCATATTTTTAAAATTATGCACAGAATTTATTAAAAAGAATAGAGGCCTATCTTTATCTGTTGGGTGAGGACTCGGGCATGAAATGTCTAAAAAATTATTTCTTCTATCTATAAAATACAATACCGCTGTTAATGGCCGCAATTGTTCAGACATTTCTTTAGTTTAATAGTTATATGTATATACAGAAAATACATTAACTGTAGGTATTAATTTGGTTGATTATTTGTATAGTTTTCGGTTTTATCTAATTGTTACACCACTGACCAGGAATATTTTCTCTTCATAACGGCATCACCTGAAGCACTCTTCGTAATGTGCCGATGCCGGCTTGTTAATGCGTGACGTTGGTCATAAGCTACGGAGAGGGCAGAGAGATAGATTCATAGGGTTTGGAATACATTTATATACATAACTTTTATTTATCAGAAGTTGTGTATGAACTAACAAGTGGTTTCATCCAGGTATAAAAATATTGTTCTAGTTATGTTAGTCATTATTATATATTAGAAATTACTTTGTAGTTACCCTAATCATGTCAGCTCAGGAACCAAAGAAAAAATGTGTATACAACTATAATTTTCATGAAGAATGGGAAAAAAAAATTTTTTATACATTTTAAGATGAAATGTATTTGTCTGATTTGTGGTTCAACAGTTACTGTTGGGAAAAAATGCAACATAGAACGACATTTCACAACAGTTCATAAAAAATATGATACTGAATATCCTCCTAACAGTAAATTAAGAAAATATAAATTTAAAGAAATGAAAACCGCATTAATTGCCTAACAATCTTTGTTTACCAGGCCCCTGAATAAATCAAAAGCTGCTAATATTGCATCGTTTAAGATTGCACATATACTTGCAATGCACAAAAAACCTTTAATGAATGGTAACATAATTAAAGAATTAATGCTAGCTGCATCAAAGATATTATTTCAAGAATTTAAAAATAAGAATGAAATTATGTTAGCTATCCAGGAAGTTCAATTATCCAGAAATTCAGTAACTCGTAGAATAGAAGAAATATCTGTGAATATCAGAGAACAATTAAAAGATGATTTACAAAAATGTATTTTTCTAAGTTTACAGGTGATGAATCAACAGATATCTGTAATGCAGCACAAATAAATATTTTTATAAGGATAGTTTTCAAAGATTGCTCAGCAAAGGAAGATATACTGTCAGTTTTGCCATTAAAAGGGAATACACGTGGGTACGATATATAGCAAGCTATTAAAAATCATATTACAAAAATTAATCTTCAATTAATACTTTAATGTTGCATTGTGAGATAAGGTGGCTTAGTAAGGGAAAAGTCTTGGAATGATTTTTAGAGCATCTTCCAGAGATAAAACAGTTTGTAGATTTTAAATTAAAGCAAACAAATCATGAATAATGCATTAATATAATTGAAAATATAATGATAATAAGTAAACTATAATATAAATTATACAACAAGGACCTACCACTAACAACACAATATATTTAATAGAATATATTTTGTAACATTCAAACACTTGTCTATTAAAATGAACAATTAATGCTACTTCTATACCATACAATTTTTCAATGAACTCTAATAGGAGGAAAATATTGCTAATATACAATTTCACTGATCAAATACTCTATTTTCAATTCAAATACTCTATTTACTAGCTGTGGTAAAGATTTATCAGCTTTTCTTAACAATTTCTTAATTTAACATATTTTGTTATATAGTGTGTCGGGTATGGTAAAATAAGAGGAATTTTTATTTTGAGAAAACTGCAAAAATAACTTTTACCTTACTTTTTTGCATTATAAACAACAAATTGCAAATTAAAATGCTCCCGTTTTGTAAAATTCCCCTTCTTTACTTTCCAAAACAGTAATTTTTTGTCTTTCTAGCTGCTCTCAGGAATTTCCTGCGTGTCTTAGATTTCATTTGACTCTGAAGTATTTAGTTATGAATTCTAAGACTATCCAAATTTTTATAGCCTTTCAAATTATACTATTCGTGCTATTCGTTCGGGTTATTCATGCTTGAAGTACAATGAAAAAGTTCAGCTATGACATTTTGTTGCATTCCTTTTAAATTTCCTAGAGTACTTCGTACCATAATAATTCTGTAGGCGATCAATGAATGTATCGCTCACTTTTCCTTTTCCTGATAAAAGCTTTAGTTTTTGTTTTTAATTTTCTTAGACGTGAGCCACCTCTTTTTTGGGCATGTCCAATACATTCCATTTTAGTTATGCTATTGTCTCCATACATATCTTTCACATTAAAAAAACCCTTCATGTCACCGTCCCCATAATATCCTGTGTATTGCAATTTGCATTTTTCCTTTGAGCGACGAAATATTCGTGATGCACCCACAATTTCCATCTTTGAAGCAGAGCCTTGAAAATTATATTGACATATATGGTCAGCTTTTAATGTTTCAAACTCTAAATTTTTAGGTAGTCTTTCCAATGTTTTATATGTCGGACAGTAGGAAGATAAAATTTCTATGTCCAGAACTTTACCGGTATCAATGGAAGTAGTAGCAACACACCCATTCAGAGACGTGTAGCCTCTGCGTTCCCCTGTGCCATCCACAGAAACCCCACATTCCAGCATTCCAGATTCATGATTTTGTTTCTGCTCAAGATCATTTGCAGCCTTTTTTCATCATATGTTCTGCAACAACTTTTGAAAGTTTCCCTTCCAAAGCTTTGTAAGCTGTTTTAGTCAGTGCATGTAAATTCAACGTTGAACATAATTTATGTGCTGCAGCAAAACCTTTACCGATCTGGTGCATGCCATACACTAGTCTGGTATTTATTTCAGAAGAATTTACATTTTTTTGAAGATGCCAAATCTTTATGGAAGTCACAGTTTTTACACTGAATATAAAAATGTGAGCACAGCCCATATCTTGACTCCTCACATAATGTTTATCTGCCAAACTGCTTGGACAGCAGAGTTCATATATTATATTTAAAAGAATTCCAATATCCAAAATTCTAAACCACTCAGTGAACCACAATTTTCATTTGTTGATATAGAACTCGCCGTCTGTAGCTTTGAAAAACTGGCAGAAAAACTTTTATCACCAACATATGCAGCATTATGCATTTCACTTTCAACAGGACTATTATTTATTTGTAAATTTATTACCATAAAACTTACGTTTGCGTTTTCTAGAAGTACTTTTTGGCATTTTCGTTGAAAAAAAACTAAAAATATCGAGAAAAATAAATGGATTTAGTGACTTTCAAATGATTAGATCAAAGGGCAAACTCGTGCGTAAACAATTATTTGGAATACACAGTTTAATGCCAATTTCTAAAACAAAATTCGGTAAATAACGTTGGCAGATGTAATTCTTAATATTATTAAGATGCTTAAAAACTATTTTTGTGTTTTTATGTGTGTATATAATCAGTTTTCCTAACAAAATCATGAAAAACAGCAATGTAAACAAACATTTTTTGCTTACTTCCGGATTGCAGAAACGTACTTTCAGTTGTAAAATTTCACCGCCAAGCAATATTAAAATATCTAAAACTTGGGTTCTAGACTAGCTAGAAACAAAATTCAAACAGATTTTGAAAGTAAAAGATCATTCATAAAATAGCAGAAATAAAAAACCAATATTTTGACAGAAATTGACTTTTCAAAGATGTCCTTATACCTTAAGCATAAATTATTTAAGAATTAACACTTACCTTAAAACAAATAAATGAAGTCGATATAAACTTGTTGAGCAAGGATATCCGCAATATTCCGCTGTGATTACAGATCCAAATGAAGCATTCAGATGCACTCGGTAACAAATAACACAGCAGCAGTGTAGTTTGTTCATCATGGCGCTTTTGGACGGAGCTGGTCTAAAAGATCTCCATAAGATGTCTATATCAGTATCTTTTATAGACGTCGACCATAGAGACTTCATCTATTAGAGATCGAAACTTAGAGGACTTATAGATGCATATAATACCTCTTAGATCTCTAATAGACGTCGAAATTAAGTACGACTATTATACATCTATTTTTCCATCTTATAGAGTTCTATAGTACGTCCTGGATGTCATGGATGAATTTCGAGCTCTAATAGACGACCATTAGCTCTGTGTGGTTGTGTGGATAGTATGGGGTTTACAACCCCCCCCCAGAGAAAACAGCTATTCATAGATTAAAAGAAAAATGTAATAACATACAAGAATAATAATGAGAAATGAAAAGAGGATAAAGGAAGGAAAATTTTGCAAAACAAATATTTTTTTTTCTTTTTTCTACATTCAGCCGGAAAAAATAACTCAATTATGTAGTTCAAACGATTCTTTTACTATGAAAGCTTTTCAGTCTTTATTATTGAATCAGAATTACGTTTGGCTGAGTTCCATTAAGAATAAAATTAAAATACCATGTACAGAAAGTTCTATACATTTGACAAAAAGTTTTACATTTATTATATATATATATATATATATATATATATATATATATATATATATATATATATATATATATATATATATATATATATATATATATATATATATATATATAATATATGTTTATAGGACCGTTGCTAAACATGAAAAAAAAATGTGCGGTCAAAGGACCCCCCGTCAGGAACGAAGTTCCTTACGTTATTTTTCAACTCTAAATGAGATTTAATATGTAGATTTCTATTGATTATTTTAGTGTATTTTTGTCACACCAAAAAGAGCAATCCTCTTTTATTCAACCAACTCTCTGTCTCTCTATTTTGATAAAATTAAAAGTTTTAATATATAAATTAATTATTTTTATTAAAATTAAAAATTTTAATATATAAATTAATTATTTTGATTTAGATGTTACCTAGCCAATTTTTAATTAGATGTTACCTAGCCAATTGGTGATTAATTTTATTATTTAATCACCAACAAAAATAAATTAATGACACAACATAAGTCCCGCGTGACTTAAAACGATAACAAACAATAAGTTTAAACATAAACACGCGATTCCATAGGGACATTATAAAATCTTTCAGTTAAAGCATTTACAACTGGTCGAAGTTTATATAAACGATCATGCTGAGGGTCATCATGTGGTGGTTGGTTACTGTTGTCATTAAAATGTAGAAATTCTCTTATCTTTTCAAAGCGTTTTAATGACATGCATTCTTTTATTACATCATTGCCTATGGCAGGTGACCAATATGCCCTAGAGTTTGGTACATGTACAATAGACATCATTATACAAATACCAATGTATTGTTTATCTTCTGTATCAAATCTTCTGTAAAAAGATAACTAACAAAATGTAGAGGTGTGTTTAAATTTATAACTTCAGGAGCGAGATTCTCGTCACCTCGGAATAAAATTTGATCATCATTTAGAAGTAAATTAGTTTTCTTCCAGTTGATTGCAGGCTTTGTTCTCCCTGTATTATTTCTATTAGTTTTTGGCATGTTCCCACCATTAGACAGATCAAGAACATCGCTATTATCAAGTAATGATACCTCATATTCCGAATCATTACTACCATTAAAAATTACATCACAAACTTTGTTTGGTTTATAACTAGGATCACCTGTGCTGCCATCGCTTTCTGAATCAGATCCATCTTCACTATAATCACTCCACGATCTGTTCATAAGTTCCTCAATTTCTTTCTGTGTTAAAAACTTTCTTCCCGCCATTTCCTCAAAAAAAATGGCGTAAGCACACCATGTATCATTTTTGATACATAAAATTGAAATCATACTTGAATTTTTTATAAAAGATTAAAGAAGTATTTTATTAATAATTATAAAGCTACGTACCTCTAAAATATATTTATAAAACTTTCAAAGATGTAAACTGACTTTAAAATACTGAAAAATAGCAAATACTAAGGCAGGTCTGGTATTAATTGAACGGCTATCCTTTACTGAGATCGCAGTTGTATTCCTGCTGCCCTCTATACTACGAAAATGTAACTAACAGTGATTAAAAGCTTTGCTATGGTGTTTCAAAATTAATACAAGGTACACAAGTGGATAAAAAATATTGCTTTTGAATATAAAGGGGAAAAATAACTTATGTATCAAATTTGATACAGTGTGCAGTGAAGGGTTTTAAAATTGCCGGTAGCGCTTGTGTGGGGATTTGAACCGGGGACCTCTGCAGTACTGCATCAGACTGCAGACCGATGTCCGATGCGATAACCATTCATCCACAGAGTCCTTGAGAAAAAGCTCCTATGAAGGGGGCATAACGTTTTTTCGTTACGTGACGATTCCTGCCAGTTCACTCTACTGTATGCCACGTAAAAGAACTTCATTCCAAAAACAAAATGTTTGGAGAATATGTTTATACATAAAACATAGTTGAAACAGAATTTTAAAATATTGTAGAAAATTAAATTATGTTACAAAAATTAAGTAAAAAAAATTATTAAAATGAAAATTATTACAATAATTCGCATTTTTATTTCATGACTATTATTAATTTTTAAAAAGATTGCTATCCCTTATTACATACGTTGGAGAAAGATATACTTTATGTACAAAATATTTTAAGGTAAGTAATTCTTGTGTCTGAATTTTAGCGAATGTATACTTCATAGTACAATAATTCATAACTTTCGAAAAATCACAAGGATTTTTTAAGAACAATCAAATGATTCTTAATAATATTAAGAGAATGATTGGTGAAGTTTTACAATTTTTATTATAATAATGGGCAAATGATTTTGACAGAGATGAAAATCACCTGCAGCCATTTAAAAACTAGAACCTAAATTTAAAGGCTTAAGAATTTATAATTCAACACCTTTGGATTTGAATATTTGTTTTAGAGACATTGTGGTATCAATGTTCTTCCTACTTATTAACATTCCATTTATGTCCTTAACTGTTTCCCAAATAACTGCATATAAAGATTACGTTCATTATCAATTTTATTTCTCATGTATATGTAATGAGTTTATGAAATACCAGTGTGTGTGTGTCCCTCTGTTGAAAATTTAAATTTTGTTTATTCCTTTTGCTTATTTGTTCGGCATCAATTTTACTTAAGTATACATGAATCGAGGTTGTGTTCAACATAAATTTCACAGAAACTTTTCATAAATAGTCTTTACATTGTGAAAGTAAATTTTTGTTCCGAACACGATCAAATATTCGCCGATGAATCGAACCGTAAGAGAACACCGTAAATCATAAATGATTGCTTAATGAACTTGTTATTTCAGGCAAATTAAGAACTGCTCCATTTACCTATGCACTCATTTATTAATACACTAAAATGCAAAAAGAGAATTGAAAATATGTTTAAAAAGTTTAATATAAATGCTTGGAAATATTTTATATGCATATATATATCTATATATATATATATATATATATATATATATATATATATATATATATATATATATATATATATATATATGTGTGTGTGTGTGTGTGTGTAATGGCACGGGCGCGGGACGACGAATGAAAGGCTGAGTGGCATATCTAATTGAGGTTAAAATCGATGACTTGTCGCCCGGCCGTGCATCACAAATGTTTAAATCCATTCCCGCATCATCTCAACCCTCGGACACAAATCATAACACAACTTTATCGAACTACATTTTTATTGAGATCATCGACCGCTCCGCCGGTATGAATGCAACAAGAGAAAGTACAGGCATTCGTTCTAATTCTGGATGTCAAGTCTTATATAAACTTCAGTCCATCACGTGATTAAAGGGTGTGTCTTAATAGTTGATTGGTTTAAAGTTGTTGTTGATGTGCAGAACTGATTTAAACTTGTACTAACGCCGCGCCGCGTCCCTTTAGTTAAAAAAGACAGCCATCTTTAATGATAATGCCTAAGACTGTAATAATGGAATTTAAAGCGAATGCCCAAAGGGAATTAAATAACTTAAGGGAATAAAAAAGGGTTTGAAATTTTGAATAGTAAAGTGAGGAATTAATAGTTTTTAAATGTTAACAGTGTTGAATTAAGAAATTACTAGTTTTTTAATATTATAGAATATCCCCAACGTCCGAGAAGAGGCTGACCTACAATGCCTGCATTGGAGGGCAGACTCACTCAGATGAGTGAGAAGAATGGGCATTAAGAAAAATTTGGAATAGTTTCTTTAAGTATTGTCAGCAAAAGTTAACTATAGCAAAAAAATTAAAAATCACGTGATGAAATGAGATGACATTATGAGCAATTTGTAACATATATTTAAATTTCATGTTAAAAAATACACATAATACTAACTTTGAAACTTCTACATAATTTCTAGTTGAAACTATGATGCGTAGGGCTGCAGTCCCCACACAACACAATCCCTGAAAAAAAGTACAAAATTTTTTTTCACTGGAAACATACACTGCTGGCCACCCAAATTGCAACAACAAGATAGACAAGAGATATCACAACAAAATTTATTTTGTCGATAACATGTTGACCAAGTATCAAATGTTTAAATTTATAGACTTCTGTGAAGTGTGGTTCCTGCCAAAATCAGTAGCCAGAGTAGCCGCCATTGTTGGAGATCACCGCTGCCACACGCCTCGGCATTGATTCAAAGAGACTTTGGATGAGTTCTTCGGGTACAGCAGACCAAGCAGCTTCCACACGTTGCCAATGTTGATCTGCTGTGGCAGCTGGGGATGGAATCTGGGTCAGTCGTAGAGCAACCATGGTCAGACGTAGAGAAACCATTACATGTTTTCTATCGGTGAAAGATCCGGAGAGCGAGGCGGCCAGGGAAGCAATTCAATCTGGCGATTGACGAAGAACTGTTGGACAATGCGTGCCACGTGTGGTAGCGCATTTTCCTGTTCAAATATGGCTCTGGGCAAGCCCTGAAGGTCAGGAAGGACAACTGGCTCCAACACCTCGGAGATGTAGCGCTGGCTGTTTAAAGTAAAGGCAATGCGTACTAGAGGTGTGCGAGAGTGATATCCAATACCGCCCCATACCATAATACCCGTTGCAGGGTAAGTGTGGCGGTGCATAACGCAGCTGTTCAGCATCCTCTCTTCACGGTGTCTCCGGACTCTAATGCGACCATCGTGGTGTTGCAGACAGAAGCGTGACTCGTCAGTAAAGACAGTTTCATTCCATTCTGCCGTCCACATCCTTCTGTCATCGCACCATTGGCGGCGGAGACGTCTGTGGTTCTGCGTCAAGGGTAGTCAAAGCAATGGACGTCTTGCGGACAGACCACTCTGCTGTAAACGGCGTCGAATGGTACGCGCAGACACTGGATGATGCGTTACAGACTGCATGTGCTGTGCTATGGTTCGTGATGTGACTGAGCGATCCGTCACTGCCATGCGCACAATTTGCCTGTCATCACGTGAAGTGGTGCGCTGAGGTGGATGCGATCGAACACGCCGGTCCGTCGTACCCTCCTGAATCCAACGATCACATATCCGCATTCAGTGGTTTGGTTTCGTCCAAAACGACTACCGATTTCCCTGAAAGATAATCCACAATCTCGGTAGTCCACTATCCTTCCTCTGTTGAACTCGGATACTTGATCAAAAGATGATTGCTGTTTCGGACGAGGCATAATTGATCGTTTTTTGAAAAAACCACAAGAAAAGCACAATTGCCGAACTTGAAATCGTCGAAATCTCCAAGCCTTAAATAGCACTTTGAAGTGGCGCCTCAGGCGCGCGTGAGGTGCGTCTGCGCTGAAATTCTAATCATTTGCATATCTCACCTTCGCTAATGCATGTTGTAAATTTCATGTTATTTGCATGTTTCCTTCAGGGTGTTGCATTTACAGAGGCCAGCAGTGTATATTGAATACAATATCGACCATCATCTCGAGTTGATTAATACAAAATAACAAAACATAGCAATAAAAATATCAAAAACAAAGAAAAATTAAGTAAATGAAGTTGGCTTTGATAACAAGTTGAAAATTCAAAAAGTTTTCCTCAACTTTCACTACTATGGAGTGAGTCCCAAAACAAATTTTTATTTATTTTTTTCTTTGCCATGAATTATCAGTGGAACATTTTTAGTCCTTTCACAGTCATTAGTTTGTTGAGGAAAATACACCAATTAAAAAGTCACAGTATTTTTAGTGCTGTGCTATTTCTGCTTCACAAACGTAGAATACATAAACAACCCATTAGTTTGGCTTGTTTATATATCAAGAAAAATAGTTCTTCAGTTATATAATAAAAATCACAGTTTATAATATAAATCACACTTTCAATAAAAATCACATTTCTAATATATGAATTGTATATAAAAATTACAGAACATTTATTATACTATAAGAAAAAACTCAATCATTTCAACATCAAATACTTATTCATTATGTCTAGTTACATATCTTTATATTTCTTATTATTCTCATTTCATTATTCCCTATATTCATTTTTATTCCAACAATGTTTATTTATTTCAAAATTCTATTCAATTTTCTTTAGTTATAATTATTCATATTTATTCTAAATTTATTTACCTATTCTCAATACTTTTCACTTTATTTTCAAATTATTTATTTACTATTCATTTGTGTACACATATTATAAGTTTATGTGGATCCAATTCTTTGTGTTGAAGGTACCTTGTTTGAATGTGTGTTCCCCAACTCTTAGTCTCAAATTCTTTAATTCTACCTCTAAGCAGTGAGGGGTTGTGTTTATGTTTGTGTAACAAGTGGGTTTTCTTTCTGCCAATTGTTTTCTGACTAATAAGGAGGAAGAGTATTTTTAGCCGTACAGTGGACTAACCGTGAATCTCCGACAGGATATGACTGCGTAGAAAAACAGCACCTTGCATAGTACAAAGATGGAGAAAAGGGAAAATTGTGCATTTGTCATACCTGTGGGAGTATAATATGTAGAAATGGGAGATCAAAGGAGTGGCCATTCCAGCCCTGTTTTAGTCATTACTCAAGCATCTGGTTTTCAGCACTTTAAGTGACTGAGTTGATGAATTAAAAACAAATAGCAAAAAATTAAAAAGATCTTAAACAGTTGGGACGACATCCAACGCGCTTGTAGAGGTGGGTGATAGGAAAGTGTATTCAAGAAAGGGAAAATATACTGAAATGTTAAAGAAGTAGAGTTGTCATAGTCGGTTTAAATTGAGATCCAAAAAAAATTCACATATAACAGTATTTGCGAGAAGAAAGTTTAGGTAAGATAGTATTTTTTTATACTAGTTTTCTATCTTTAGTAGGACAATACACAATTATTTATAAAATTTAAGGATGTTAAGCATCTAAAATAAACGAAAAAAAGGAAAATGGATCTATAATGTCATTATTCGTGATAGAGTTTTAATTTCTCTGGTGCATTATAGCATCTTAATTTGCAAGCATGGACAATTTCAGAATTTTGTTTGGTGTGAAAGTTTGGTTTATCAATTTTATATCCAATAGAATCCAAAATACACAACATATGAAAGTATTAAACACACAATAATAAAATATTTCTAATACCAATAATAATAATAATAATACCCTAATATTCTCTGTCAATTGACACAAATAATCAAAATTCTTTTACCAATACCCATCTCAGTTTTATTAAGTTAACCATGACATCGATAAACCAAAAATAAGTTTTCTTTTCTTATATCACATTTTGGTATGAATCCTCGCTGTAAAGTTTCTAAATATTCATCATTTGTATTCAATGTCTCAAAACATATCTCTCATTATAATATTCTCTTTTCGATTTATTTATTTTTCGTCATTATTTCTATTTCGAGAATTTTCTGGGGCGGATGAACCAAATATAACATACAATGGTTTTTTAATTCTCCAATTGTGGTTTTTTGGCACCCTAAGTCATGTTATAGAGACGTTCCGTTTATATGAAAACCGTAAAACGCCCTTTAACTGTCGACTAAAAACCTCCGGAAATCTCCTTTACTTAAATTTGTAAAACTATTCACGAGGACTCAACATCAAATGTAATATGTCAAACAATATACCTAAATTATAAAATTTTCTTCATGTCTGAAATAATTACTAAGTTATCCATGCAGATTTTTTCCAAAATCAAAAGCACAAGCATCAGATGTTTAGATTTAGACAGCTCAATTTGAAAACCGAAAAAATTCTAGGTTAAATGAATTGGAATAAGTTAGGTTCTTTTCGTGATTGTTTATCATATTACCGCTGACAAATCAAATTTATAGTCGAATTGACGTCCAAACGTTCCTCTGTTTACATAAAGCTCGCCCGAAAGCGGAAATCATATATTTCATTTTATTTTTATTTTTTCTTTTCCGTGACAATTTAGAACTGGGTGCGAAAAAAAGTATTTATAGGGTTACTACACTCGTTTAACATTTCAATTTAACATAACCAAAGATTATTACTTTTCTTAAAATACTAAAATATTCATTACCAGAAAAAGAACACATAAATATTATAAAAATGACACAGAAAATACACAATTTTAATAAATTTATCAAATAGGTCTCAAAAATTTCTTTTAAATTCAAATCTCTTATAATATACACGTGAAATTCTATCAAAATGCAAACCAAATGAAATTCTTTATAAAATCAAAACCATAATACATATTTTAAACCAGATTTTCTTTACTTTCGTTTTACTTTTTATCGATTTATTTTTTATCATAGTTACTCAACTAAATCAATAACTTGAAAATATTTCACTGAAAAACACATTTATAATAATTTTTTTATTAATATATAGTAAAATTAAGAAACGCTGCACTTTAAAAAAAATAATTCGCAAATATTAACTTACCCTTTTGCGACTAACTTACATTTTAATTTGTTAGTATTATTTATCTATATTTCAAACTAATTACAAACCAAAATCCTCAGCATTTTCATTTTATCAAATTCTGCTGTTTTGTTTCGAAGTTTTTCCGGTCCCTGGGTAATCCTCTACAAAAACCTAAGTGGATAAGGGATGTTTGTATCCTTTGCACTATTGTTTGGTGTATTAACACTCTTAAGTTGACTACTCCGGTAGCGTATGGGAGATATTGAATTAATGACAGTTCCTCTACTGCACACAGCAACACATATGTCGAAAACACAATTCATTAATTTCTCTGAATATCGAAAATATCACAGCTTCGGGAAAAAGAAAATCACTTCGAAGATTCACACGATGATTCGAAGACTGAAAAAAAAATCACACTGCAAACACAATTTGGATGCTCTGAAGACACATTGCAGTAACCGAAAATAATCGCAACACTGGTGGTCGACAACTCGTCGTTGAAAATCGTAAACAGCAGGTAATCCACACTCCGAAGTCAGCGACATCATCTTGGCTTAATGTAATCCAGAACTGAAACTCCTCTTTGACACAAAAATTTTTCAGATTCAATCAAAGTTCACCAGAGCTCACTTCGTGGGAATCCACGGGATTTGTACGCGACACTCGCAGCACAATATTTTTTCGAGTCAAGTTATCCAATCAAGTTGAAGGTTTGTCCTATATCTCACATTTGAAAGTCGAGGGATTTTTGTTTCTGTTGGAATCGACTAAGGGCGGCTTAAAATTACTGTCTGTATCCGAGGGGAGGTCAACACTGCCGACTTTTTGTAATGGCACGGGCGCGGGCCAACGAATAAAAGGCTGAGTGGTATATCTAATTGAGGTTAAAATGGATGAATTGTGGCCCGGCCGTGCATCACAAATGTTTAAATCCATTCCCGCATCATCTTAACCCTCGGACACAAATCATAACACAAGTTTATCGAACTACATTTTTATTGAGATCACCGACCGCTCCACCGGTATGAATGCAGCAAGAGAAAGGACAGGAATTCGTTCTAATTCTGGATGTCAAGATCTCTGGATGTCAAGTCTTATATAAACTTCAGTCCATCACGTGATTAAAGGGTGTGTCTTAATAGTTGATTGGTTTAAAGTTGTTGTTGATGTGCAGAACTGATTTAAACTTGTACTGATGCCCCGCCGCGTCCCTTTAGTTAAAAAAGACAGCCATCTTTAATGATATTGCCTAAGGCTGTAATATTGGAATTTAACGCGAATGCCTAAAGGGAATTAAATGTTTTAAGGGATTAAAAAAGGGTTTGTAATTTTGAATAGTAATGTGAGGAATTAATAGTTTTTAAATGTTAAGAGTGTTTAATTAAGAAATTACTAGTTTTTTAATATTATATATATATATATATATATATATATGTGCGTGTGTGTGTATACATATATAAAGTTTACATGTATATATGAATAAAAAATTAGTATAGACATAACCTCAGATTTTATTCGAATAAATCCTTTATTATTATTTTTCATTTGATCATTTAAAAATATTATTGATATTTATTTGACTACAGTAGAAAACCGGAAAAAATCAGTAAAGGAAAACCATTGAGTATCAAACCAAAAAGATAAAAAACATGTCCATTAAATTCTCGTCAGCATCTTTTGAATGATCTCTCAGCCTTTCCCCTCAAAAAAAAATATTTTTAACAGACGAAAACGCTAAAATTTTAATGCATAAAATAAACTTTGAGAATTATTTCACAAGATTAGCACCGCTTTTGGATTCTTAGTCAACAAAAATTTTCAAATCTTTGAAATGAGCATTACTATCTTGCTAGAATTCAAATTAATTGGGCATTTTAAATCCCATTAATGGGATTTTTTTCAGAAATAGTGTGTTTCTTTTGATATTAAGGAACCCAGAGAGATCAATATCATCATTATATTCATCTATCCGTCTGCATATTATCAAATTTAAAAGCTGTAATAATGATAGAGCTTGCATGATTTGTTATTAATGTATTTTTATATCGACTGTCAAATCACTGCTGATTTTAATAATAATGGTTTGCTTAATATTATTTAAATTGCTTATCTACGGACAAATTATTCAGTCAAGAAGTTTAAGAAACATGCATACCCGTAATGACTTTTAAAGCTATCAGTGCACTTTGCTCAATTTTAAAATCTAATTCTCACTTATCTGCAGTTCTTAATTCCAGGGAGAGGGCGAATAGCTAAGGCACTGGTATTTGGTACCAGAGTCTATGGATTCGTGTCCCACAGTTGGTACGGATGTTTGTAGCCGTTCGGAATCGGCTTTAAGCAGTAAGCCTCGGTCTAATTAGCCCTCGTGTAGCAAAAAAACAACTACTGTAGTGCTCTCAGCCAAACTAAGCCAAATTCCAGAAACAGGTGTTATATTAGTACAGTGTACTTGGCATAGCGATGACACAACTTAGATTCTCCGCTTATAATTTCACGTCATTTTCTAATGATGCTATGAACACCACTGAAGTCTAAAAGAAAACTCCACTGATCGAAGTCAACTCTTATTACAAACCTCTGTAACTCCTGAATTTAGTGTAATAGCCACACGGTGAAAAACTGGATTTCAATCTGGGAATCACATCTTTTGTTAATATTATTTTCATAATAAAACTATTGGTTTATACCGATGACAATGCTACCGTACATTCTCCTACCCACTTATTTAATTTAATTTGGGGAAATACATGAGTTTATTATCCATTAGCCATTCAAATCTTTCATTAATTCATTTATGAATTTTTAATTCATAGACGCAATAAAATAAATTTACAACAAAGGAACAATTACTAATTTCGGGGTTGATAATAAAAGAGTCCCTACTATCTGAAGAGCATTAAAGTCCGAGTTACCCTTTGAATCAGGAATGTTTCGTTGATTATAATGCAGTTAGTGGCGCATGCTTTGTGTTCTATAGATTAGATTTGACTTTTAAGCCTTTATTATAAACAAAAGACAAATTCGTTTTTGTTTCCCCAGTTCCAAAAGACTTTAATCTTTATACTCTTCTGAAACTTGTGTTAGTGTTTTATTTCAATTATCTAGATAAGTAATTGGTAGAAAAATATAAACTAAAGTAAATTATATTTGACGACAATTAAGATTATCTTTTGTGCTAGGGTGAATAAGAGAAAAATTAAATACAATAAGAACTATTAGACTAGAATAAAAATTGATTTCTAACTATAATTAAAGATTCTAACAACTAATGAATATTTTAAACCATGTGTGAGTGACACCATACAATATTTAAACCCTATTATTACAATTCTATTCAATACAATTGATCGCTAGATATGATATCATGTGCTGTGCAGCTATCTAAGATTTTTAAAGCTAATTCCCGTCCTAGTGGCAGCTTAGCTGAAGTAAGACACAGGATCTTTAATACAAAGGGAATAGATATAGGATTTTCTTACCATCAAGATTGTCTTGGGGTACGACATATAAAAAAAAAGAAAATAGAAAAGGTGCAGAAAAACCAATTAACAAACGGGACGGAAAATGGAATAGTGAAATGACGCCAGACGATACAAGAAGAATGTCGTAGGGATACGATAGGTTAGAAGTTCAAAAAGGGCAGACAACCCAATTAAAGCGGAAAATCGGCGGTACTATGAGAAAATTAAAATGGCACTTGATAAGACAAAGGACCGGATGAAGAAGAAGAAATTCAAATGCAACATTTAAGAGTCGAAACAGCGAGGGGTCTAGATAGAGGGGACATCGAGATGAAAAGGGAATTGTTGGCAAAGAGAAGAGGACCCCACACATACGAGATGTTCTGGGAAAACACGATTCCTAGAAAGGCAGGGATGAGTCGAAGACGGGATTGTTCGAATATAAAACGCCCCTCACTCTGAATGGTTAAAGAAATAATTAGGGGATGAAACAATTAGCGAATCTAAGTGAAAGTAAAAAAAGGTTGAACATGAGAGACGAATAAAAATGCAAAAGACGGGGCGTTGAGATGATAATCTTTGAGTTTGACACCTCGGACCCCCAGACCAATAAGGTCTATCGTCCATGAAACACCTGAAGGTCGGTCACTACGTAGCAAGAGCCTGAATACGCAGTAGAGGGTTAATTTCCCAAGTTCGGATGCATTTTCAATTGCTGTGGGGCTGAAGGCTGCCGGATATACAGTACAGATCTGCAATCCACCCGAGGCACCCCCAGCCCCCCGTTGAGAAGATAAAAAAAATAAAGAGAGTGAGTATATAAAATATTGATATATTGATTTTGACTCTCAGACTTAGCACCCAAAATAGAGAGTTGTAGCCTCGTAAGCGAGAAGTCTAAAGACAATATATGGGAGATTGCGCCCCGACTTAGCGCATCGCTGTAAGCCTGCAACCCAACGATGAGAGGAGATTAGACGAATAGTGGAGCCGAGAAAGATTGCCTGACCCCCGCAAGCTAGTGATGAGAGGAGCATAGAGGAGCGTCGGAGCAAAGAAAGATTGCCTGACCCCTGTATGCTACAGATGAGATGAGAGTAGTCGAGATACAGAACCAAGACAGATTGCCTGACCCCCACAAGCAAAAGATGGAGAACCGATCCGGCCATTAAAGTCCGCCTATTCCCACAACAGATAGCTATTTTGATAACTGCGTTCACCAGCGAAAGTGAATCCTGAAAAAAGCTATCCCAATCGATGCACGTGAATATGCCAGCAAATGTTCCCCCTCCGCAGTCTGCAAAAGTGGAGGTAACCTTTCATTACCTATTGCCAAAAAGTCTATAAATCCCCGAGTCTTATAATATAGGCGGAAGTTAAGGAATAATATATATATTGCGTACTGAAATGAAATTAATTTAAATAAATGAAATAGTGCAGTCAAATAATACCTTGATATAATGAGTACTTCTTTAGATTCATAATTAACAATACTATAATTGAATGTGTACTAATATTTGTGGTGTTAATAAATTAATGTATTGTTTAGAATTCAGAGTAATTGTATCATTGCCTACCACTATACCCAATCACGACTCACCCAACTTAACACTAACACAAAGATTTCTTAATCGGCAGAGCATCCCCGGTGGAGCAATCGGAAGAGCTATTTGTTTTTCTCACGCTATTGGCAGAAGAATGTCATAAGATACCCGAAACCATCTAATTTTTCATGTACATTTAGTTGCGGATATTACTGTAACAATTTTCGAGTTTCCTCGAAATTCACGATTTTAAAAGTCTGGTTAAAAGAAAATTAAAAACAATAGTATCCTCCTGTCTAAGAAGTGTCAATGGCAAAAATCCATTTCTCAGAAATATTACTATCGATGTTTGGTGAAATGGGAATTTCTCTGTGCTGCAACTGACTGCAAAAGTTGGTAAAGACTTTGGCAATCGCCATATTTTATCATATCATTTTTAAAAATTCTAAACCTTTAACCTTCTAAGGATCGTGTGTCAAGTCTAAGGAACGAAACTGGGTCTATATATGCATTGAGTGTTATATCTGTCAGTAATCTAACATCCAAATACAGTTGTAGTATCACCTATGTTTTCTAACTCAAATCCTAACTAACACACACACACACATATATATATATATATATATATATATATATATATATATATATATTATATATATATATATTACAAGTTTACACAATTTTGCAGTTTTTCTAATAAATCCGTTCATGGCGTAATAGAGAAATAATCCACACAATCAGGAAGACAACATTATTCCATTTACTTAATCTTTATTTTTTTCAACTTCACAAAACCACCTCCCCAAGTTCGCGCACATCTTAGCGATCACCCTACTCAAACGCGGAGCACTCCTAACGCGTGTCTCCTGTCATTGAAAAATCATCTCGGTCTGCTTAACTTACCCAATGTGTTAAAGCCCCTAATACAACTGAGCAGGCCCTCGTTACGTCTGCACCGAAGATAAGGCTGGGGCGTAACTAAATTTGATACTAATTATAGATTCTCCCTTTGTTTCTTCAAAACGGGGAGTCCCCTTTTCGTAGTATTGAGAATCGGTGCTTGCTTTCTCCAGGCGAATATTAAAATAGTAGCGTTTAACGCCATGAATTTAAACTAACCTGAAGCCCCCTGTAAATTATCTCGATTATTCCCCTTTCTCTAATTAATTCTTAACTTATATATATATATGTATATATATATGTGTGTGTGTGTGTGTGTGCAGTGTGAATCTGAAAAAGTTGGCAAATCTTTACAGGATGGTAGAACGCAGCTATACGAGCAATAGTTGTCATAGAATGTATGGTAGGAACGCAAGCGGTGAGAAGTTAAAGGTAGTTTTCCACTGTGACATTTAAAGTATTACCATAGGAATGAGAGGAGATACTTCAGAAAACATTTTATTAACAGGAATGTAATTGATGTTTATGCTCTAAAGAATTTGCTCAAAAGAGCTTCCACCAGCTGTAATGCAGGCTTCACACCTGCGGAAAAGGGACTGACACACGTTTGCGAAGACACCAGTCATTTCCCAAATATCGCCGGCAACAGCGGCGATCCTGGCGAGTAGTTCCATATTGGTTTCAATGGGGCACTCGTATATTAGGCTTTTCCTATGGCTCCACAGGAAAAAGTCCAAACACGAGAGATCCGGTGACCTTGGTGGCCAAGCTATAGGACCATCTCGACCAATCCATCGCCGTGGGAATGTTGCATCTAAAGTGTTCCGCATATCCAAGCTGAAATGTGCAGGCTCACCATCGTGCTCGAACCACATTCTAGACCTGATGGGGGTTGGAATCGGACACAGCAGCTCCGGCAACACCTCTCGTAGGAATGTGTGATACGATTCGCCGTCCAGACAATGTGGCAGAAGGTATGGGCCAGCCAAATAGTCATGAAGGATTCTTGCTCAAACATTCACGTAAAACCGTCGCTGGAACGAATGAGGACGTGGGGCATACGGGTTCGTAGATGTCCACGTGTGTGAGTTGCGGGAATTAAAAAACGTCCTCACGGGTGAAAGTGCACTCATCCGCAAACAGAACATGTGAACCGAAATTCGGCTGCGCTGCATTCCGATGGAGGTACCAACGTGAGAAATCGACATGAGGCTGATAGCCCACCGGTGAGAACGTTTGTACCATCTGCGTACGATAGGGGTGCACTCCTTCCTCCTGTAGCACACGGATGGATTAGTCGAGGTGGTCCCATAGCTTGGTCACCAAGGTTGCCGGATCTCTCGTGTTTGGCCGTTTTCCCATGGGCCACATGAAACGCTTAATCTACGAGTGCCCCATTGAAACCAATATGGAACTAGTCGGCAGGATCACCGTTGTTGCCGGTGATATTCGGGAAATGTCTTATGTCTTCACAAATGTGCGTCAGTCCCTTTCATGCAGGTGTGAAGCTTGCATTACAGCTGCCGGAAGCTCTTTTGAGCAATTTCCTTGAGCGTGTACATAAATTACATTCCTGTTAATAAAATGTTTTCTGAAGTATCTTCTCTTATTCTTGTGTTAATTCTTTAAATGTGGCATTGGAAAATTACCTTTTAGCTTCTCACCACTTGCATTCCGACCATACATTCTATGACGAATGTTGCTCATATAGCTGCGTTCTATCACCCCTTTTAAGTTTTGCCCACTATATATATATATATATATATGTGTGTGTGTGTGTGTGTGTGTGTGTGTGTGTGTGTGTGTGAGTGTGCGTGTTTATTCGTGTTTGGACATTAGATGACAGAAAGCGAAGGCAATCAATTTCTCATGTTTGCATAAGTGTTAAATAATGATTCAGAGAGAACAAAGAGTACTTAAAATATTTTCCCTATTAATTTCCCAATGTAAGAAAACTAGAGTTTGTTCAGTACGCCTTAATCTACAAAAAAATCCTGTATTATGCGGGATGAGGAATCCCGAGTGATAAACACCTAGTCTTAACTCCTAATGCACTATCGTAATGAATCGGATGAATGGTGTACTTCAAGCAAATGAAGGCTCAGAACTTCGTTCAATAATGCTTTCTGGGGTTTTTCCTGATGGTCTAGGAAATATTGCTAAATTGACTCTTTGAAAAAAAGAAGGCAGACTTTCAATAAATATGTTAAAAGCCGGTTAAAGTCAACATATTTTACTTAATTTACATAACAGAGATTACTTCTTTATAATTGACTACGACTTTCCCGTAAAAATGATATTGAGTATCACATTAGTTCTATAAATCAAAATATGTATTAATTATCATTCGTTACCTCTAAAACTATCTTTACCGTAAATAGTAAAGAAAGAAATGACAACGCAATAAATATGTACTTATGAGATCTCGCTGACATCCTGTTAGTTGGGCAGCAATATCTTTATTCTGTCATGATATTTTTCATTCAAAGACTATGTTTAACTAACTCCTATCGAGATAAGAAATCTAAAAATGAGTTCATAAATATTTAAATACATATGTCCATATAATAACATGGAAGTAATTAAGTAAAATCTTATTTATTAAAACGAGATTATTCCTAAGCATTTTATCCCTAAGCATCTTATTTTTTAGCAAGAAATATTAATCTCGAATTAAGCTCTCGAGAAAGAACAATCCTTCAATATTTCTTATTCAGTTAGTGGCTCAAATTCTGTGTTACAGATTAAAGTGGACTTTTAAGACTTCGAAACATGACTAGACAATTTACTCTCTCAAATCTAGAGAGACTTTAATCTTCGTTTCTCACTCAGACATGCAAGAACAATTTCCTGTTATTCTTCGTAGCACTAATACTTACAAAATCTTTTGAGAGGTAGTACGGTAAATGGTTTGAGGATTAGATTTTATTAAACAGTAATTAGGAGTAATTATAAATATGCATTCATTACTTAAATAAACTTTATCATTGAAAGTTTCTCTGTGACTATAAAAGTTCTTTCTCAATATCTTTAAAAGTGCTTTCTCAATTATTTTTAACTATTCCGAATTACTTTTCCGATTTAATATAGGAAATTTATTCACACACATGCTTTCTTTAAGTTCTTATAGTCTCAGCTTACTATTTGACTGTCTAAGTAAAAATATCATTTCATTTGCCTGGATAATTCGATTCCTTACGGTCATTCTATATTTCTTAACAAGCCAGGCTTCGCCCGTTCGGCTTAGGGACCCGCTCCCTTCAACAATCCTTGTCAGAGAATGGAAATACTAAAAAACAACGAATAAAGGTATTTAAATTTTGTGGATACGGATCCCACGTCCAGCAAACAGTCTCAAGCAGAAGAAAAATTATTTTCCTGCCCCCCCCCCCCCGGCGTGCCGGCGTTGCCCGGGATTTTAAGAATGTTTGTTAACCCAAATAAATTTAAAAACTAAACACAGTATAAATTACATAGTAAAAAAAGGCATGTGAAATGTTATAAACATGAATAAAAAGAAAACCCAATATAAAAATATATAAATTTTTAATAAACTCCTCAGAATTCAGCTAGATTTTGCCTTTCATCATTGGAGCAAAAAAAGCTGAAAAGTAAAACTTTGAATGTATACATTTATAATAAACCACTATAAAAAATGGGTGAAATAATTTTCTCGCACCATCAACCTATAAGTAATAAAAGATAGTAATAATTTATAAATAAATTAATAAAAAGATATAATAATTTATAAATAAATTAATAAAAAGATATAATAAATAAATAAATAAATTTATAATATAGAAACAAATTAATTAATTAAATAATATAAAGATATGTATTATAAATATAATATTAATTTCAAACGATTCTTGAAGTCAGGTAGCTTTCAAGAACAGCAAAACACTGTTTCAGAGTTTTAACCTTTGTTGCTACTCTCTACTTCTCTTTAGAGTACAAAAAAATTCAAGAATTTAGTCTGAAAATAACGCTCGAGCATGAAGTATTTATTTTTATAAAGATACATTTCCCTTTTGAAAAAAAGCATTTACTGAACAAATGAACTTCTAAAATGAAAATGGCAACGAAGATCGTTTGTGTACAATCGTGAATTTTAGTTTTGTTATGATTAATAACTTTACTAATTATTGACCGATTTTAATTATTTTAGGCTTTTTGTGACCACCTGAGGGTGGGTAAGAAGAATTTTGAATTTGATTTTACTTTCTTTTAAATTTTTGGACCTCGATTCTCTGTTACGGCTAATTTTTGTGACTGAATCACAAATCACAAAACTGTGCTTAAAGTTTAGACTGATTCTTTTTAGTTAAGATATACTAATTTTTATGCTTGTAAAAGTACATCGTTAATTATAAAATTAAGAACAATATAAATTACAGTATACTAAGCATTCTGAAGTACAGACACAATATGTAATATACCAAATTAACAAAGTTCAGAAAGTAAACAATCGCAAGTTAACGAGGCACATAAGGGTAAATTCCCGGAAATGTAACAGATTCCGTTTACTGTTGTCACTCTTCAAAATCGTTGTTTTTTATTAGTTAAAAATTATTATAATTATTTTAAAGCTCCCAAACTTATCTTAGAATTATCCTAAGGCATTAAAACATAAGTATACGGAGTTTCAACCAGATTCGCCAAGAAATGTAGATTTGTATACGATATATACATACATAAATAGAGACACATTTCTTTATTTATATAGATTTAGAGCTGGTGCGTTTAAGCTTTGTCACATTTTTATCACGGATATAAAAATTCAAACTATTGTACATTAGAAAATTGTGCCTTTACAATTACATAAAAAATATCCATCTATCTGATAATGCCCATTAATACATGACCATATTAAGTACAGCTGAACTAAGTGATATACAATATGAATTTGTAAATGATAAATTAATATGATTTAATTTCGATATGTTATTGTTTGATTTTCACACTGCCAGACAGGGTGATACTCTACACATAAAAAGATGCATCAATTCTGGTTGAAGTAAGAATTTTATTTGTTAAATCTACTAGCTTTGAGAAACACTAGACTAAATATATAGTTTTGGAGTTTACATAAAAACAGGTCTATGGATATACATTCTAAATTAAATTGTTTTATAATCTTTCTGTAGAAAAATCGTACATGGTCAGGAACATACACACATTTAAAAAATTACACGGACAGTATTACCAAGGAATTCAGTTTGACGCGGACTGTATTTTCAACAGAAAGAGGAAATGTAGCAAATTCGCTTACGACATCGCTTATATCCCTCTAAAAACCTCTCTTAACCTGTTACGTAGTTGTGTTTGGATTCACTCAGTTCCTATATACTTCTCTTTAATTAGTTGTACTCATTATGTCATGAACTTAAAATCTTCATTCGAAACTGTTAATTGCACAGTTAAATTTAAAAATTAGGGTAAACGGTCTAAACAGATTTACGTTAACATCTAGCATTAAAAGTGAACTTTTAAGATATTCCTTACATCTACATTTTCATGACCCGATAATTTAAATATCATTGAATTCAATGGAAAAGTAGACTAGAGGTCATAATATTTTAGGTAATGTATAATTCTGAGTTAATATATATAATTTTATACATAGATACCATCTGTTCATTAAAGATCAAGCATCAGAAAAAGGAGTTTTTATGTTACAGGATAATTGAAAAGAATTCTAACATTTAAAACTTATAGAAAAAAAGGAGTATATTCATAATAATAGTGTATCCATAAAGTAAACCCGATTTGTCATATCCGAAGATTTCTCTCCATTGGAAATGAAATCTAGATATCTCCCATTAACCTAAAAATACGTGAAAAATGACCCAAGTCAATTTTATTACACCTATTTCCTGTTCCAGTTAGAGTAAGTAAATCCATTTTTAAAAAATTAAAATAAATATAAACTTCTTTGATGATCGTAAATATAATTCAAACTACTATATAGGAACAACAAATTGGAAATGAACAGTCGAAAGAATAAGTCTACGGAGTTTTACAGTTTAAAATCAATATTTCGGAATGTTTTCCATTACCTTTAGAATAAATCCTATTTTTCCAAATGTATTAAATTTCAAATTTACTCCAGTAATTATAGGTTCAATTAGTTCTGTACATGAAGTTAGGACAGTGCAGAGACTTTAATTTCTAGAATGATTTGTTAGGAATTAATGATATTAATTGCGTATTGATAGATAGTTGCAAATTTTAGACTACAAACTCTGTGTTCATTTATCTTTCTACTTTAAAAATCCTTTTCTCTAATTTTCCTATGTAAGAACAGAAATACCAACTGATTTTCCAACATGTTTATTACATTTGATCTAAACAACTTGGTCTTTTGCATTATATTATCGTAAATATAAATACATATGTATATACAGTGAAAGTTCTCTATCCGGCCACCCCTCAAAACGGCCACTTTTATCGGAACGATAAAAGTGGCCGTTATACGATTGCTGGCCGCCGATAAAAGTGGCCAGATTACGATTGCTGGCCGCCATAGAGAAGTTTCATTGTATATGTATTTAGAGAGAGAGAGAGAAAGAAACCACTATGAACATGGAAATAAAGCGTTCAAAATGATCATGGAATTAGCAGTGCACACGCAGTGTCATGACAATTAGACATACCGTATAGCACAGTGCAAAAGATCCTGATAAAAATAGTGAAATTTGTTCCGTATAAAATCAGTTAAAACCAGTAACTGTTTCTTACCGACAATGACAGTCGTTAATCTTTTATCTTGACTTTTCTTGCCCAAATGGAAGTCGATGACTCCTGGCCGTGGAACATTCCCTGGAGTGACGAGACTCCTTTTTATCTGAACGGAACAGGGAACCCCCAGAATTGCCGAATTTGGGCCTTAGAAAATCCACGTGCCTTCTACACAATTCCGCAACACTCGCCTAAAGTTACCGTCTGGTGTGGATTCACTTCTCAATTTATCCTTGGATCATTTTTTTCGATCTTAAAGATAATTGCCCTGTCACATGTTCTGCAACATCCCTCAGATATCATGATATTCTCGGCAGTTTCGTTT
Organism: Dolomedes plantarius; assembly: GCA_907164885.2. Taxonomy (NCBI): domain Eukaryota; kingdom Metazoa; phylum Arthropoda; class Arachnida; order Araneae; family Dolomedidae; genus Dolomedes; species Dolomedes plantarius. Next base: position 91,940,175 of record OU015494.1, on the reverse strand, counting down.
TACGTCAACTCTAGCAGCGACAGTGCCTTGAGTCTATTACTTTTATGCAGGATGGTGCCCCCTCCCCATAATGTACTCTGTGTGTGGAAGATTTTGCGATAGAATTTTATGGATGAAAGGGTGATTAGCAGATCGTTTCCTACTCCTTGGCCGGCCCGTTCTCCCGCTCTCACTCCGTGTGATTTTTGTTTATGGGGCCTTTTAGAGAACGTTGTTTATAGGGGGAATGTTACAACTTTGGATGACCCGAAGGATCACATAACATTGTATGTTCGACAGTTTACTGGCAACCAGCAATTTGAACACAGCATGCAGTGACAGTAAAATGTTTGCATGATATTAAAAGTTAGGGAGTTGCTGCAGAAACCTAGTGTGACAATAGTCAACACAACAAGGTCAGTCAATTACATGACATGTTAACCATAAAGCAGAACAGTGCTGCACTCCATAAATGAAAAGGTGAAGTGAGTACCCGTGCACTGGTACACACTAATGGAGCAAATAAATTGGTTAAAAATTGGTTATAAATTGGTATTCTTAATTACCAGAATGCATTTAAGCATTTCTCTATATATCTCCCATAATAAAGATAGGTGGCCAGCCTTCTTATTAAATTATTGTGAATCAAGGTCAAAAAATGTGCAATATTGGCACAGAGTATTGGCTCATAAGTAAGGCAAAAAGACAAATTGATTTAAAAGAATGTTTCATACAAAATTGTCCATCAAGGGATCAAAAATTAAACATATGTACTTAAAAAAAACAATTGACCATACACATAAATAATAATAGAAATGACCATACACATAAATAATGAGAGCAATTGTGCCTGTACAAAATTATGTAAAGCAAACAAGACAAACAGAAAGGCACATAATGAGTGTATAGATATCCAGTTGCACATATTAATACGTGTAACCTGAGTGATTATCATCTGGTGAGTAACAGGAACTATTAAGTAGCTTAACAATAAAAAGGACTTGTGAGGATTATGAGGAGACAATCTTCCCACGGGGACGCAAGTTGTATCTCCGGGGTGGCGAGGCAACAGGTACCACAGGAACATCATCACTTATATCTGCTACATGTTGACTTTGGTCAGCTGGAAGCGTTTCACGCTGTTCGACCACAGGAGAGACATCAGGATTCTGTTCTTGGATAGTAGATTCTGGAAGAGGTGAGACCAAAGGACTCAAACATTAATTATCGCACAAGTTAACATTAGTTTGTCTGGGTGGAGCACAGAAAAGAAGGTTTATGTGTCTCCTTAGTAGAGGTGCTTTAGGATTTTCCCATTCTTGAATAAGGATAACAATTTTAGAAATAACCTTTTTTACAATATATGGACCCTTATATTTTGAATTGAACTTATTTGGCGACTTAAGGTATACTGTATCACCAACAGAAAACTTACGCAGATGCCTTTTGGCATTAACTTTAGTATTTTGGCTATTTTGGGCAGATTTTAAATTTTCAAAGGTTTGCTGCATCAATGTTGCAGTGGTATCACACAAGTTCTGGACATAATGAGATACATCAAGATGAGGCATATTACAATCAAAGTTAAATGTATTAGTTATTAAAGGAAGTGCCCTTCCAAAATGCACAAGATTAGGTGATGCCTTAGTGGCAGGGTGAATTGAAGAATTATATATTGCACAGTGTAAGGCGAGAGCATGTCTTAGTGACACTCCAGATTTTTGTAAGGCATAAATGGTGTTTTTAATGGATCTGTTTACCCTTTCTGAAATTGCATTTGCTTCAGGGTGATAAACAGTTGAATGCTTTAACTGAATGCCAAACTTTTCAGTGAAGGTATTAAATACAGCAGAGGTAAATTGAGTACCATTATCAGTTAACAATGTCTCAGGCCGACCAAAAATATTGATGTAATTAAATAAAGCTTCTACCACATCATTTGCCTTGATCCTCCTTAGGGGATACAGTTGAAGATGGCGAGAAAAATTATCCACAATATTAAGCACAAACACATTATTTTCAAATGGGCCTAGGATATCCATGGATACTATCTGCAAAGGCCTTTCAGGAATGGGACTAGTCTGAAGTGGAGCTTTATGTATGTTTAAATTCTTGCTGGTAGCACAAGTTGAACAATTTCTGATAAATAGCTTGACCTTCTGAAACAGACCAGGAAAGAAATATCTTTTGGAAACAAGCTGGAATGTTTTTGCAACACCTAAATGAATAGTGTGAGCAATTCCAATGGCCTTAATAAGTAAGGACTCAGGTAGACAAATCCTCTCCCCATGGTGACCATCCTTTGTAGTCATGAGGACCATAGAGTCTTTGTAGATTACAAACTGTCTGTCATCAGAACTTCCATGATTTATAATCTTATTATAAATGGGACCAAGCTTTTTTTCTTTAATTTGTGCAGACAATACCTCCCCTGGTGTTATTTCGTTTAATAGACTATTTTGCACAGTTGTCAACCTTAAGACCTTTTCAAAAACTATTTACTTATTCAGTGTGCCCTGGTTATCATTTACACTATTATCAATATAAAACACATTATTAGATTTACATAAAAAAGATGGTAAAAACTTGTGAGTTTCTTCTTTACCATGACCATACCTATTAACAGGCTCAACCAAGGAATTATTTACAGAATTATGATTACCAGATTGCACCACATTACAATTAGAGCTATTATTCACAGTATGAGTATTAATGGATTCATGATTTATACAAGGCAAAATTTCATTTGATTGTAAGATTTCAGGATGAGATTCAAGTGTTTGAGTGACAACATTAGGTTCTCTGGATACATAATCAGGCATAAAATTTTGTTTACCAGGTATATGGAAAAAAGTGAAAGTGTACTCACTTAAAGTCATTAACCACCTAGTTATGAGGTTGGTAGGAGAACTAGTCTTCCTGTAATGCTTAAGAGGTTTGGAGTCAGACAAAATATGGAAATGACGGTTATAAAGGTAGTGTCGAAAGGCTTCACAAGCTTTCACAATCGCCATTAACTCCAGTTTAATTGCTGGATAATTAGATTCGGCTTTATTCAAAGTGTTGCTGAAGTATGAGATTGGGTGGAACTGGTAATTTATTTTCTGAAGCAAAACAGCAGAAATTGCTTGCTTAGAAGCATCAGTATTGATATAAAAACTGGCACTCCAGTCTGGCTGGATAACAAAAGGTGCCTTGAAAAAAATGGCTTCGAGCTGTTGAAAAGCCTGTAGTTCCTCAGGATCCCATTTGAGGGGAACAGATGGTGAAGTCATCACATTTAATGGGTACATGAGTTGAGCATATTTAGGTATTAAATGTCGATAATATCCACATAACCCAATAAAGCGTTTAAGATGTTTCTTGGTTTTAGGAGGTTCAAAAGCAGTGATTTTTTGGATATTGGCAGACACTGGAAAAATTTTACTATGAGCTATTTTGAAACCTAGATAATTAATTTCTTCTGTGTGAAAAGTACATTTCTGAGGACAATCAGTTAATTTATATTTAATGAACAGATTGAATAATACCCCAGTCAAAATAGACCCGATTTTGACGAATGGCTAAAAAAAATATGAAAGTTTTGAAATTTGGTGGAGATGTTTGTTTAGGCATGCTAATGAACATACTAAAAGTCCCCACCGATCAGACTTGAGCTTTCGCCTCCATCTTGTAAAATGTGTACACTTTTTTGGTTTTTTGGAAATATCTTTAAAAATATTGATTTTATAAAAAATAATTAAATGCAAAAATTAAAGAACATTAAATTATGAACAAAAATCATTCATAACATTTTTTTATATGTCTAACAGGAACAAAGATAATTGACTTTGAAAAGAGCGCACTATCACACCTGAGACGCTCAAGCGCGGTTCCCCATCACGGTGGGGGGAGATACCCGCGCATGTGCATACCATAATTAGCCAAATTAGTTTTAAACACAATTGAGAAGGTTTTTTGTATTTTTTCAAATAATTAGGGAAATATTAACTTTACGTAAAAAAAGTTTATTTCAAAAATTAAAAAACATTAAATTATGTACAAAAGCGATTTTATACATTTTTGTCGTAAACATAGCAGGAAAGAAGATATTGACTATAAAATGCGCGTTGATAATGGAGGTAGCTTCTACAAAAAACAATGCACAAAAAACATATATTATATTTTTTAAGTCTAACACGACCAAAGATAATTGACTTTGGAAAGAGCGTACTATTACACCAGGGACGCGCATGCGTGGGTGCCCATCGCGATGGCTGGAAGACACGTGCATGTGCATATCGTAAGGCGCCAAATCGGTCTTACCCTAGTATTTTCCTAGCCAGTTAATTGTTAGTCACCCTTCCGTGTGCGTCTGTGAATAATGGCTGATACGGAACTATGTTTTATAAGTAAAAAATTAATGTCAAATGATGATTTCGTGAATGTAGGAGAAAATGGGATCGACGCTTTAAAGAGAGCTAATGTCCAAAGAAAAGACAATAAGTATGAACAGTTGGAACATTTAAAATCTGTTTCGGTTCATTCCTTGTGTCAGATAAATTACACCAGACCAGGAAATATAAAAGTTGATTAAAAAAAAATGCAGAAATCGCGTCAACATCCCAAAGTGAAGAGCGCGCGGTAAGTTTACGATCTTTTTTACCTCAGTTCGATTTTCGAACAAAATGTTTCTTTTGTACGGCAGTGATAGACAAAAGGCAGTGATTTCAAAGCAAGACAAAAGAAAAAAACCAACTGACAGACGAAGAACTATATACGAAGTTAGGAGTCTCGAAATGAAACACAAAGTTCTTGAAGCTGCAGAGAATAGACATGACCAGTGGGGAGAGGAAGTTCAGTGTCGTATAATAAACGTTGCTGATTTAGTTGCAGCTGATGCTATTTATCACCAAGATTACTTCATGACTTTTTTTCTACACACTGCACCAATCAGAAAGAGAGGGCGCCCTGAGTCGGATTACGCCTCAGCAGCTGTAGACGAAATATCCTTCTTCCTTGATAATAATGACGACTGTCAATTCTCACTATCTGAACTCAAATCTCAAATTACAGGGCTAGTTCCAGATGACATCACTTTGAGAAATAAGTTGAAACAAAAATACGGGGATGGCATTATTTTTGCTTCAAACTCCAAAAAAGTTACTGTCATATGTTTACGTAATACTGGAATGAAAGTCTTATCAGACTCTTGGCACGACAAAAGGATACGAAATGATCGTGAGGAGCGTCTACGAATAGTACAAACTGCTGCAGCCATAATAAAAGAAGATATCCAGACACCAGTTTATGACACTCATTGCTACCCTCCAAGTAATAATTTTTTCAGAGATGTGAACAAGGGAATTCCAGAAAGCCCAAAATCTTTTTTGGAGCACTTGATTATTAAAAAAAAGATTACTAAGGCGGAAAAAAAGTCACTTCAATAGCTCACGTCATTATATCAGCGCTAAAGCCACGATCATTTATGTCTCCTCTGCTCAATGGTCTTGATTTATTTTTGTACAAAAAGTTCTGCTCCAAGAATTTAATAACAATGCTCTCGAATTTGGGATTTTGTTCTTCTTACTATGAAGCCCAAACACTTGAGATGTCAGCCATAAATCATCCGCAACCCCAAATGCGATGGGATCATTCTGCCAATTCGCATTTGACAATGCAGATTTCAATGTGTCGACAATCAATGGCCTGAATACGTTTCATAGCATGGGAGGCATTGCTTGTTTTACTCCAGCGTCAGCAGTGGAACCCGGGACGAAGATAAATAAATTAACCGAACTTACATCCGCATCGACCATAGGCAAAATGGGAATCATTCCTCTAGAAACGTTTGAAAATTTTCGAGGGCCTGGGTTACAAACAATTACTATCGAAGATTTGAATGTCTTAAATCCTTTAGCGGAAGATTTACCACTGCCTAAACCATCTAATATCTCCTGGATGTGTACTAAGTGGTTAGGTCTTCCACAGATACCTGAATGGAAAGGATTTTTCCATTATATAACCAGCAACCAGCCTTGTGAAAAGACCAAAGTAATACCCCTTCCTTTTGTTAATTTACCACGAAGCAAGTATGACACCATTTTCACTGAGCTGAAATTTGCTGCCCAGCAGTGTGTTAAAATGCACCAAAAGTCTTGCATACTCACGTTTGACCAACCACTGTATATTAAAGCTCGAGAGATAGTCGCAGCAACATCCAATCCATTATTATCAAGTTGTATTGTGAGGCTTGGTGGATTCCATCTTTTAATGTCATTCTTAGGCTGCATTGGGTACATAATGGCTGGAAGTGGGTTGAAAGAAATACTAACTTTGATTTATGCACCTACGTTAGTAGAAAAAATGTTGCCTGGCCATGCATATGCTAGGGCAGTCCGAGCTCATTTATTGACCCAAACAGCTTTAGCAAAAATAATTTTTGACGGCATGGACATATCGGATTTGGAATGTAAAAATCTCCGTGAGTTCTTTCGAGATTTTGCTACTGAACCACCATCGCAAGAAACCTTAAACGCACACACTCAAATACGAGCCATCGAAATTAAAATGAGGAAGACTTTGGAGCACCTGAAAAAGAAAGGCCCAACTGCCTGTATGGCTGGAAGCGTCAAGAGAAAATTCTTGTGCCCATCACAACTATGGATGCAATAGCTCCCGATTCCGTTTTAAACATGGTGTTTTGCAACTGTAAGACTGACAATGGAGTAAGATGCGGATGTCGGAAAGCAGGCATCAACTGCACAACGGCCTGCAATAATTGCAATGGGGTATGTCAGAATGGCATCACCCCTTTTGATGATGACGATCGAATGAAAGAAGTTGATGAATGACCCGATGCTAGCGGATCCATAGACGATCTATACATGCCTGACGAAGGGGAAAATCCCGTACCGAAAAAAGCACGTAAATCCTGAAGTAGGTAAGCTTGAACAATTATTCGCAATGGAAATCTGATAGTGAATACCCCCAAGTTTACTACATTCATGTATAAAATTAATAATGATTAATTATCTACATAGCCAAAAACATTATGTCTATTTTGTTGTGTTTAAAGAATGCCGAAATGTGGGAGAGGTTAGATATTCAAAGAAGAGCGCCTGCAACGAGACTTTAAAGCTACCTCCATTATCAACGTGCATTTTATAGTCAATATCTTCGTTCCTGTTAGGTTTACGACAAAAATGTATAAAATCGTTTTTGTACATAATTTAATGTTTTTTAATTTTTGAAATAAACTTTTTTTACGTAAAGTTAATATTTCCCTAGTTATTTGAAAAAATACAAAACACCTTCCCATTTAGTGTAAACCTAATTTGGCTAATTATGGTATGCACATGCGCGGGTATTTCCCCCCACCGCGATGGCGAACCGCGCTTGCGCGTCACATGTGTGAGAGTGCGCTCTTTTCAAAGTCAATTATCTTTGTTCCTGTTAGACATATAAAAAAATGTTATGAAGGATTTTTGTTCATAATTTAATCCTCTTTAATTTTTGCATTTAATTATTTTTTATAAAATCAATATTTTTAAAGTTATTTCCAAAAAACCAAAAAAGTGTACACATTTTCCAAGATGGCGGCGAAAGCTCAAGTCTGATCGGTGGGGACTTTTAGTATGTTCATTAGCATGCCTAAAAAAACATCTCCACCAAATTTCAAAACTTTCATATTTTTTTTAGCCATAAAACCTATTTTGACTGGGCTATAAGGTTTTAAGTTTAAGAGAAGTTTCCTCAAAAGAATTACTACAAATGACAATATCATCTTGGTATGCAAACACACCAGACAATTTGGATTCTTCTATTACAGAATCAATTAGTGCCTGGAAAATTGAAGCTGCAGTCTTCAACCCAAACACCAATCTTTTGTAACGAAAGGATCCCCACATTGTAGTGAAGGTTAACTTATCATGATATTCCTGAGGTAAATTAATTTGATGATAAGCATTTTTAAGATCAACAGAAGAAAAATATTTAAACTGAGCCATGGATGAGATTATATCCTGGATTTTAGGTAGAGGGGAAGACGAGTTCTGGATAATTTGGTTAATTAGTCTCAGATCTAAAGCTAATCTGAAAGCAACATGACCCGAAGAGTCAGGCTTCTTCTTGACCAGAAGCATGGGACAAGCCCACTCAGATACACACCTCTCTATGATTCCAGCTGCCTGAAGTTCCTCTAATTGCCTCTTTGCTTCAGTTTGCAAAGATTGGGGAATTGGGAATGGGAGAGTTTTTACGGGGAAATCATGAGAAAAGTTCAATTTAGGAATTATTTTATCGGTGTGACCAAGAGTGCTGAGAGATGCAGAAAAAGCTGCAAAATTATCACTTAAAATGGTGGACAGAGATTGTCTTTGACACTGTGATAAATGATTTAAGTCAAAATTAGTAACAGAAAACTCTTTACGTCTAGCCTCTAACATTTCACCAGATGGTTGAATTACATTAACTGATTCATAAGTATCATTAGTATTATACATGAGATTACATTGTTCAGAAGTATTTGAATTTGTGCATAACAACGAACACTCATGTTTGTTTAAATTAGATACATGATCATTTTCAATCCGTGCATCCTGCAGTCTGCCAACTGCCATATTTTTTTTTGAGATGTACTGAGGCATTAGACACAGTAGTTATACATATAAAAAATTTGAAATCTTTGCCTTGATTAATATACTCATGAACTGATGGATATACAAGAATATTATTATGGGTTGAAGGTTCAAACATAAAGTAGTTGTTGACATTATCATTACTATGTATCTTAGCACCCACCTGTACATATTTACATTCATTAGGTGGTACAATGATTTTTTGCATTAATTTTACAGTATTATCAGGTAATGTATTAGGTGAGCTGGTCGCAATACAGTTTTTTACACAATGTACACAATTACTACAGTTATTTTCACAGTTAGTATTGTTATAATTAATTTCAGACACCACATTTTGTTGATTTTCGGGTAATAAAAGTACAGTAATATCATTAATTTTTACAGATTTTACAAGGGTATCTACGATAACCCTATTAGCATTAATGAAGTCATAGCCAAGCAAGAATCAAAATTGTTTATCCTGAATATCAGTGACAAAGAATGACTGTTTGATAAATTTGTTTTGAATTTTAAATGTTAAGATTATACAAGCAGAGAAATGGATTTTAGAGTTAAGTGTTGATATGACAACACTTCTAGAAATATTTTTATAATGTAAACTGTCCTTATTTTTGTAAAAGAACTCACTATCAATCAAAGAGATGGAAGATCCTGTGTCTATTAATACATTACAGTTAAAATTGTTAATCTTTAATTCAATTAATGGAAGTACAGGATTCCTAGTTGACACATTAAAATTAAGATGCAAGGTATTATCATTATTAGAAGCTTCACTAAACTCAGTCTGTGTATTAGCATGACTCTGCATTCTAATTAAACAGTTGGTTTGAGTAGCAACAGTTTTAGCTATTATAGGTTCACTCTGAGAGTTTACATTATAGTCAAAGGAGTCATTAACTGATGGATGAGGCAAAAGTTGAGAACTGACACCATCAGGTACATCAGCTCTCATTGAGCGTTTAAAGAATTACTACTATATGAAGCAGCATTCGGATTAAGATCAGACATATAATTACTGCGATTATGACTTCTATATGAATTAGGTCTGCCATTATTATTTACATTATTTCTTCGAGGGTAATTATTAGGCTGATTTTGCAAGGCATGCTTTAGTTTAAAACAATTCTTGGCAGTATGCCCTGCCTTCTCGCAAAATTGACAGATCATTCTCTGCTTAGGCTTGAACTTACTATTATTAGAATTATTGTGACGTACCCTGTTATTATATTTATAGCTTACATTATTATTTTTTACATAATTACATTTTTGTGGGCTTACACTAGAAACTATCTGCGAGTCATTTTTTGTACACTGGGAACTTGATCCCTGGTCTAAAACCTGAAGTTTTTGTTTCAGAGCTGACATTTCCTGTTTTAACAAAAAAACTTCAGCACAACTATCCACCGCTTCAGAACTTGAAGCTCCAGATACATAAGAGTCAATGGATTGAAGTGTTTGAGCTCTCCTTACAGCAATAGAAAACTCCTTTACATCCTCTTTTAAAAGCTGAGTTTTAATTGAAGAGGGTAAAGCAGCCATCAATTGTACAAATTTCAATGAATCGATGGTATTCCTATCCTTGATTTGTGGATAGAGTTTTGTTATGTGCTGAGACAGTCTATAAGCAAAGTTTTTTATTGATTCACCTGGTAGAAAATTTAACGTCACACATGCATAATTAGTGCTGTCCTCCTCATTCAGAAAAAAAATCACTGAGTTCATTAAGCACTACGTTTGGGTCATCAGACTGTAACAGGTCTTGGGATGAGCTCACAAATTTTAATGTAGCACCGATCAGTTTGGATTTTATAAATGCAGCGGTGTGCGTTGCTGACCACTTATTTAAGTCAGAGACTTTAGTTACTTGATGTTTAAACAAATTAAATGTTTCATGGTCGCCATCCCATGGAGTAATATTAATTTGAAACGGATGTGAATTAGCCATCATACTATTATTTGATCTAGGCATAAGGCTAAAACAAGTTATGACTAACACAGGCGAGGGAACAAAAATATGTCAGCAGTGAAACAAACAAAAAAGACGGTAAGTTTAGCTTTCCTCAAATAATATTTTAAATATTAAAATAACACATAATACGACAAATAAAAATGATAGGTGACATGTGCATATACTTATGAAAAATACGACACTTACTAGTTAAAAGCAAAATAGATTCGAAATGCATACATAATTACACACACTATAATAAATATGAATTCAATAAATAGGAAAAATGACTCACAGATACTAAAACACTGGTTGAACGTGTTAACAAAATTTAAGAAACATTTCCAATTTAGTATAGATACAAATTTACACAAAAAAATTAGCATACTATTCTTGAGTCAGGGAACCACACCAAACATAAATTACTATTTGCAATTAACTCCAAGCTGGTAACACGGCTCCATATGTTACGGAATATAAATTATGTTACGGACTATATATAAATTGTGAACTTCAAATATTGAGGGATAGCTACATGTTAAGAATTAACAATGGGAAAATAATTGATAATGTGAATTAATAATTAGGTTGAGTGACTTATACAACATTTACATTTATATTGATGGGAGTATTTGCACCGATGCATGTGCATTAAATTAGATGTAACAGGATTACAAAGTAACCTGAAGCATGCGGCCATGTGCCAAAACTAGAAAAATGCTAACGTGCATAAGCAATGAAATTGCACAAGATGGCAAACAGTATAGTGGAAATTTTAAGCATTGTGTAGATTAGAGTAGATGATAGATTTATCTAGAATAGAATACATATCCTGCACAATTTACAAAGAAAAGAATGGCCTGACTCACTGAATAGTTTAATTAATAGTTTTATTAAAATTAGCATTTAAAAAAACATAAAAGTAATATCTGTATGGTCAATGGCAATGATAAAAAAAATACTCACATAATACACATTTTCAAGATGTCACTCTTTCCTCACATGGGAAACGCTTAGGCTTGGCCTAGTCAGCAATACAAACGACACCCACGTCGAGAGAGAAAAAAATAGGTCACTGCCTGTCCGCTGGAACCTGTCTTAGCCACCATTGTAGCGCGCCCACTTGGCGCGATGGTTAGCTTGGGCCAACGCCAAAGGCTGCCATATTGGTGGTTGATCGCCATTTAGGCTATTTTACAATTATCACCCTTATTTATAGCTACAAAAAAAGGGGATTGCATTAAGATGAATCTAATTAATAGGTAGAATGAAAGTTACGAATAACTATTCGTGACAGTGCGTAACAAATAAATTATTCTTGATTTAGAATTTGTAGCTTGTTTAATTTATTTCTATTTAATGCTCCCCCTAACGGACATTTTTTGAACTTTTATTTTAGGAATCTTTCAGCGCATCCTTTACATTGTCTATCTGCAAAATTTCAGCTGAATCCGCCTTTTCGTTACAGCTACAGGGGGCTCTGAATAGACCAAGTTTAGTTATAATCACCTGGTACTTTGCATTCGACAAAGAATAGTTCTCTAGATTTCTAGGATTCACTGATGTCATCTCTTTCTCGAGTAACTTGAAACGGACGTCCCTGTGTTCGTTTTTGAGATGCATTTGCGGTAGCATAGATGCCTAGAACTAAAAAAAGCTTTACGAAGGACTTTCATGAAGTCTTCAGTGGTATGACGTCATACCGCAAGATCGCTAGCTAAGTAATACGCTATCGGAGTGAAGCGGCCATCTTGGAGACCTTCGGAGGGCAAAATTAAGAAATCCTATGAACACCAAAACGGCCTCCGTCTTGTGGAGACTTTTGCTCGAAACCTATTGATACTTAAACAAATTCCTGCTATGTAAACCTTAGTTTATTTAAAATCTGCGATGTTTGATAAAAATTACGTCTCGAAATGCCATTTTAATAAGAAAAACTATAGATATTATTTAGTTTCGAAAGGCACCTTACCAAAATCTACCCAGTAGGCATTAAGTATATTAAAATACACAATTATGATAACCCTTGTCTGCTAACCTCCTAAATCTGAGGTTCCCAAACTTATTTGGTTGACCGCCTCCTTTTCAAACGAAAAATTAATTAGCGTCCCCTGCAAATTTTTCTTCCTAACCTAAAAAAAGATATCAGTGACCGTATCAACCCGGGATGCATATTTTGAAAGACTTACGATCTCGGCACTCGCTTGCCGGTTTGACGAAGGCATCAGTTTCGCCATTTGTTGACTTATATAGGAATCTGTTTATTATAAGTTTATTTTTTACTTCTACGTAATTAAGGGCCTGTTCACATAGGAGTCCGTTGCGTTGCGTTAAGGAAAAGATGACGTTGAGACGAAAATAAACCAATCATAGGCGTTAAAAATTTCATTGCTAATCGTTTGGAGGCATATAATTGGTTTATTTTAGTCTCAACGTCATCTTTTCCTTAACGCAATGCAACGGACTCCTATGTGAACAGGCCCTTAGTATGTTTTAAACTCTGGATTACATATGTAACACAGGATTTAAAGAGATTTTAACAAAATAAATAAATGAATAAATTGAAATAAGTATATTATTGAATTTTAAATTTACTTTCTTCAAATATCCACAATAATTTTAATTTTAAAATTTGTAATATGTTAATTAGAAAATAAATGTATTTAATAAGCTTTAATTAAAAAAATTAAGTTGCATCAATTAAACAATTTAAAGTTTTAAATTCCAATAATTTAAATTTATTTTAATATATAATTTTTAAAAAATTAAATTTTAAATTAATCAAATTTTTAAAATATAAAAATTTATTTTTATTTGTTACATTTTTATGCTAAATTATTGAATAATTGAGGGAATGATGCTGAGTATGAAGGAATGACAAATCACTATTAAAGTTGACTATTTTCATATAACAAACTAGTTTTGATGTAATTATTAGTAGGCAAGAATAATACATTATTTTAATAATGGTTTATTTAATTATAGTAAAAATTTTATCCATAAATAGGCACATGTAAAATTATTTATCAAGAATTTTATATTGGCTTTCTCTGCTATTACAAGGTATAGGCTGGGGCAGTTCAGATTTTATACCTATCAAGCTCTAAGCATGAATGTCCTTTGTTGAGGGTCATGCATATCTGTAGTTTCCTGGTGAAACCATTACATTTAAAGCGAAATTTTCAATGTCTATTAACCTTTTCCTTACGGGGTGGGATAGCATGTATCCCAAGAATACGAGCCGAAGAATAAAAGAAATATATAAATAAATAAATAAATAAATAAATAAATATATATATATATATATATATATATATATATATATATATATATATATATATATATATATATATATATAATATATATATAATATATATATAATATATATATATATATATTCATTTTGGGCCCGTATTCATGGGATACATGCTATCCCTCCCCGTAAGGAAAAGGTTAATAGGATCTCTCCAGGATACAGTGTTTTATCCTAATTTATCATCACCTTCTCACCAACTTTGTATTTAGTGTTTTTGATCTTTTGATCTTTCTTTGCTGTAGATTTTTTTTGTTTTATTTTCAGAATTTAATTGAAAATAAGTGCTTTTGAAAATCTTGCACTGAAAGCAAGAAAGTGAATGAAAGTCTAGTACTGTATGTGCTGAAGTATATACAATCTGATAAAAATGGTTCTAAATCTTTTTCAAAACAAATATGATTACTTTCAATTATACAAAACAAGTACGATTACTTACACATCTTAATTTTTTTTCTAATTTTCTACGCTTTAAAACATATTGTATTAAGTAATTTTGTGTTTTCAAATCAGGAATACTGTATTCAATGCAATATTTTAACATGAACCCATACAGATCCCACTTTCAAATTTATACAATGATTTCAGTACTATATAAAGTATTATTCAAAAAAATTTGAAAATTTTTGTCGCGGCGCATTTTGAAAAATTCAAATTTTAAAGTCAAATAAAATAAATTTTTCTTAGCCCAAATTGTGTTATATATCATTGAAACAGGTCTTGAAAATTGCTTTAAAATGCTACCAATATCAGCTCTCTAGCTCTTATTGTTGAAATTTTTTGGATAATTGAATAAAAACACAAGGAGTGCGGTAACGAAGAAGTGAAAACATTCTTTCACTTCTGAATGTATTTGATTTCGTAATGTCATTTCGTAATGTCTGAATGATTATATTTGGATGTAAATATATTTATACATAGCATATTTATACATGTATATAGCGTAATACATGAATATATAATATATTTATATTAAATTGAAATAGACTGAATTTGTTAAATTTGAATTTTTTCTTATTTATTGAAATAGAATGCAAAAATTTTTTGCGCTTGAGTAATTTGTATGATTTTTTAATATGATTTTCTTTAATTTTAGTGACGCTATCTACTGGAAAAATAAACTAATAACATAGGTTTATAATTGAATTATCTTTCCTTCCTTTTTTCGTTGGCTTTGCAAAATATGAAGTAACAACCCAACAAACACAGAGGCATCGGGCCGGGGTCGGAAGATTCCGGCCAGCCAATTTTCCACTGCCGGGACGGCGCATTAGGTGAGTATCGTTTACGTCACGGTTGTGTCCTCTCGCCCGCAACTACCCCGTCGAGTGCTGGGCCGCTTCCGGTAGGAATCGAGCCATCGTTCATCCGACTGCGAACCGTGAGGCAGCCGCGAGGAAGCAATCGATGCTGACAGAAAGCCGGCGCGTAACCGGAGGTTCACGGGCGCAATAATTGGTGTTACGGGAGCAATAATTGGTGTCGACATACCGTCATCTACCCATCTCGTAAACAACAATGTGCCGTAGGACCGGGCATCATGCCTGCATTCTACCAGAATCAGACCGCCGGCATTTTTTCAAAGTTTTGCGTAGGACCCTTTCGTTTATATGCATATTTTTATCATTTATTACATTGACGAATAACATCTAATATCAACCCTTTCAGATTTTATTATTATTATTTTTTTTGCCTTCATATTTCTAGTATTCTTTCCAGTTTTGCCTTATGTACACTGCTGGCCACCCAAATTGCAACACCAAGAAAGACAAGAGATATCACAACAAAATTTATTTTGTAGATAACATGTTGACCAAGTATCAAATGATTAAATTTATAGACTTCTGTGAAGTGTGGTTCCTGCCAAAATCAGTAGCCAGAGTAGCCGCCATTGTTGGAGATCACCGCTGCCACACGCCTCGGCATTGATTCAAAGAGACTTTGGATGTGTTCTTGGAGTACAGCACACCAAGCAGCTTCCACACGTTGCCAAAGTTGATCTGCTGTGGCAGCTGGGGATGGAATCTGGGTCAGTCGTAGAGCAACCATGGTCATACGTATAGAAACCATTGCATGTTTTCTATCGGCGAAACATCCGGAGAGCAAGGCGGCCAGGGAAGCAATTCAATCTGGCGATTGACGAAGAACTGTTGGACAATGCGTGCCACGTGTGGTAGCGCATTATCCTGTTCAAATATGGCTGTGGGAAAGCCCTGAAGGTAAGGAAGGACAACTGGCTCCAACACCTCGGAGATGTAGCGCTGGCTGTTTAAAGTACCGGCAATGCGTACTAGAGGTGTGCGAAAGTGATATCCAATACCGCCCCATACCATACTACCCGGTGCAGGACCAGTGTGGCGGTGCATAACGCAGCTGTTCAGCATCCTCTCTTCACAGTGTCTCCGGACTCTAATGCGACAATCGTGGTGTTGCAGACAGAAGCGTGGATCGTCAGTAAAGACAATTTCATTCCATTCTGCCGTCCACATCCTTCTGTCATCGCACCATTGGCGGCGGAGACGTCTGTGGTTCTGCGTCAAGGGTAGACATAGCAATGGACGTCTTGCGGACAGACCACTCTGCTGTAAACGGCGTCGAATCGTACGCACAGACACTGGATGATGCGTTACAGACTGCATGTGCTGTGCTATGGTTCGATATGTCACTGAGCGATCCGTCACTGCCATGCGCACAATTTGCCTGTCATCACGTGAAGTGGTGCACTGAGGTGGATGCGATCGAACACGCCAGTCCGTCGTACCCTCCTGCATCCAACGATCACATATCCGCATTACAGTTGTTTGGTTTCGTCCAACACGACTACCGATTTCCCTGAAAGATAATCCACAATCTCGGTAGGCCACTATCCTTCCTCTGTCGAACTCGATACTTGATCAAAAGATGATAGCTGTTTTCGACGAGGCATAATTGATCGTTTTTAGAGAAAACCACAAGAAAAACACAATTGCCGAACTTGAAATCGTCGAAATCTCCAAGCCTTAAATAGCGCTTTGAAGTGGTGCCACAGACGCGAGTGATGTGCGTCTGCGCTGAAATTCTAATCATTTGCATATCTCACCTCCGCTAATGCATGTTGTAAACTTCATGTTATTTGCATGTTTCCTTCAGGGTGTTGCATTTACAGTGGCCAGCAGTGTATTTTTAGGTATTACCAAATACTGATCTTTGTTATTACCTAAAAATTTGCATATGAATCACAAGTTTACTTGTTAGAACAAAACCTCCTTTTGTATTAAGATACATTTAGCGAAATTTGAAAGTTAAGATAACATTAATACAAACCATTAAAGCTAAATCTATCTTTCCAGTCGATCTAAGGTTCCTGTTTTTTTTTTTTTTTAATTTAGAATGAGATATAGTATGTAAAACAGTAGTATGTATTTATTCTTTCCATTCATATTATTGCATTTCATCCAAAGAAATGCTATGAAAACTTGCTCAGAAGAATTTATTTAAATTATTTTTTGGTGTAGAGTTAATAAATGCTCTACAGATAAGAAAATTATTTTTTGCATAGTTTTGTGAATTAAAGAGTAATTCATTAAATTCTTATAAGTAATTTTTAAAAAATATTTTCTTTATATTATATAGGACATTCAATATCCAACACTTGATAGTAATAGTTTTGAGAAATAGTACTATGATAGTAGTATTTCTCAAAATTACAATAGAAGATAATTATAGAAACACATGTTTTTAAATACAGAAATGAGCTGATTTAAAGTAAAAATAGTTTATTTAGAAAGTACATAGCATGTGATAGTAATTTAATTTAATTGGATTATGAACTATTTAATTGTGGTTAGTACATTGTTTGACACAAAGGATTAGTGATTACTCATGTGTATGATCACAAATCAATTTATTAATTATCAACACACTATTTATACAATTCACATTATTCATTATTGACTTCCTATCATTACTCTTTTCTCATGTTAATACAATACATATATATACCTCATATCACTTATACTTTTATTACTCAATCTCATTATTTGATTATTCGAAGCTTTAACAGAATACATATGTATACCTCATATCACTTATCCTTTTACTACTCAATTTCATATTCACACTATATATACCATTAACATTACCATTAACATTATTGACCTCCTATCATTACTCTTTTATCATGTTAATACAATACATATATATACCTCATATCACTTATACTTTTACTACTCAATTTCATATTCTAACTATTATTATACAAAACCAGAAATATTTGGTGACATATATCTATGACAACATGCAATATTAATCGCGGCTACTATCATCCTCCTAATCTAACTGAGCATCAGCACAAGATCACGAAATAAACAAAATCCCGTAGCTGATACTTGCACGGCTCGGGGGAATCGTGAGGGACTATAGGTGGCTTGCGGCGGTCATCTGTGGCACAAGGACTATACACTCTGGACTGTGGTGGCTGGTGGCAATCATCTATGCATACGAGGCTCCGGGACTCTACAACATCTTGGTAGCGGGCAACGAAGGGGTGCGGCATGGGAGAGTTCTGGGGCTAAGCCTTCTAGGGCTAAACTATCGGCTGGTCGCCAGATCGACTTCGCTCCTGGGGTCATTAGGCGGACGCATTTAGTTTAGGTCAGCGCGGAAGGCTTTCGGCTCAAGTGATCCTTCGATCGCGAGACATAACATTCATTGGCACGTGAGGGCTTACACCTCTATCTTCTTTAGTCGACTGCGGCCCTTTCCGTCTTTCTTGACTCCGACTTCTCCTCAGCGGATTCTAAACTTCATCTGCCTCTCTGATTTTCCCCACTATATCTCTCTCTGATTTTTTTCAGCCATCTCTATCTTTTTACTTAACTCCCCCACTTCATTCTAGGCTTTCCATTGGTGGCCACCTCCTGACCAATGGGTAAATATGTATACCCTTTATTGGCTCCAACTCTTTTTTTATAATAATATCTCCTCCACTCAAAATTGAAGGGGGCGTCAGTCATTGCACCCTTCTGGAGAATTCTCACGCCCATACATTCTCACGCTTCTATTCCGACCCCCTACCGATCTCCTAACGCATTGAAGCTCGTAAAGTCTTAACTCATCCTTAACTAATATCAAATTTCGCACCCCTTCGTTTCCTATTTCTGCCTGTTCAGATCATAAATTGCAGCTGGCTGCCGCTCCTTGCCATCAATTTTCGACCGTTCCCCTTTCACACGCCAATTCTCGTCTCCCTTTCTGACATAAGCAGATCGTAAATTACATCTGTACATCATTTATCCACTGTTTGGAACATATCTTCTTCTCATATTCTTTGTGCCCATGTTTGCACCTGTTTAACTTTCAAAAACTGTCGCCTACACTGCGGCATAGCACATTTACACAATTTTTTTCTATATTTTCTACAAAACAGGATCCATTCGCTGTACCTCTGGCTCCATCTTTACAGCATCTAGGGGAAAAAATGAAAGAGAAAATCAGTTCATAAATTTATGTGAAAGGAAAATGACTCCCATCCCCTGATATAATTTATGAATCAAGAGAAGATTTTATTTAAATTATTTTTTGATGTAGAGTTAGTAAATGCTCTGCAGATAAGAAAATTATTTTTTGCATAGTTTTGTACATTAAAGGGTAATTTATTGTTGTAAAAATAGTTGATTGTTGAAAGTAGTTGAAAAAATTCATTGTTGATAAAGTAGAATTAACTAAATCCAAATAGGAAATATAAATTCTGAGACAGGGGTTTAAAAAAACTTCATATAAAACAGCACTCAACACATGAGTGCAGTTTTAAATCTGTTGTCATTTTATGGATAACTACTTCCTGGAAGTTAATTCCTACCAAATTTTTTTGTAAAACCAATTACATACTGTTAAAACTACATCATGTAATAAATATTTACTTGATTTAATAAATATACTAATAGAAAATAGTTATAAAATATTTGGTAAAGAGTATTCCCCTTTTCACTAAATTTCTCTCTGTACAATAGAAAATTCAACCATGTCGATTAATTTGTTATTATAGATATAAATAAAATAGGGTAGATTGCCTTGATAAGAGAACAATAATAAGCTTTTAATGTTGAGTATAATTTCAGCTCAATATTGAAAGCTGAATCAGAGACTTGTCTAGAATGACACCAAAATTTCCTCTTCACTATTGAGAATAATGTTGTTGAAAGTAGAGAAACACAAGAATAAAGATTGAATGCTAAGTAAAACATTAGCATACAAAATCTTAAATTTCTAAATCTGATTACAACATGCCATAGAGAGAATTAATATAGATGCTGGGTCAGATTTAGAAATTTAAGATTTTATATGCTAACATTTTATTTAGTATTCAATCTTCATTCTTGTGTTTCTTTACTTTCAATGTGAGAGTGATTCTCGATAGTGAAGAGAAAATTTTGCTGTCATTCTAAACAAGTCTCTCGGTCAGCTTTCAATTATTGTACTCTATCAAGGCATTCTAATCTATTTTATTTATATCTGTAATAATTAATCATTTAATTGACAGGATTGAATGTCTTACTGTACTCAGAAATTTAGTGAAAAGGGTGACTACTCTTTAACAACTAATCTATTACTATAATAATGAATAAAGTAAACATTTATTATATGATGTAGCTTTCACAGTAATTGGTTTTACAAAAAATGTGGTAGAAAGTAATTTGGGATACTAACTTCTGCATAGTATTTTAATAGAGCATATCTTTTGTTACTTAATTGTCAAATTATGGTGGAGATCTGTGTATAAAATATTTTTTATTTGTGAGCAGCTGTTATTAGGGGTAAGAAATTATTCAAAAGTTCCACAGTAAGAAATTATTCAAAATATACTATTTAGATTCAGTAATTACTAAACAATTGCTATGATATATTGTTTGATTAGTCTAGGTTAATTTGAAAAATGAGGTGGGTAATATTAATTAGCTGTCAATGTTGAGTGAAATGGCATAGATTATATTATAAAGCGTGAAAAAACACTTAAACTTTTTGAACCAAGCTTCTAACACAAATTTAAATTTTTTTAAAAATATTTTGCTAATGAGAGTATTTTCACAGATCTTAACAATGGAATAGAAAACCCGTATAGTCAACAAATTCATGGAGAAACGATTCAGTTCTAAAAGCAAAATGCCTGGTTTCTGTATACTGTTGTAACATGATTATTATAAAAGTATACAGAAAGCAGGCCTTTTGCTTTTAGGGCTGCATCTTTTATCCATGACTTAGGTGACCATACAGGTGTTCTGTTCCATTCTTTAGATTCATGAAAATATTTTCAATTTTAAAAGTTTTATAAATTTTTTTAAAAAATTCTGGTTAGAAGTTCGGTTTGAAAAGTTAAAAGTATTTTATTGCACTTTGTAAAATAATCTATGCCACTGCACTCAACATTGACAGCCAGTCAATCTTTGTATGCTTGCATCATTTTTCAACGTAACTTAGATAAACCAAATAATACACCATAAAAAAAACCTACACACTTGCAAACATAACCTTATTATAGTCAACAATTGTTTAATAATTAACTGAACCTAAATAATATATTTTGGAATATTTTTTTACTGCCCTTATCCTTACACTTTATAATAACAGCTGCTCACAAAAATATAATTTATAGACAGATATCCACCAAAATTTGACAATGAAATAATAAAAAAATTGAATACTAGGCAGAAGTTAGTATTCCAAATGACATTCAACTACCTATTAGCTCATCAACAAATGATCTAATACATCTAAAAGAAATATTATTATTATTATTACTTCTGTAAGGAATTATGAATGAACCTCTAACTACTTCTCATGAAATTCTGATAATTAAATTTTTAAAAAATTAACATAAACTATCAAGAGTAAAATAACCCTTGGCATTTTATATCTTTATAATATAAAAATATAAAATTTTTTTGGTAAGCAGTTATGATAAAAGACTTTCACAAGAGTCATGGTTAACTGAAGTCCCTGAATTGCACTTTCGTACAGACCTAATACTTTAATAACAGGCTTTGAAACTTATTTTGAAACTTTTTTTTTCTTTTATTTACGATAGTGATAGACAGTAAAACATGATATCAGGATAACACTCATGACAATGAGTAGTGCATTTTTATTAAACAATTAATATATTCTTTTCTTGTTTAATGTGATATAGTCAAAGGACAAATTTATTAATGGAATGTATCATTTTTGGAAAAATAAACACTTTCATAAATGTTGACGCCAATGGCTATGTTGGCAATCGCCAAATGCGCCTTTGAAATAATACAAATATAGATATCATAGTTTTTAATTCTTATGTTGGCATCGTAAACTAAAAGATATTAGAATTTGTTTGAAATCGTTTGTTGCATAAAAAAGTTTGTTTCGCTCGAACATCGTATGGTCGATGTTTCATGTATTGATTTTGTTCATACATTAGTAATTCGTTTAAGTAAATAAAACTATTAATTCGTGTGTCGTATGGTCGACAATGGTTTTAATATAATTAGTCTACAGTCCATTCGAATACAACAAATTTAGGACCAGTGCAACGTATGACATTTGGCTCATATAGTTGGTCCACGTAGCCGGAGAAAAAATGGCACTCATTGTTCTAAATCGACAAAAATCGACATTGAAGGCTCAGATTACTAAAATAGAGACATACTTAAAAGAAAAGGAGGTAAAAGCCCCATCAGATATTTTAGCTGCTGAGTTAAAAATAAAATTAGAAAATTTATTGAAGTATCAATCAAGTTTGGATTACATTCGAATACAGTTTTTCGAGAAAGTTGATCCCGAAGAAGGTATATCGGATATTGAAGAAGAATTTTTGGATATGGAATTTCGCATCGAAGCATTACAGGTAAAAATTAATAGTTTGATTACCTGTCAAAATAGCTCATTTATTTCAAATGGTAATAAAGATGTAAATAATAGCGTTAATATTCGACTTCCCGAAATTGTAATTCCTAAATTTTCGGGAAAAATAGAAGAATATAGTTGTTTTAAGCTGCAATTTGATAATATTATTACCAATAATTCTCATTTAGATGAAACTCAAAAATTGCAGTATTTACATTCGGCTTTAGTCGGCGAAGCCAAGAATTTACAAACTGTTAATGATACATTTAAAACGCTTTTCGCAGCTTTAAATGAAAGATATTCAAACGAACGCGTGTTAGTTGATGTATATGTTAAGCAAATACTAGAATTTGATAAAATAACTTATGAATCTTCTAAGGAACTGCGAAGTTTGATAGATATAGTTAGCAAAAATTTAAGAGCACTAAATACAATGGGTCTTGAAAGAAATAAATTATCTGATGTTGTGTTATTAAATATAATTTTGGCTAAACTCGATAAAGAATCAAGAAAGCAATACGAGCTAAATATAACTTCCACGGAAGTTCCGAAGTTGGATGATTTAATTGCATTTTTGGAAAAAAGATGCCAAATGTTGGATAATTTATCACGTAGTGTCTCTTCAAAATTGAAAGTTTTTGATAAATACCAAAAACCGAAATCACTTATGGTGAAATCATACAATAAAGTATGTGCTTGCTGTAAATCTCTTAATCATTACATATTTAAGTGTTCTGCATTTTTAAAACTAAATTCGTTGCAAAGATTTGACTTTGTAAAAAAACATAATTTGTGTATTAATTGCTTCAGTGCGCAACATAAAGTTGTAAATTGCAATTCGAAGTACGTGTGCAATGTATGCAAAACTAAGCACAACACACTACTTCATAGAGAAAGAGTAGAAAGCCTGTCGACGGCGCCAATTGACACGCCAATTGACACGCCAATTGAGTCGTCAAATTTATTTATCCCAAACGAAAATGAGAAACCACAACATAATTTAGCAGTCGAAGCTAAAGCAGTTTCAAGCTGTTTAATCTCTCAAAGGAAAAATATTCTTCTTCAAACAGCACGGGTTTATGTGAAAAATATGTTAGGGGAATTTATTCCTGCCATTTGCCTTTTGGATAATGGATCATGTGCTCAATTTTTATCTTATAGATTTTTGAAAAAATTGGGTTTAAGAGCTGAAAGAATATATGCTCCCGTATCAACATTAAATAATACATCGGTCACTGTAAATAAAAGTGTAGTTATAGAAGTTGCAAATAAGAACAGGAATTTTTCTGCCAGTATGGAATGTTTAATTGTACCTAATATTACAGACATTACTACGACTATCCCAATAAACATAAATGACTTGAATTTACCGTCGCATATTGAACTGGCACATGAAAGATTCACAAATCCAGCCAAAATTGACTTGCTTATCGGAGCAGAGTATTTTTTTGAAATTTTAAGGTCAGGACAATTTCGTTTACCTTCACATGGTATTTTATTGCAAGAAACTGTATTCGGTTATGTAGCTAGTGGAACAGTAGTTAGTTCTGTAAACACGCAATTCTGTGGATTATTGAAGCCTTCAGAATATATTGAAGAAAACTTAAAAAAATTTTGGGAACTGGAAGAAGTGAATTCAGTTAGTTCTTTAACACCGGAAGAAATTCAATGTGAAGATCATTTTGTAAAACATTATACTAGAGTATCGGGTAGATTTTGTGTAAAATTACCTTTCAAAGAGTGTACTAAATCTTTGGGATATTCAAAGGATATGGCTATTAAGCGTTTTCTAAGTACAGAAAAACGATTAGAACGCTTGCCTAATTGTAGAACCATGTATAAGGAATTCATGGACGCTTATTTAAAATTAGGTCATATGGAGCTTGTTCCACATTACGAGAGAAATGAAGTGTTGGGTAAAACAAACTACCTTCCGCATCATTTTGTTTTGAAGGATAGTTCGACAACTGCATTGAGGGTAGTGTTTGATGCCTCGGCTAAGACATCAACAGGCATTTCTCTAAATCAAACACTAATGGTAGGCCCAAAGTTGCAAGATGATATTTTCGACATAACATCAAGATTTAGATTACATAAATATGTTCTGACAGCTGATATTTCTAAAATGTATAGACAAATTTTAGTTACGAATAATGATTCAGATTTACAAAGAATAGTTTGGCGTAATTCTCCTGAAGAGTCTTTTCAAGAATATAGACTTAAAACTGTGACATATGGCACAGCCTCAGCTCCATTTCTAGCAGTAAGAGCTTTGAGACAACTTGCAGTAGAAGAGAAAGATAATTTTCCTCTTGCTTCAGCTGTGACTCTCTCTGATTTCTTCATGGATGACTTAGTCACAGGTAGCAATGATTTAAGTAGTGCTAAGGAGTTACAAAACCAGTTGATACAAATGTTACAAGCTGGTGGAATGAAACTTTGTAAATGGTCCTCTAACGAAAGAGAACTGTTAAAATCAGTGCCGTTCGAAGATCAAGAATATCATTTAGATCAATCAAGAGAAACAGTAAAGACACTAGGTCTCATTTGGAATCCAAAAATTGATAAATTTAAATTTTTTGTTTCTCCCTCAATATATTCATCAAAGTGCACTAACAGATCAATATTATCTCATATTTCTAGATTATTCGACCCTTTAGGACTTTTAGGACCAATTATAGTTCGAGCAAAGATATTTATTCAAAAATTATGGCTTTTAAAGATTGACTGGGACGAGCCACTCTCAGCTAAAGAAGCTCAAGAATGGAAAAATTTTGTAAAAAACCTCAAAGTAGTTGAAAGTATTGATGTCGATCGCTATATTTTGAATGATAGTATTTGTCAGCTAGAAATACAAGGATTTTCGGACGCCTCCGAAAAGGCCTATGGAGCGGTAGTTTATATCAAAGCCACTGGCACATCATCGGAAGTCTCAGTGAAGTTACTCTGCAGCAAGTCAAGAGTCTCGCCTCTGAAGCGTACAACAATTCCAAGACTAGAACTTTGTGCAGCAGTATTACTAGTAAAATTAGTGAACCGAGTGCTATCATCGTTTAAAATATCTGTGAATAGCGTTCATTTCTGGACCGATTCGACAATAGTACTTGCGTGGATTCAACACGAACCACATACTTTGAAAACATTTGTAGCGAATCGCGTCGCAGTTATTCAAGAACTGTCTTCGACTCATCAATGGCACCATGTAACTTCAGAAGAAAATCCAGCTGACATAATTTCTAGAGGTGTTGATCCTGAAACTCTTCGAGATAGCAAACTGTGGTGGGATGGTCCCACTTTCCTTTTGAATGACTTTTCGTCGTTAAAGGATAATCCCTGCCCAACAGCTGTGGAGGTTCCAGAATTGCAGAAATTGCCGGTCCCTTCATTGACTTTTGTATTGACTTTAGAAAGTGATTTGTTAAATAGAGTTTTAGACAGATCAAATAGTTTTTCTAAAATTGTATATATTTTTAGTTTTATTTTCAGATTTTTGAAAAATACTAGAAGCAAACCAGAGGACAGGTACAGAGGCCCCCTGTTACCCCAGGAGCAGAAAACAGCGACAGAATTTATCATTCGGCAAATACAGGCAAATGAATTTAAAATGGAGATATCTGCTCTCTTAGCTGGTAAAAGGGTTATAAAAGGGAAGGTAAAGGACCTCCAACCCTTTTTAGATTCCAATGGAATTCTAAGAGTTGGAGGACGGTTAGAAAAATCGAATTTAAATTTTAATGCAAAACATCCCATTTTACTTCCTGCAAACCACAAATTTACAAAAATTTTGATGAATTACTACCATAGGAAATATCTGCATGTAGGAGCACAGAATTTATTGCATTTAGTACGCCAAGAATACTGGCCATTAAACGGCAGAAGTATCGCTCGACAAATTGTCCACAATTGTGTTACATGCTTTAAACAAAAACCTGTTACGGAAAGTCAGCTTATGGGCAATCTCCCTCCGGAAAGAATAAACCCGAGTTCCCCCTTTAATGCCACAGGAATAGATTTTTGTGGACCCTTTTATGCAAAGTTTAAAGGACAAAGAAAGGGTGTATACCACAAAGTATACATAGCTATATTTGTCTGCTTTGTGACAAAGGCGGTACATTTAGAGACTGTCACAGATTTAACCTCAGAAGCGCTATTCGCGGCGCTAAAAAGATTTTTCTCTAGACGTGGTAAAAGTTCGTCTCTGTTCACGGATACTGCCACCAATTTCGTAGGCGCGCATTTAGAATTAAAACGATTGTACAAACTTGTTAAAAAGCCAGAGGAAAATTTAGCTTGTTATTTAGTCTCAGAAGGCATTGCCTGGAATTTTATTCCTCCCAAAGCCCCGAATTTTGGTGGACTTTGGGAAGCCAGTGTCAAATCATTTAAATACCATCTTAGACGAACTATTGGTGATCGAAAGCTGACCTTGGAAGAATTCCAGACTATTACAATTCAGATCGAAGGCATCTTAAACAGCAGACCGTTAATTCCGATGAGCTCAGATGTGGATAATTTAGATGTTTTAACTCCATCACATTTTTTGATAGGACGCATTTTGAATACAATCCCTGAACCACTAATAGTGAACAAACCAGACAATTTATTAACAAATTGGCAAAAAACCACCAAAATTGTTCAAGCCATATGGAAAAAATGGCAGATTAGTTATTTAAATCATTTACAAAATCGCACCAAATGGCATGTTGAAAGACAAAATTTACAACCTGGTCTAATGGTTTTAGTTAAAGAAGATCACTTGCCACCATGTAAATGGTTGATTGGACGTATTCAAGAAGTGATACCAGGATCCGATAATAGAATTAGAGTAGCTGTGGTGAAAACAAACCACGGTATATATAAACGTAGTATTAGAAAGTTATGTGTATTACCTAATCAAAATATGTAAATTTTTAGTTGGTTTATGTTTTGAGTTTATATTTAATTTGTATTCGTATTTTATTGATAACATTATTTACATTTTAAGTTATCTGTATTCATTTAGAATTTGTTTAAGCCAAAATATGAGGCAAAATTGTTTTGTAATATATTGTTCATTTATGTATTCAATTGTAATAACTGTATTTTAATGTATTTTGAAATATAATATTTCAACCTGGGGAGAATGTTGACGCCAATGGCTATGTTGGCAATCGCCAAATGCGCCTTTGAAATAATACAAATATAGATATCATAGTTTTTAATTCTTATGTTGGCATCGTAAACTAAAAGATATTAGAATTTGTTTGAAATCGTTTGTTGCATAAAAAAGTTTGTTTCGCTCGAACATCGTATGGTCGATGTTTCATGTATTGATTTTGTTCATACATTAGTAATTCGTTTAAGTAAATAAAACTATTAATTCGTGTGTCGTATGGTCGACAATGGTTTTAATATAATTAGTCTACAGTCCATTCGAATACAACAAATTTAGGACCAGTGCAACGTATGACATTTGGCTCATATAATACTTTATAGAAATGTAGTCACATTGTCCGATAACACTCATGACATTGAAGCTCAAAGATTTACTTTCAAAGTTAAATATATCTGGTTGTGGGAAAAATTAAGCTCAAATATCACTGTATCCTTAAAAATTAAGTATTTAGAAGCATGTATCCAAAAATATATTAAACAGTTGAGGATTTTTAATTTTGAAAATTTTGAAATGCTGTTTTGGCAATTTTTTTGAAAATGACCCATATACATTATATATCAACAATTTTTAATATAAATAATATAACAAGTAATATTGGTTGCTTTTGACATTTTTTTAGATGACTTTAATTATAATTATTCCTAAAAAATAAATTATCTGTTATCAAAAACCTTCTAGAGAAAACCGGAATTCCTAAACAAGTTAAACTGATTCAATTAGGGCTTTCCAAACAAATTATTGCTTAAAAAGGTACTTATGTGTGCATGTTACTATGAGATAGCTGTTAATGTGATTATAATCATGGATTATGCTTTTACATTTTGCTTTAGTATATTTGATCAATCTCAATCTCTTCTTTCTCTGTGAATATGCTTTCTCTGAATTTCAAAGGGGGAGTTCTTAATTTGAGTTGGGATGTTTGTTTATAGGCTTATGAGCTATCTAATTCAGTGAATGAATAAATTTTGGAGTAAAATATCATAGAAACAAATGTCAATTACATTAAATTACATCATATGGATCATAATTATATTGTGCAATAATTTAATAATTAAAATTTAGATATCAATCTAATATTTCATTGATTTCTCATACAATACATTGAACAGGAAGAAAACTATCAAAGAAAATTTATAATGATGAACAAACCATTTACTTCCTTTGTCCATCTAAAATATTAACTGAAACACGAATCTTAAATTTTTCCGAAACAAAATGTTTTTATTTATACATACGAAAGTGCTCGTAAGTGCTATAAGTATTGCTAATTCAATAGACACTCAGTTCAGTAGAATTTGATCTGAAATACGGTCAATTCATATTATAACTTGGATTAAAACACTATCTTATAACACTAATAGAATAATGTTCACTATGTAAGGAAGGGTGTTAAATAAAATCTAAAGGCAATAATTTAAGACTATCGAATGAAACTTACTTGTGGATTAATTTCAGCCAACTTGTAAGCAATCTTTAATGGCGCCTTTTCAATCACGTGCAACTGAACGTCCAATCAGATGACACTAGTGCATTGTAGTTCCGAGCCAAGGTTATGAGAACAAAAAACATGTTTTGGAATTTCAATATGCTACATCTTTCAAATGCTGCCTTTTGGTATTAGAATATAGAATATAAAATTTTATTGCACTACTGAAATTTTTATCAGGTGCGCAAAGGGCTTCAAAATAGATATTTTTGTGAAAAGAGATAAAATTCTTTTTTCTGTTTATTTTATGGTATATTAAATTAATAATATATATTTTTTGTAAATAAAATATTCAAAATATTTTTACAGGAAACTTAGGTATTCCTAAGTATTTCTAATTTTTAGATGTCATAACAGAACAACTGATTTTGTAGAATTTCGCAATTTTCATCATCTTAATTTTACAGTAGCATATTCTTATAATAAACATTGGAATGAAAAAAACAATTTTTAATTAACGGACCTTAGTTAAACTAAACAAATCACACTTATTTAGAAAAATATTAATGTAATGTCTTTAAAGGCAAAGTGTTATTTTGAAATAAACATTCATATTTTTCAAAAGTCCATAGTAATCATACATGGTTTGCTTTACTTATTTCACTGACACATTGAATTGCTTTCTGTTTCAAATTTTGGCATTATCTTTTGAGAATGTATTTTTGACTCGCTAACTAGTTTAACAATCCTCTCAACTGCTTGTGTGTCACATGGGAAAATTATTGAAGTCAATACATTGACTCTCGTGATCAGATTCTTTTGCTCCCTTTATAAACTGCTTTAGTTTGTCATCAGAAATATGCCTCTTCATAGGAAGTCCTGTTACTTTAACATCATTCCATTCAATCATATCAATATAATCCTTGGCATCAAAGTTTATACGTTGAAATAAAAACTTTTTGATGCCACCTTCATTTTCAGCTCTTGCTTTTAGAATCCGGGGTAATCCAAGCTTTCTCTTACATGACTGCGATCATCTGATATCATACAAAGGACGAGATTTTCAGAAGCAGATTTCTGGCACAGGAAAATGTATATAAGATAGCATAATAGCATTTTTCAATGCAACAACCAGCATTTAAATATTACTGTAATTGGAATGGATGGAATTGCCGTGAACACTGGATTGAATAATGGTGTGGTTCCTTTATTGGAAAAGGAATTAAGAAGGCCACTGCAGTGGATGATTTGTCTATTTCATGGAAATGAACTGCGCCTACGACCTAATTTGGAGGAGAAATAGGTAAAGAACTAGAAAACTGCTATGGACTTCCAGTAATTGAATTTTCACCTATTGAAAATGGCATTCCATTACTAGAAATTAAGGATGATTGAAGTGTGGACCCAAAATATTTGTTAGAAATGTCTAATGCAATCTCTGTTGGAAGGTGCTCTTCTGATTTGTCTATGAGAAAACCAGGAAAACTTTGTTATTCATGATAGCTTACATTAGTAAACCGAATACTTCACTTGTATGTGGGAACAGAATGTACTGCAAAAAAATCTCCGAATACTGACTGAGTACATTTTGTAAGTACATGCACCTGTTTCGTTGCACATAAAGATGAAACTATCTTATACCCATGGATCGAAGCACTTGTAGAAACTTGAAAGCTATTCACGTTACCTCCATCAGACTCTTTAAAATGTAATTGACCCAGTCATTCAAAGAAATTCGTACTTTGCTGCTTCTGAAAATCTCCTCCTTTGTATGATATCAGTTGATCACAGCCACGTAAGAGAGCTTGGATTACGCCGGATTCTAAAAGCAAGGACTGAAAAATGAAGAGGGCATTAGATGTTTTAAATTCAAAGTATAAACTTTGATGCCAAGGATTATATTGATATGATTGTACGTAAAGATGTTAAAGTAACAGAACGAGGCATATTTCTGATTACAAACTAAAGCAGTTTCTAAAGGAAGCAAAATAATCTGATCAGGAGAGTCAAGGTATTGACTTCAGCAATTTTCCATGTCACACACAAGCAGTAGAAAGGATTGTTAAATTCGTTACCGAGTCACCCTTACCCGTCCGGGGCACTTCTGCAAGAGTTGCATTGATAAAAACGAAAATACATTCTCAAAAGATAATGCCAAAATTTAATAATAAAAAACAAAACAAAACACAATTCAATGTGTCAGTGAAATAAGTAATGGAAACCATGTGTGATTACTATGGACTTTTGAAAAACATGAATTTTTTTTTTCAAAATAACGTTTAACATCCCCAATCTCAAAGAACTTGTTAATCTTATGCACAGTAAGTGTGCGTTTAAATATTCTTCTACACACACTTTTGATTATATTCCTAAATCTGAAAAGGTTAAACCTCTGAATCAGGCAGATGAGCTTAAAGCAGGGTGTTTACCTTTTTGCAGCATCTGGGCCACATGGTAAATTTTTTCAAGGCAGCCGGGCCGCATAAAAAAGTCAACTACATTCAAAAGTTTAGTTTTATTATGAAAATGAAAAATACACTGTATATGTAATGTATAAAATATTATAATCTTGGTATGCAATGTGATGTGGTAATTTTGAACGAAATCGAACATAATGTGATTTTTGAAATTGGTGTTTTTTTAATATGTCTGCTATATTTACTATGAAAAATATTATTATTTGATGAAATTATAACTTTTGCAAATAAATGTGATTTTGAATTAATTTTAATTGCATTAGGATTAGGAAAATGGTGAAACACAACATCAACATTGGAATGATTTATATTTGTTATATCATGCGCGGGTCGCAGGTTAAACACCGTTGGTCTAAAGCGAATTGGTCTCGACTCTAACTTAACTGGCATTAATGATCGAATCCCTCTCTCAAACCAATTTTCTATCCTAGGAAACTGTCGTATTCCGGTGGAAAGAAATTCCCGCTGCTAATGATGAATTTCCTGTTAGGCGGGAAACCAAACCTGAGCCACCTTTTTTTTTTAATGGCGGAAGGGTACAAAGATACCCTCAACAAAATGTACAACCTAGTCAAAATTCAATATCCCAAATCAATTTCATGAAACTTTGTCAAAATCTTATCTGAAAACATTACTGCAATTGAATTAATATCGGACCTTTCAAAATTACTTAATTAACTTACGCATTGAATGTTTTTGGAAAAAAAATGCCAAAACCGAACGGCCACTTAAAATCCTTTTAAAGGAATCCTTACCGACACTTTGGCCGACAATTTAACACATTACTGATAAATTTCAAACTGCTAAAAGAAAACTTCTCCCCCTAATTGCTCGAGATAGCTATTTGAATCTAAATATGAAGTTGCTCATCTACAGTGCATTCCTTAGACCTATTCTTACTTTTGCTTGCCAGGCCTGGTCATACTGTGTTAACTATCACATTCCTAAAATCTGTGCTGCTCAAAATAAAATTTTATGATTTATTGTTGAAGTCCCCCTACTACTTTAGAAACCATAAAACTACGAAGAACTTAACTTCCCCTCTCTAACTAGCTTTATTAACTCCCTGAATATTAACTTTCACAATAGTATAGAATCTAACAATCTCACTCTTTTAACACTAGAACCGCTAAGGTGCCTTTTTTGTCCCCTCGTAAAGTTAAATTTTTTGCACATTCTATATTTTTTATCAGACCACTCTAAAACTCAGTGACTTTTATTAATTTTACGCCCTGTACTTAACACGGGAAATAAATACCCGCTCGGTCGCGAATTTTAGAAAAAAAATGCGGATTATACTAGAACCGCCGAGGAGACATTTTTGTCTCATACAGCAAAACTGTGCTTTCACGCGCCAGGCATGCCCATCTCTCCGGCCGGAAATGTTAACGAAAAGGGAAAACAAGTTTCTGCAGAAAAAAAGCAACCTAAAGGGTTTTTGAAAAAACTAAGTGTAGACTCGGAAGTTGAGTCGCCGGATGGTACAAAATGGAAAATAGTCTCCCCCGATACCGCATCTTGTGGAAGACGAGGAGGACGAAAAATACTTACAGAAAACCCTGGGCCATCTCCAAATGCAAAACGGTACATTGTATCTGGTGTTGTCACTAGTGCCTGGCGTCTAATGATCGACGGCCATATGCTAAAACATATACAAAAGTGTACCGTGACAGAAGCTCATAGAGTGTTAGGAAATGATGACTGGTCTTTACCTCTTTGGGAACTCGAAGCATTCCTTGGTATCCTGTATGTGCGAGGTGCACTTGAGTCCAAAGGGATGGAAATCGATCTACTCTGGTCTGATAAATACGGTGTGCAGTTGTGTAAAAACGCTATGTCCCGTAATCGATTTATATAAATTGTGCGATTTTTACGATTTGACGTTAAATCCACTAAGTCTTAAAAACTCAAGGAAGACAAGTTTGCTCTTATTTCACAGGTATGGGACGATTTTGTATCTAACTGTCAAAGCAACTACCTACCTGGACCCTATAATGTAGTAGATGAGCAGTTCTTTCCATCTAAAACTCGATGCCGCTTCACTCAGTTTATGGCCTCAAAACCTGATAAGTACTGCCAAAAATTTTGGATGGCCGTTGACAACGAAACTAAATACTTGATCAATGCTTTTCCTTACCTTGGAAAAGATGAGCAGCGTCACGATGATGGCTGTCTTGGTGACTATGTCGTAAAGAAGCTTGTTGCACCGTACTTAAACAAGGGGAGAAATGTTACATGTTATAATTACTTTACGTCAATGCACCTAGCTAAGTACCTTGTATCACAGAAAACTACCTTAGTTGGCACTGTCAACAAGACTAGAAGAGAAGCTCTCCACTGTGTGAAGAAAGCTCGCGAGAATCTTTACGATTCTACGATTTAAAAAAAACAATCACATAACTCTCACTGTGTATCAGGGAAAGACAAACAAAAATGTGGTTATGATGAGTTCGCAACATCCTGACGTGCAAATAGGCAGTGATCACAAGTCTAAACCCGAAAGTGTCACGTTTAATAACAAAACAAAGTCTGAGGTAGACGTTGTTGACGCCATGGCTCGCAAGTATTCTGTGAAAAGTGCATCAAGGAGATGGCCCTTTCATACGTTTTGTAACGTTTTGGACTTGGCAGGAATTAATAGTTGGGTGTTGAATAAAGAAGTAACGGAAATGAAGATATCAAGGCGAGATTTTCTTCTCACCTTAGGAGAGGAACTTCCCAGAGATATCATTGATAGAAAGAGTTCTCCAGCTGATCACGATGATCCATCTGAAATCAGTCAATCCCGTCGAAAATGCCAAGTTCGCGTAATTTGTAACAATGGAAAAAGTGCTTACAAATGTGTAACATGTAAGAAATCAGTGTGTAAAAAGTGTACAGGTCACATAACGTACACTTGCGTGTCTTGCAAGGCCAATGTATCTAGAGAAGACCTGTAGTTTCTTCAAAGTTGGTTTGTCCAAGTCTGTATTGGTCTTTATATAGCCTTTTTCAGTTATTTTTCGCTTTATTGAATTAGTTGTAAACAATTGTTTAACTAGAAATAAAGTTTTTTCAGTAATAAAACTCTCCTGTGTCTAAATAATACCATTTTATCCGACCTTTGTTCATTCGACCTATTTGACCATTTTATCCGACCCTGTTGCACTTTGGCTGTGGAAGTCGAAGGCGAATTAATTATTTTAGGCTTACGTCACTGTAAAAACTGGTAACCAGTTTGGTACCAATCAAACTTCCAATACTCTTTCATACAGTTAAGCTCTTAAAAATAATTTAAATCACTCATCTAGCAAACCTATTCAAAATTTACAACCCAACAATGTTTAATCTTTGGGAAATCATACTAAATTTATCGAAATCCGCGATGTGTTAGCTGAAATTAACCCTTTAAGTGACAAACCCGAGTCCAGCTCGTCCACCTGTTTCCCGCCATCCGTGTGACAAACGAGCTGAGCTCGCGCACCTGTTTCCCCTGGTAAAAGGAACAAACGAGGTGGGTTCGTCGAAATGGTTTTCGCTTCATTGGGACACCCCGAGCTGAACTCGTCTTTCTCTAGAGGGGTGCGCTTTATTGTGAAAGAAAGAATAGGGGCTGAAGTAAGGAATAGTAGCAAGAAATTCCTTGAATTTCTTTTCTTATCACTATGTTTAGTTCAGTCCTTAGTAATATTTTCCGAGAATTTTCTTGCAATTCTACACACAGTTATAAGTGAAATACGGCAAGTCATATGTTATATTTGTTGCTATTCCTTCGATAGAAGTGGCGTCCAAACGTATATTTTAAGTGATTGCTTAAACTCATATTTTAAAGTTAAAAATAAGTTAAATTTTAAATACTTTTGTATTCCTTGGATAGAAATGGCGTCAAAACGCGTATTCACAGGGAATTGTTCTTCAAGCAGTTCGGATGAAGATGTTTTAATCTGTTCGGAATATGAATCTGGATCCGAGGAAATGTCTGAGGATAATTCAAGCGATTTATCAAGCGATGAATCTTCAGATGACGATGGAAATGTTTTATCCAATGCAAGATTTTGGTGCAAACTTCCCTCTCAAAATTGTTTGCCGCCTCCAGTGCCATTTACATTTTGTGGTCGCCCAGGAATGAAAGTTTCTGTTCAGGAAAATAATAATCCCCTTCATTATTTTGAATTGTTTTTTGACGATGAAGTGATAAATCATATCACGGAACAAACAAATTTATATGCTGCACAAACTATTGCTAACTAAACATTAAACAAATTCTCCCGCTCGAAATACTGGACTGATGTGACAGCTAACGAAATCCGTGTATTTTTAGCTACTTTAATTTTACAAGGCATTGTGAAGAAGCCTCAAGAATTGTTATACTGGTCAAAAAACAAATTAATACACACACCCAGTGTTGCTACAATTTTCTCAGAGAGGAGATACCGGCTAATAATGCAATATTTGCATTTCGACAATAACGAACTATTTGATACAAAATCACATCCACAACCAAAACTTCGGAAAATATGGACAGTTTTCAACTTACTGCAAAGAAAGTTTTCCTCGGTGTATTTACCCAAGAAAGATATATGCATTGACGAAAGCCTCGTTTTATACAAAGGACGTTTTTCATGGGTACAATACTTACCTATGAAACGTGCTAGGTTTGGCATAAAAATGTTCTTATTGTGTGAATCGGAAATTGGCTATGTTTGGTCGATTATAATTTACGTTGGTAAGGGGACGCATATATCAGATGATTATAAAGACTGCAACATGAGTACTAAAGTTGTGATGACTCTGGCAAAGCCCTCATTAAATATGGGATACTGTCTCACAATGGACAATTATTATAATTCTCCTGAGCTTGGGGAATTGCTCATAAAAAATAAAACTGATTTTTATGGGACATTACGTTCAAACAGGAGAGATATCCCTGGAGAATTAAAAAATGAAAAACTAAAGAAAGGGGATACGTTGGCTTTTCAAAAGGGAAAAAACCATGATATTACGATGGAAAGATAAAAAAGAAGTGATTCTTATAAGTTCCATTCACAACAACGAAATGATAACTACGACTTCTAAGTCAGGAAAAAGTAAGATCAAGCCAAAACTTGTACTTGATTACAATAATACAATGGGAGGAGTTGATATCCTTGATCAAAACATCGGATATTATCAAGCAACAAGATCAAGACAAAAAAAGTACTACAAAAAGATTTTTAGGCATTTATTGGATTTGTCCATTTTTAATGCTTTTGTACTTTTCCAAAACAATGGTAATACGAAATCAAATTTGCAGTTTCGTTTAGACCTTGTGGAGAAAATTATTGCAAAGTATCATATACCAAAAAGTGTGAAATCAAGGCCCTCCTCTTTAAGTGCACAGTGTGATATTCTCCGTTTAACTGAGAGACATTTTCCGGAATATATCCCTCCAACTGAAAAAAAACAACCCACAAGAAGATGCGTAGTATGTTGTTCGAGGAAAAACTCATCTGGAAAAAAATACGGAGAGAAACAAGAGTGTATTGCAAAGACTGTGATGCTGCTCTGTGTGCAATTCCTTGTTTCAAAATCTATCACACTCAAAAACACTTTTAGAGTGTGAGTATCTGAAATACTGAAAAAAAAGAGGTAAGGAATACATCGTTTATGAGTAAATAAATTTTGTAAACTTAAACTTTTAACTTCTATGTCATTACTATCTAATTATATATATATATATATATATATATATATATATATATATATATATATATATATGCAACATATTTTTCTTATATTTATTTCAAATTTCCTAATTCACTTTAATTGTATATAAATAATTATAATTATTTATATACAATTAAATTGCTATTATGTATTGAATATTATATAGTAAATTACATAGTACATAAACTATTCAAAGAAATTATGATTTTTGTCCTAAAAAATAAGCGGCAATGACAATATTTTGCACATATAATATAACTGCATATTTTATATAACAGAGCTTGAATCATTAAGTGAAAAAGCCGCAAAATGAAAATTTTATAAACATCACTGTTGCGATATTAGCGCAAATACGTTGTCCAAAGAGCGAGCGCCGACCTCACGCTATTTGTTCCTTCCCTAAGAGGTCCCGCCATACGAGATGACCGTGGGGAAAGCGAGGCACCCGCTGCCTATGAACGCTTAAAGGGTTAAAAATTTATGTTCCGATCTTAATATTTCAAATCTTACCCAGTCCATTAATTGTTCACAGGTTAATTCATTGGTTTCTGATAGTGCTTAACATTTTTCATTTGTTTTTCTGTTCCATGCCAGGCAGTTTCCTCTTCCTGAAGTTCCACACTTAACAATCGGTCAGTGAATGCTGGTGTGTGGCGTCCGCTTTTGCTTCCCATGCTTCCGTCCTGGGTTCGATCCCAAAAAGTGCATTTCTGTTTTCTGTACTCGCGGATGTTCAGACCTGCCAATTTAATTTATTAAATATAACTTACTTATTATTTTAAACTTAATTGCCTTATTTTTTATTTCTAACATTTATTTAAACTAATTTTTTGGCCTTTTTTTCTTATTGTAAATATTATTTCTCGTATCATGATTTAATTACAAAAATACAATGTAATATATTCTTCAATGTACGTACTGAGGATAAAGGGTCTTATTTTTTTATCTTATTTGGTGTCTCATAACATCTACTGTCTATGTCTCTGACATTACATTACATTAATATTTTTCTAAATATGTGTGATTTGTTTATTTTAACTACGGTCTGTTAATTTAAAATTATTTTTCTTTCATTCAAATGTGTATTATAAGAATATGTTACTGTAAAATTAATACGATGAAATTCGAGAAAAAATTCTACAAAATCAGTTGATTTATAATGGCATCTAACAATTAGAAATACTTAGAAAATGTAAGTTTCCTGAAAACTATATTTTGAATATTTTATCTACAAAAATATATATTATTATTTTAATATACTATAAAAGAAATTTTAAAAAATACAAATTTTATCACTATTTCCTCTCTTATAAATAAAAAGTGGTGAAACAAGGACCCATTTTTAAGTAGATATTTAATTTCTCCAGTAATATATAAAAATAAACAATGAAACTAATTTTCATCTGTTTTTATAAGCTTCTAGGGAGTTAAAAACATACACACAGAATACAATCTTTACATACAAGGAAAATTATGTGAATTGTCACATAATACAATTATACAATTTCACATAATACTTCTCACATAATACAATCTTTACATACAAGGAAAATTATGGGAGTTTTCCGCGTAAAAGATGTTTCACAACAATGAAATAAATCCTTTTGAAAAGTCTGTTTAATTTAATCTTCGCCTTCCCTTTCAAATCCATAATTCTGATGCAGATTTCTTTTACTTGTGGTTACGAATCGGAGGTCCAGTCCCGGACGATAGAGGAAAAACGGTTTCGGCGCGATTCACATCAACCCATCACAGGCCCCGAAACACTTAAACGCAAAGCGTTCCCCCTTCGGAGGTTCGTAAACAACCCGCCAGCGGGCCGGAAAAGTTCTCCCGTACTTGTCGTTCTACCGGCGTCTCCAGCACTGGCCCGAGAAGCTGCCGTCAGTCCTGTGTTTGTTGGGAAATTTAGAATTTTCAAATTATTAATTAATAAATAAATAAAAATTATTGTGGATATTTGAAGAAAGTAAATTTAAAATTCAATAATATACTTATTTCAATTTATTCATTTCTTTATTTTGTTAAAATCTCTTTAAATCCTGTGTTATATATCTAATTCGAGATTTTAAAACATACTAAATTACGTAGAAGTAAAAAAAAACTTCTAATAAAAGTATTCCTATATAAGTCAAGAGATGGCGAAACTGATGCTTTCGTAAAACCGGCAAGTGAGTGCCGAGATCGTAAGTCTTTCAAAATATGCCCCCGGGATCTCCTAGGTATTTTAAATATAGCGCAAATTCTAGTACCTTTGCGGCTCTGCGTCACCCCACAAGTGAGGGGCACGTGGGGTCGTCTTGAAAGCTCCGTGTTTGTTCGATCGGTAGCTGGAATATCGGTAATTTTGATAATCTGGTGATAATCAGCGCCAACGCTGTATTTTCGGCCTCTGGGAAAATGACTCTTTGAGTGATAAACCTTTACTATGAATTAGAGGAGCCTCTGGTGCTACTTTTGTGCCAATAAGGTGACGGTAAATCGATAAACTGGAACGTCGGTTTCGCTGACGTCATCGCTTTATCGAGTAACTTGAAACGTGCACCCCCGTATTCGTTTTTGGGATGCATTTGGCAGAGCATAGTTACCTAGTACTAAGAAAAGCTTTACGAAAGACTTTCATGAAGTATTCAGTGGTATGACGTCATACCGCGAGATCCCTGGCTTTTCCCGATCTCCTGGGGATTTTAAAAACATCTCAAATTCGAGTATTCTTGCGGCTCTGCAACATACGACAAGAGAGGGGCACGTGAGATGGTCCCGAAACCTCCGTGCTTCTTCGATCGGTAGTTAAAAAATCGGCAATTTCGATAATCTGACGCCACCGCTTTCACGATTAATCCAGATCGGCGCCAGAGCTGTAATTTTGGCTTTCTGGCAAGCGGGCTTTTGGAGTTATAAACCTTTAGCATGAATTAGAGGCGTATCCGGTGCTACTTTTTTCAATAAGGTGCCGAAAAAATGATAAATTGGATCGTCGGTTTTGCTGACGTCATCGCTTTCTCGAGTAACTTGAAACCTGCACTCTCGTATTCATTTTTGGGATGTATTTGGCAAAGCATAGTTACCTAGTACTAAGAAAAGCTTTAGGGCCTGTTCACATAGGAGTCCGTTGCGTTGCGTTAAGGAAAAGATGACGTTGAGACGAAAATAAACCAATCATAGGCGTTAAAAATTTCATTACAAATCGTTTGGAGGCATATGATTGGTTTATTTTCGTCTCAACGTCATCTTTTCCTTAACGCAGCGCAACGGACTTCTATGTGAACAGGCCCTTACGAAAGACTTTCATAAAGTCTTCAGTGGTATGACGTCATACCGCGGGATCGCTAACTTCACGGAGAAAGCGGAGACCCTATCGCCACTTTCTCTTTGGGATTTTAAAAACCTCGCAAATTCGAGTATCGTTGTGGCTCTAGGATAACCGAAGTGTCCGTTGGGATCGTCCCGAAAGCTCCGAGTTTCTTCGATTGGTAGCGGGAAAATAGGTAATTTTTTTTATCAGTATAATAGGATATATCAAGGATGACTTACTTTTTTCTTTGAAATGCTATGTGTTAATGGAGTTGTTAAACAAAAATAACAATCATTTACGTGGTTTCATGGTTCTCTCCAGATCATGGGGATAGGAATGCCCACTGAGGATGTTTTATGATTGAAACAGGAATGAAGACTCGAGACAGAAGATATGAAAAATATATGAAGTCTAGGGCTGGACCTGATCTCCTATTTCACAACCAAAGTGCAGACTGTAAGTCATCTTAACCCGGCAAAGACTGAATTAATATTTTTTCTCAAATTTACTTTTACTCTTTAGTATATGTTTATTGCCTTTCTTAGGATAA
Organism: Dolomedes plantarius; assembly: GCA_907164885.2. NCBI lineage: Eukaryota > Metazoa > Arthropoda > Arachnida > Araneae > Dolomedidae > Dolomedes > Dolomedes plantarius. The sequence continues at coordinate 91,898,870 of OU015494.1, read as the reverse complement.
TATAAAATGGGTTTTTTTAAAATTAAATTATTTTAGTCAGAAACTGCTGGTACCATATGGTACTGCTAGGCTCTTACACTATCAAATCACCTTTTTTCAAAATTCTTTTTTTTAAAGAAACGAAAGCAATTTTCATGAAGAACAGATTACATTTTAATTCCCACATAAAATTTTAATTTCATATTCAAAAAAAGTTACATTTTTGTAAGAAAAGTAATGAAACAGCCGACGAATAAGAATTCCAATGAATAAGAATTCCATTGAATAAGAATTCCAATGAAAACTTTTATTTCTTCAGGTGTCACTTGAGGATCAGCATTATTTGTAAATAAAGCATACTTTGTTATTTCTGATATTAAAAGTGAGATTATATCATCATCAAAAAATATTTCAAACATTTCAAGTGGTGATTTTGAACGAAAGTCTGAATAATCTGCTTGTGGGAAAATGAATTAAAATCTTTTATATTTTGATTAACCCATATTCTTTTCTTTGAAGAATTTGATCTTTTATTCTTCCGTTATTTCTTTGCACTTGGTGGTCCATCAGTTATTGTCTTGGAAGTGTCTAATTCTTCTTCGGAATCTGAAATTTCAATATCGCCACAATTTTTTTGTACTTTCATTCTTATTTCGGCATTTGCCCGTAACAGGTTACCAGACAAATTGTCTGTAAGACCTCCTTCATCTTCCTCTGCAGGATCTTCATCAGTGATTTCAGCAGCATTGGGGGGCTCAATTTAAATTTCTTCAGTATCATGAGAATCTAGTTCATCAAACAGTTGAAGTGCCTCTTCAAGTGTTAAATGTCTAGAAAAAAGATTATATGTATGAAAAGTCCCTCAAATTAGCTTGTAAGTTTGACTACAACAAGCTTTCACTGATATAATAATACTCAGGAAAATATATATATATATATATATATATATATATATATATATATATATATATATATATATATATATATATATATATTTATATATATATATATATATATATATATATATATATATATATATATATATATATATATATATATATATTTATATATATATATATATATATATATATATATATATATATATATATATATATATATATATATATTTATATATATATATATATATATATATATAACGTAATAATAATAATAATAATAATAATAATGACTATTATTATTATATTATTATTATTATTATTATTATTATTATATAAAAAAAACAAAAATACGTCAATTAATTTTAAAAATGTAAAAAACAAATATACCTGTTACTTGAAAAGAAAGAAAAACTTATTTAATTTTTAAGTCACAGAAACATGAATAAAATTAATAAATACACAGTTTCTACATAACTTATGAAAAGCTAACATGAAAGCCTAGCGGTAGCATACGGTACCGCCAAATTTGAGAACAAAAATTTTCGTATATAATAAGACAGATTTTTTTTTTAAATGTGGACTACCAAAAGAGCATTCAAATATAAATAAAAATACACATTTCATCAATAGATACTTAAAAATTTTAAATATCTATAAAATGTACTTACTTTTGACGACGAGCCATTTTTTCGCTTGTTTTCAAGACGCTAAACTTTCTTGAGACTAATAGCATAGACACGTGCTTAACTACTTCATGTGACTGTTATAATTTCTTCTTTAGACTGTCCAGTGGTGCCATCTATTAACTAAAAATCCGAACGTAAAGTTTTTTCCCAAAAAGAAGAGGTATTTTTGAAGAAGTGATTGCTGGTACCAAACGGTACCGCTAGGACTTCCCGGGTTAATTATTGAGATTATTGGTAACTTTTGTGATTTTAAAGCTACCTGTCCACAAGTATAGAAAAAAATGTCAGCCGATTTTACTCATTTGCGAGCATTTTGAATCGCATGAATTAAACTAAACTGAAGCACTATTACAACATTGTTGTAATAGCGCCCCCACGCCATATTTTAGAAACTAGAGCTAATCAGAGAATTTCATGGTCGTTTCCGTGAGCAGCGTGGTCGATTTAGTAAAGAATAGCGGGTGTCTTTCTAGTTGCATTTTCACTATTGGCTAGTGCAATTAGAGGACGTAGATTTTTCTTCGCTATGAAATTTTTTAAAAAAGTTAGGGATTACCTGGTTTCAAATGGAGTCCTTGTGCATGTAACATCTATAAATTTTGTTGTAACTAGGTTATACAATTTTCTTACTTTCTCTGATGCTTCACTTATAAAATAAAAGTCTTCTCACTTCACGTCTGACTTCAATGATTAAAAGGAATCTTTACTTTGGATTTCTTTTTAACAACGAAGTCGGAAGTTTTATATGCGAAGTTAGGAGGAATTTTCTGAAATAGCAAAATGAATAAATGTTAAATTCCAAATATAATTTGTTTTGAATAACATTTTCTATTGAAACCTTTCCATTGTCACTAAACAGTTTTAAATTGAAAATTTGAAACGCCTGAAGCCCTGTTTGAAATCTTTTCAATTAGATTTATTACAATTAAAATAATTCACTTCTCATTCAAAATACCTCATGAATTCTAACATTGGACCTTTTAAAACTAATTGCTTTTATAAAAGTTCTTTAAATTAGAATAAAATCTTTGTAACTTACAGATCAGTATCAATACAATTACTGAAATAGAAGGAATTTCGAAGAAACGTTTAAGGAAACGTTCTAAGTTAATACGATCCGCATTTTAAACGTAATGGAATAATAGTAGGTGAAAGGAAATCACATAAATAGAAAAATTTTTATAGCCGTGGTTGGAACAAAATAGTTTCGTTTATAGAGAATTAAATTAATGGAAAATTCGTGTTAAGGACCAAGTACAGAGAATATATACTGCATCATTACAAATACAATACATTCCAGAAACAAAATCTTTGTAAATAACTCTCCCTAAATCTTTATTTTATCTCCTTGAAACATGGTGAAATTGTCATCACCATCTGAGTGATACTGAATAAATGATAGGAATAAATAATAGTTCTCCTTTTCTCTGTTGCAAAAAATTTCTATTTGTAGAGGACACAATATCTATTATTTTTTATCATATAATTATGTTTCATTCTAAATCCGACCATGTCTTTTTTCTTGTCAGATTTCAATAAAGGATTTTATTTTCATATAATTTTTCTTTTTGTTTCTTTTTTCAACGTTTTCTTTTTATATAATTTGTCGAAATAGGAAAAGGTAATTTAGAATGATTTAACCTTTAATACATAAACTTTGAATAACTCCAAGCCGATAGAATACTAAATTACTTTAGGTCAGATTTCTATCAAACGTTATGACACGTCAAACATAAAATTATGCGATTAGAGTTGCATAAGCAAACAGCAAAAATCTTGAAAATCAAGTTTGTTTATATTCCTATGTGATTTCTTTGACTAGTTCATTACACTCTCAATGATAACAAATCAAAGCAAAAATAAGTTTATTCAAGTAAAGTGAATAGTCCTATTCTTTTATCGTTTTCTAAGATCTATTTTATAATTAAATTTCATAGAAGATACTCCTTTAAATAAGAATTTCAACATGAATTATACATGAATTATACATACAAATGGTGGACAAAATAATACGAACACCTGTGAAATAATGGAAAATCTTTATTAATAGGGGGTTCGACCACCCTTTGACTGAAGTACAGATTTAATGCGACGTGGGATAGATGCATAAAGGTCATGGACAATATTTAAAGGAATATTAAACCATTCCTCCTGCAGAGTGGTCTCTAATTCCGAAAGTCCGGATGAAGGTGGAAATCGGGAACGAAGTTTGGACTCTAAATATTGCCATAAATGTTCAATAACATTCAAGTTCGGAGACTGAGGGGGCCAAGCGAGATGTTCAACTGCATCGCCATTCTCTTCGAACCATTCTTGAACACACCTAGCAGTGTGGATAGGGGCGTTGTCGTCTTGAAAAAGCGGTCGCTCACCACGGAATACAGTCTGGACAAAAGGATGGACATGATCCCCTAGAACGCTTAGATAGTGATTGGATTTGATCTTCACATGCAGAATAACAAGTGGCCCAAGACCGCGCCAAAATATCGAACCCCATACCATAATGGAGCCACCCTCGTGCTTCACAGTCGGCAAGAGGCATTCAGGATGAAACGCTTCTTTGAGCGTTCTCGAGACATAAACGCGTCCGGTCGTCTGAAATAGGGTGAATGACGATTCATCTGACCATATTACCTGTTGCCACTGTTGTGGGGACCAACCTTTGTGATCCCTGCACCATTGGCGCCGCTTGAAAGCATTAGATGCTGTCACCAAGGGTTTACGAATTGCCACTCTGCCATAAATGTTCGCAGCGTGAAGTTCCCTTTTGACAGTTTTTGTTGAAACGGGGTCCTGGAGATGACTGTTCATTTCGGATGTTATCTCGGATAACGATTGTTTGTGCTTTCGGGCTACTATGGGCTTGAAGACCCGTCTATCCCTATCAGCAAGCTTGAACTTTCGGCCACTGTTGTGCTTTGAAGACGTCGTCTAACCCTCTTTCGTGTACGCTGTCATAACGGCTGATACCGTACTCCTTGCAAACCCCAAAAGGTTTGCTGTTTTCGTAACCGATGCTCCACTTAAACGCGCTCCAACTATCATTCCTCTTTGGAACTCTGACAGGTCTGACATTTCAACTTACCACAGACAGTTCGATAGAAGCATGCAACGTAGGTGACTGCTGTTGAGAGACTGATACCTTCCTCTTCACGCTCATTAGGTGGCAGACTTCTGTTCCAGGTGACGCGGCTGTACTGCAGGTGTGAAATACGTCATACTTTTCACAGGTGTTCGTATTATTTTGTAATCCATCTGTATATATATATATATATATATATATATATATATATATAGGGTAAGTATGCCTAATATGAGACCCGAGCTTACAGGACGTATCAAGTAATGCCGCCTGGCGACTGGAGCGTAAAACAGTTGTATATTGCATCATTCGTAATCGGTGAGTCAGTCGAGTGTTTTCAAGCGCACACAAATGTGTAATATTTTTTTCTCTGAATATGTGCTCGTCGACTTTTTTTCATCACCATTTTCATTGGCTGTTTTCACCTTCAAGGTAAGACTCTTATTGAAACTGTTAGTATTGTATAGGTAGCATTAAATGTGGAGTGTAAACACGCCTGTTTGTTTTTAAGCTAACGTGAATTCTAACCTAATAAATTTGTTGTCGTGTTCAACACCATGGTCGTGCCCAGTATGAGACTCCAAAGCATGCCTAATATGAGATAGGGTCTAATATTAGGCATTTTAGTTTTCACTTTATGGTTGCACTGGCTATTAAGCGTAAGATAAAATTTTTAAAAGTTTTAGTCACAGATCATTTAATCGTGATAAAAATAGGAACTGGACAACAGCAATATTTGATAGCAACAATCAACATCCCTCCTGCTGGTGGGTCGCTGGAAAGGATGGAACCACAGTGGAGTCGATTGAAATTAACCATTGAAAAATATAAAGATCACAAAATAGTAATAATGGGAAATATGAACTCAAAATCAACACTGTGAGGCCAGCGCCCAACAGACCATAGAGGTAAAGAAGTAATTAAATTAGTTGTGGACAATGGGGGGTATTATTAGAAATAACTCTATGAGTCTCCCAACGTATGTGGGACCATTCGGGTTAGGATGGCCCGACCTCACTTTAACGTTTGGTATGGAAGACAATGAAATCAAAGATTGGGAAGTAGTTGACACCTATTGAAACACGGATCATAATGCAATAAGATTTAAGATGGTTGCTAAAGAAAACACGAGAACCTTCAGAAGCAGTATAAAATGGGAAATTAAAAACTTATTTTCGATGGCTTTAGAGTAGATATAAGGAAAAAAATAAAAGAAATTAAGGAGAAAATGAAAGAAATGAGTATAGATGAAATTATAGATAATATAAATGAAGAAACTACAAAATTATGTAAGAAGCATAGGAAGAAAAGTAATAAAATTAAAAGTAAAAATGCTCCCTGGTCTAAGTTTAAAAAGAAAGCACATTAGAGCCCTAAGAAGAAAAACACAAAAAGCAATAGACAGACAGGAAAGAGATAGGTGGCAGAAATTATTCAAGCAAGATCGTGCAAAGTACCGTAAGCTATTATTAGAAGCTAAAAGGACAACATTCAGAAATTTTCTTGAGAAGCTAACTATCATTGATACATCTGGCAAAGTCAAAGAAATTATAAAAGAAAAAAGGATAATTTAATTGAAGCCGTTAGAGATGAAAATGGTATATTAGTAGAACAAGAAGAAGATATTGAAGGTTTTCTTGTGAGCCACAATTTTACAAGAGTTGGAGAGGGAGAAGAAGAGGATGAAGATGAAGAAACACGAAATTATAAAGAAATTACAGTAATGGAAATTAACGCAACCATTAATAGTATTGCAAAAGACAAAGCTCCTGATCATGATGGCTTCACGATTGGGATAATTCAAGAAATTTATAATGCAGATAAGTAAGTAATTAAATATTTATATAATAGATGTATCAAAGAAAAATATTTTCCCCAAACTTGGAAACGTGCCATCGTTAATTTTTTCCCTAAATATGGGAAAGATTTGAGTGAGCCAGGTTCATATAGGCCAATATGCCTATTGCCGACTTTGGGAAAGATATTTGATAAAATAATAACTAACAGACTAGTGATATGTTTAGAAGAAAACAATTGTTTAGCTGAACAATAATTTGGCTTTAGAATGGGCATGAGCACATTACTAGCCTTAAATAATATAACGCAAATAATAAACCATAATAGAGAAATAAAGACAAATACTTGCATTATATCATTGGATATAAAAAATGCATTCAATTCAATCGGGAAAAATAATTTAATAAGAGAACTTAAAAAGTTGGCATTGGAGCCATATTTATTTAAAATTATAAGGAATTATATCAGCGATAGAAAAGTCATCACAAGGAAAGGGGACCATGATTACAACGTGGGTGTCCCTCAGGGCTCATCACTTGGCCCTATACTATGGCTGATAGTAATAAATGACATTTTAATTTGGAATAATGAGAATGGAAAATACCATAATCAGGCTTTCGCCGATGATATACTTATATTAATAAATAGTCATGTAGTTTATAAATTTGCGCATTTATCTGAACCCATATTAAGTCATTGCAATAGTTGGGCAATTATGAATAATTTAGAATACAGTATTAACAAATGTAATTTTACCATCGTACCTTATAAAGGCAATATTAGCAGAAGACTAACAATTAAATTGAGAACTGAGAATATTAGATATAAAACGGAAATCAAATATCTAGGTGTTATAATAAACAATAAAGTAGACTACACTAAACACTTGGATTATGTTTGTGAGATAGCATTAAAGTTCGTTTAAAAATTAAACAGAATAACAAAGAAAACTTGGGGAATCACGGTGGAAATAATCAAGGAAATATATAACATTGTTATAGAGAAAACAATATTATACACTGCGGAAATCTGGTATAAAGACCAAGTTACGATGAATAAGAAACTGATACAGGCACAGAGACCATATTTGTTGACAATCACAAAATGCTACAGAACCGTGGCTACGGACGCTTTAAATGTTCTAACCAGCTGTATGCCATTGCAGCAAGGGGCTAGAGCTTTAAAAAAATTATTTTATTTATATGAAAACAAAAAAGAAATAGAAATAAAGGGGAAGATATATAATACAGAAAACAGTGAAACGCGCGTTAAAAAAATACGGACCATTGAGGATTTATTTCAGATTGATTGGACTTACGATGATACTCCTAAAACTAGTATAATAATTTATACTGACGGTTCGAAAATTAATGAAAAAGTTGGCGCTGGTGTGATTATATATGACGAGAACAAAGAGAAAGAAATCATAATGGAAAGAATAGAAGGAGGCAATTCCTATATGACCGAGCAACGCGCAATACAAATAGTCATAAATCTAATGGTAACTAGAGGTATAACTAAGTTTGGTATATTTAAGGATTCTTGAAGTACATTGGAAGCTTTACGTACCACAGATTACAAAGGTGAGACAATAGATAGTATTAAAAGAGAGATCAGAAAGCATAACTTAGAGGTATATCTGTATTGGGTTAAGACCCATGTGGGTATACTGGGCAATGAAGAAGCGGACAAAGCTGCAAAGCAAGCGACCGAGTTAGAAGAGATTGGAATTAAGTATAAATGGACAAGAAGGAAAATAAAGAAAATGATAGAAATAGAAGAAATTAATAACTGGCAAACTAGATGGGAATTAAGTACGAAAGGCAGAAAAATTTTTGAAATTTTCAAAGAAGTTAAAAAGCAAAGATTATGTGGCGATTTTTATCTAAATCAGGCCATGACAGGACATGGTAGTTTTGGTGATTACCAAAAACGATTTCATAGTAACGATGATAAATGCATGTACGGCAGCGTACAAACAGTCGACCACTGCATTTATGAATGCACTTACTTTCAAAAGCACAGAGATAATTTTCCTACAGGCTATGAAAGTTGGACAAAAGCTGAATTATTTACTAATTACTACTGTATCAGACATATTAGATTCATAGTAAAAGAGCTCATGGATTTCCACTTACCTTTCGCTGAATCGGGACAGTCTTTGTAAATAAGCAGAAATTATAGATTTATGGAATTTAAAACTTGTTACACACCTATTTTAAAATAATATATCAATACAAAGGTTATTGTGGTTGTTTAGTCAATAAATGATACACAATTTAATGTAAAATATTGTTTATTGTTTAGCACTATTTTCTTTGATTCTGAGCCTTGTTATTCAATGTATTTGAGACTCACTGCGTGGAAGAATGAAGGGCTGGATCCGAACTGCGGTTGGTAGTGTTCCACCTTATGCACAATTGAACTGTAATAAAGGAAAATATAGATATATTTAATTGATAGAAACCTTATATAGGAATCAAGAAGCATATGTGTTATTAAGTGTTTTATTAACTCCAAAGAAGAAAAAACTATAATATTTATTATGCAACATGTGCAAAGAGTAAATGTATGGAAATGTATAATTTTTATTGTGTGTGCAAATCTTATTGGTTTGCTTTTAGTGGTCTTATGTGTGTAAAATTTAGTATATTGTCTTTCTGTAATGCTTTAAATTGCAGTTATAACTTACTGCAACATGTATCAATGTGTTCAAAGATTTTGCAGGTTGAATCGTATTTTAGTGTCTTTATAATTATTTAATAGAAAGATGCAATTTAATAATATTTATGAATTAAAGTGCATGTCTAACTAAAGTATTAGAGTGGTAAAGTCAGTCATTTGTAACTCAATTGGATAATTATATGAATAAAAAATATCAATCCGGTGGCGCGGAGTCTTCGCCTTTCCTTACGACAGGTGAGTTCCTCGGTTCGGGACCTGACGGTGCTTTACAAAATAAAAAAAAGGTAAATATATATGGCAAAATTAAATAAATAGATAAATATATAATAGGTCAATAAAATTATTAAATAAGTATATTAGTTAATAAGTGTTCTTTGAATATTTGTTATGTATTGTTTTTGATATTTGTGATTCTTGTAGCTGTAAGTAATAGGTCTTAAAAAAAAATTAAACTTTAGAAAAATAAATATTTGTTTCGCGGTTTGCAAATTGTTAATTTGTGAAGTTGTTTATTTATTTGTAAGCAAGATTTGTTATGTAAGTAAAGATTTATGAATTGTAATTGTGGTAAAGATTTTAAATAATTATATATGTTTAATGGTAATTTGTTAGAAACTTATTTATAAATTGTACTCTGTATAATTTATTTGCTATGCACCTAGATAGCTTAGCTGAATTGGCATTTGATTTGTTTGTAAATGGTAATTGGTAAATAGAATTACTTTAACTAGGGTGAGTACTTTGTCACATGGGTATTGTTTTAGCGTTCTTTATAACTCAAAGTAAGTTGTTTTAACGAATCTTAACATGTCTTTACTTGCCTGTAATCTTCGCTTGTTAGCTGGTATAATGGGGATAATTTAAATGTTAACCTTTGGTTTTATATTTTAACCAATTTGTCTGATTTAAGTAGTTTTTTGTGGCATTCTAAATGGTTTTGTAACTTATACCTTTGTTCACCCTTGTGATATGGTTTTTCTTTATCCCTGTTTTGAATAGTGGTTATTGGAAAGGTATGGCATATTTTTACTTTGGTTTTTCTATAGTTTTATAATCTTAACACTATAACGCAAATTTAATACAACTTACCGGTGTTGCCTGGGGCCTCCTTGGCTGCTAATACAAACGGTGGCTTGGTTGTAGTAGTGCTATTTCGGCTGGCTATATGGATGCATTTTAACAGCTTGCTCTGGTGTCTTCTTTGACCTTGTTCATTTGTTTGGTGCTGTATTATGATCTGCGTTACTTTTCTTGATATCGATAAGTGTTATAACTCCATTATAATGGGGCTTAAAGTTAAGTTCATAATTGTTTTATTATGGCGGAATAGTTAGTTGTACCAGGGCCTAATATTAATAAGCAGTAAATTTGTTAATTAAAAACTTTTGCATTTGAATATGGTAAATTTGAAATTGTTTTACTTGCAAAACATAATGGATAATTATGAGTGTCAAAAAGTTACCTTGGGGCCTTCGTCTTCGATTATGATGGAGGAGTTCCTGGGTTCGGGCCTCGTCGGAGCTTACTTTAAGTATCCGGTAAAGGATACTGGATATTGATTAAAACTTAGTTCAATAACTTTTTTTGTTAAAAATTAAAATACTAATATTATCAGAAAAAATTATTTAATTGAGTTTTTATATTTAATTAAGAAATTAGAAAAAAATAACTAAAAGAAATTACAGTTTGTTTTTAGTAGGAATAAAATTAATTGATAGCTCTTTGCAAGTTAAATATATTTAAGAGCTAATTGTTCTTAAATATGCTATTTGAAAAGTTTGTTGTGATTTGAATATTGTTAATCCTTGTAATATTTGAGTATAATTATATTGAATAGTGTATGCTTACCATGGCTGGCAGTTTATTATTATTTGTTGAATATTATTGTATTGTATATTATTTGCATTTTTTATCATACTGCTAATACGCAGCAGTTGTTTAAGGTATATCATAAATAAACTTGAGTAAATCTGGTATATGGTAAAAATATATGTATATGTATATATATATGTATATATAAGAATAATTAAATAATAAAAAATTCTAGGACTAGGTTCAAATGGAACCAGGAAAGGACTTTTTCGGCTGTTAACTAGCTAACTTAAATTAAACTAGTCGTTTGCCACTAAATGGCCTGTTTTGATCTGTTTTATTGTTGCATTAAGCTTGTCGGGTTGCCCTTGCAGGTTCTGTTGTGGTCCAGCAGGATTGCCGCCGTAAGGGCAGTTATCAGAGTATGTTTGCCTTATAACCGAAAGGTGTGGGAGGCGGAAGGATCGACTTTCACTCTCACAACCTTGTTTCCTCTGAAGCTGCAGATGCAATGATGCCCAGGCTAAATCCACAACCATGTGGCAGTAGTGACAATGTGGAAGGTATTGATCAAAAAACAAGTTCAAATCAGTTCTTAGTGAGTCTTGAAGAAATAAATTCCTTGCCTACGTTACATGATAAAATCACCTCGAAACTAAGTAGGGCCCGTAAAGCCGATATTATCACATCATCGCCCTATAAAAATAAATTGATTGATAACATTAATAAAAAAAGTGCAGCATGTTCCTAAAAAACTTTGTTTTCTACAAGAAAAAAAGGAATAGATCTAAAAGATAAGAAATCAAAGGATAAACAAGGAAAATGAGATCAAGATAAAAAGAAAAGGATAAGGATTTAACGAAACAATAAAGAGAAAATGCAAAGGGGTCCGTAGAGGAAGGGAAAAATTAAGGATGGATGAAAATACAACACTAGTTAAAAAACAGAGAATAAATAAGCCTAATTATATCTATGATGATCTCAGCTCAATTGAAGATGATGAAAAACTTTCTCATCATGACATCAGTGATGATAGCATTGAAGAAAACGACGATGAATGCCTTTTTTGTGGTTGTGTATTTTCAGAAGACAAACGGGGAGAGCAGTGGCGTCAATGCAGAAAGTGTTTCAGGTGGGCCCCATGAAGATTGTGGAGCTGGCGAACTTTTTATTTGTAAAGAATGTGAAAAGTTTGAATTTAAAAGCAAAAAGTAATCAAAACCTGTAGTGTAAACCAACTAATTTGTTTAAAGTGTCAGTTTTGTTTTTACGAACTTTTCAGTAATTCTAATTTATTTTTAGAGTTGTAGAATGGGGTTCTCATATTAGGACTACTTTTTTCAGACACTAAAAAATTTAACACTTGTGTTTATAATTTCATACACGAAAATTGTAAGATTATTTTCATTTTCTATCATTGTTATATGTAGTAAAATATATGCATTAAAAGGATATCAAGTTGGTACTATAATCCCACACTTACTTTCCTAGTTATATATGGAAATCAATAGGGGTCTCATATTCGGCATACTTACCCTATATATATATATATATATATAGTCATATCACCACTACGTTCAAATGTTGATGCTGCCCTTTAGCAAAGCGACCTTGATAATTTATATGTTTGGTGCCTTAACAATAGCTTATATCTAAATATTCGAAAATGTAGTATTCTTACTTATACCCGTAAATCTCAGCCTTTAATTTATTAATATCATATCAATGGTCATCCACTTTTTCGCTCTGATTCTGTAATTGACTTGGGTATTACTTTTGACACAAGACTCGACTTCTCCCACCATATGGTTCGTATTGTTTCTAAGGCCTATAGAATGCTTGGTTTTGTTAAACGTAAAACTAGTGATTTTTCTAATGAACAAGTGCTTAAAATTTTATATTTCAGTTTGATCCGCTCAAATCTTGAATACTGCAGTCTTATTTGGGATCCATATTATAATAATAAAATAAATATTTTAGAGCAGGTACAGTCTAAATTTATGAGATACTTATATTATAAAACTAATTACTATTGTCCTCTGGATTTGTCTCCTTCTTTCCTACGTAACATTTTTGATATTCCCAGTTTAAAATCCAGGCGTGATCTTTCCTGTATGTTATTTTTTTATAAAGTCATTAATAATATTATCGATTGTGTTGAGATTCACAATTGCATTCAGCTTGCTGTGCAGAGCAGATGTCTTCGTGAGTGGCATTTATTTGTAAATGTCTACAGGAAATTTAATTATATAGGTAATTTCTCTTTGTACAAATTTTATAAATTTCTTAACCATCTTTCAGAAGACCTTGATATTTTTAATATGACCTTTACTGTTTTTAAGGCTTAATGTTTACAACTTCTGTGTTCGTAATTCATGTATTGTTTTGTGTATTGTATATGTATATATTGTTTATGTAGCTTTGTATGTTTGTTTTGGTGTTTCTTTTGTCTGTGTGTTTTAAGTTGTATCTTCATGCAACACTGTAAATGGAATTTTCTGTAGTGTGCATTTTGAATAAATAAATAAATAAATATATTTTTTAAATTTATATTTATATTTATGTAGTATATGTAGATGTATATTTATATTTGAACGTTTGTGTGTAAATTTAGTTATTCTTCCATAAAAACAGCAAATTATTTACATATGCATCGTATTTAAATTTTTCTGTGATCTAATACAGACACAATCCACCCTTACTCCCAAATATTGCATCATAATTTCCTAGGCTAGTGCTCCGATGCCCTAAAACATTTCAACTCACAAAGGGGAAATATTTATCCTTAAAAACATTGGAGATCTGAGGGAAAAAAATCTGACGGGGAGAAAAGTCGCTGGAAGAAAATGAGACCTAGCTCGCATCAAACCTGCTTTAGAAAAATGACTCTTGAAGAAACAAAAAGAATTTTGGTACCCCACTGATAGATTGGCTCTTATAAAGGAGCACATTTGTTGCTTGATATCAGTTTATAATTATTATGACTGTGTACTAATTGTATTGGATTCGATCACATCAATGTTAACCTAAGGAAAAAATTTGTTTACAATTTACAGCTACATAAATGCTGATAATCAAAGAAAATTGGTATTTTCAGATAGCCAGAACTTTATTTTACCTTGCAACCGGATTCCTTTTATAAATTTTGTCCACCAAAGGAATTTATGAGCGTTTAAATACACTATACCAAACTTTTTCCCGAATAATTTAAATTTTAAAATATTATTTGATTTTTTAAACAAATATGCCCCATCGTGTAAATTTTCTCTCTCTCTTATGGAGTACGATTTTTTTTAAAGCTTTAAATCCAAGTCTGCAATCCTTGGACAAATTTTCACCACTGCTTAACAATGAGGTGAGTGAATCCAATAGGGTTAGTACATAGCAGCCTTAAGAACAGCATAATGAATTCCAAATCATAGCAATATAGCCCATTGCTTCCAAAAGTGTTTATGCATAGATAGCAAAACTAACACTATTAATCTTTAAATATACAGGGTGGACCAAAAGTCTTGCCCTGATTATAAAAATTCATTACAAAATAACCGTTTAATATAATAATGTAACTTTTGTATCATTGGATAGGTCAGTTTCAGTACTTTTTTCGTGCAATAGTTGGCGCGAGTGCTCCTTCAAGAGTAACTCAGAGGAGCAATTTTAAGGAAGACATCATTTTCGGCCGAAATGCCGTCGATTCAAGAGAAAGCCCAATGTGTCCTTTGGCTTCACGAAACAAAATCGCCCATTAAAGTTCAGCGTAAATTTCGACGTTGTTATGGACGCAACCCTCCTGATGTAAAATCAGTAAAGCGATGGTATGAAAGGTTTAAAGAAACAGGCAGCGTTAAGGATCTTCCCAGAAGTTGCAGGCCTAGCAACTGTTGATCGCGCTCGGCAATCGTTTCAACGGAGTCCTACTAAATCAACTCGTGAAGCATCACGTGAACTTCAAATACTGCAAACAAGCCTTTTATAGAGAATTCTTACCAAACTTGTTTGCATTATTTGAAGTTCACGTGATTCTTCACGAGTTGATTTAGTAGGACTCCGTTGAAACGATTGCCGAACGCGATCAACAGTTGCTTCACTCACACTAGGCCTGCCACTTCTGGGAAGATCCTTAACGCTGCCTGTTTCTTTAAACCTTTCATACCATCGCTTTAATGATTTTGCATCAGGAGGGTGTCGTCCATAACAATGTCGAAATTTACGCTGAACTTTAATGGGCGATTTCGTTTCGTGAAACCAAAGTACACATTGGGCTTTCTCTTGAATCGACGGCATTTCGGCCGAAAATGATGTTTTCCTTACAAATGTTTCCCTGAGTCACTCTTGAAGGAGCATTCGCGCCAACTATTGCACAAAAAAACTACTAAAACTGACCTATCCAATGATACAAAAGTTATATTATTATTATATTAAACGGTTATTTGCAATGAATTTTTATAATCAGGGCAAGACTTTTGGTCCACCCTATATAATGACATTTGAAGTAACGAACTCTTAGGAAATTTAGGCAGAATACTAATCTGATATAGATTTACTGAAATAATGACACAAAATGCACTTACCGATTGTCTTATCCCGTTAGACGAAACTTAATAATTATCTTTCGCCATTTTGCCATCAAAGAAAGTCAAAATAGCTGACATACAGCAAAATATCTCCTTTAGTTACATAGGAGTGCAAATTACACCTTACGGGTGATACAAGTTAAGGCTTACGGGTACTTCCACGTTCTTTTAGCTGCATAATTTTTCAAAACAAAACATTCTCAGTTTTTGTTAAACTTTGATTCATGCAATCAGATGTGGTTTAGAGATTTATTCTTTTCCAATCGTAGAGACATACTTTCAAGAAAAAGATAATCTGAGAACTGGTAAAAGGTAATTTATTGATTATAATAACAGTAATTTCTTAAAATTTGTGTTCTTTTTAGCATGTTTAATGTTTGTTTTCTTTTGTTTTGCTTAGTTTTGTTTGTTAATTTTTGTTAATTATACATCTAATACCTAACGTGAAAGATTAGAAATGCAATAATCATGAAATACTTAGTCAATGAATGACAATAACATCTGCATCTTTTTAAAGCCAAAGCAGGACTATTGAGAGCAAAAACCCTTACACACAAAGCTTCCAAAATATATCTATTTAACTTATACAAACCTTACATTTGTTAACGGTAGAAGATAGGAAAAGCAAGTATTCAGGTCTCGAAAGTCAGGTGAATAGAGAAAAATGTGAATAAAATACCATCTAAAGGTGCTATGTTTAGATAAAAAAAAACCACTGAGAATGAAGATAAATGGTGATCATGAAAAAAGGTATTAGAGCTGTGATATAGAGCTAGCTTCAAAAACCTTTTAAATAAACACAATGTAATCTTTTAAAGTTACATTGCCATCTTCTCATTCATTTATCGTCATAATATACGTATATCATATCAATTATACAAAATTATCTAAGACTGAATTCTAGAATAATTTTGTTTTCTAAACATAATCATTTTTTAGAAACTGTTACAATGATCACGCGTCCCCTCCTTTGTGTTGATCTTTAACAACTGTGTTGAAAATTTCGAGCAGGTTCAAGGAGAAACTGATATTGGCCTGTAGTATTTATAAATACATGTAACACCATTAGCATCATTGTCTGTAGCCTATACAAATTGCATAGTTTGCGATAAAGAGGCCTTAAATCATCCGTCAATTTGACAAGAAATAACAATTTTCTACTTAGGAGACTGTATTTTGAGGAAAATATCTCTATGAAAACTAGACCGAAATGAGGATTTTCTGAAACTTAAAACTCAACGTATCTTTGCAGTGAAAGACAGTGAACGACAGCAAACATATCCGTTGAAGAATTGCTGTACAAAACCGACAACGAATAGCAGAAAATGCGATGCATCTTCATGTTCAAGATATTTGCTCTCTTTCTATTTCAAGAAAGAAGCAAAGTAATACATTCATATAGCTTCCTACTTTTAAGACAGATTCTATTGATATAGCTCCGAAATTTTATTATGATTTTTATGTTTTTTTTTGTAGTTTAGCCTACATTCACAAAGAATATCATAAAAATGAGAAAATTTCAGTGATCTAAGAATCATGGGTCAGTCCTTGTACAAAGCTAAATGTTTTTCTCCTTTTTTTTGTTTACTGCATAATGTTCTCAAACCGATACATTATGTCATAACATAAACGTAGTAATTGTTGTAAAAGATCTTCTATTAATTGTCAGTAATAAAATTTTATTCTATGGATTATATATATTTTTTAAACTGATGCTTCTAAAGCCATATTTTCTTTATAAATTATACCTATGATTATTACTCTCAAAATTTTATTCCAAAATTTTAGACTGAAATTCAAAACTTGGAGTGAAAACAGGGCTTAGTACAAGTTGAATATATTTCAATAAACTCATTAAAGGATTTGTAATTGATGGCGTTGTCAGTTCTCAAGACGCATTATTTTATTTTTATAAAGGTGGTGTTTCTAATTATATATTTTAGTGTGTATAAGTGTTTGCGCGCGTGTGTGTGTTTGTGTGTGTTTGTGTGTGTGTGTGTGTGTGTGTGTGTGTGAGTGTATGTGTGTGTGTGAGAGAGAGTGTGTGTGTGTGTTTCTATCATTCATTTTACGATGCCATCAGTCATTACAGAAGAAAAAGATATCACAAATCCTCAAACTATCACATTAATTAAAAAATGTTCATAATTTCTAAGGGAACGCAATAAATAAAGATGAACTGAAATGAATAGTCACAGTACCTTGGCTTCTGTAGAAGTGCTCTATAAGTGTTCTTATCGTTATCTTTCAGGTTAACACATGCTCAGAAGTATTAAGTTTGTAAAGCATGGTCAAACACCGTAATACCTCAGGAGTATTACTCTGTTTCCCTGCAGATTTTCAAATGTGTAGAATTTATAACTATAACAAAGGGCTCTTAAAAATTGAAATTAAAAGTAATTATCGCACTGTATTAAAACTATAGGATTTTAAGTGTCATACAGATTTCTACGTATATGTCCCAAATTTCTCAGTTAATTTGTTTTTAATGAAATTGCAAATACAGTACTACATATCTAGATACTAATAACGATATTTACTAAATAACGATTTATTCAATAAGAATGATAAACAATCATTTTGATATCCTACTCACCAGTTACCCTAATTAAATCATCTTTTAAATAATATTTACTTTTATAAGAATTAAAGAAATTTATATACACTATATATACTAAATATAATACCGAATAAGCAAACAGACGCAAACTGACAACTGCAAATGAAAATTGGCAGTCTGTATTATGTTATGTTTGCTAAGCAAAATTTTTAATTTCATTTGAATCTACTATGTAAGAAACGCCGAATTTACAGATTTTAAAAGAAGTATAGCTATATGATGTCACTCAAGTAAACATTCTTGACGTGTAGTTGCTAGACTATTGGGCAACCCGCGAGATCAACTGAGGAAGATGCCATTCGAAGATGGAAGGATGACAGTATAAATGGAGCAAAACCTCGACCTTGGAAACCAAGAAATTGGACGATCGAGGAAAGAGATGTTTGGTGAGGACTGTAAAGCAGAATCAGTCTCTCCCTGAATCAGCGTTGATTTCAGAAGTGTACCAAGCTACAGGAACTGATATCATTTTGCGTGCAGTTCATCACAAACTGCATAATAGCGGAGAGTACGGCAAATTGACTGCCCACATGTTCCCTGTTACATGGAATAATGACAGAAAGAGAGTACAGCGGGTTTTAGCACGTCTTTCTTGGTCAAGAGAAGAGTGGAAAAGAGTTATGTGAGGTGAGGGATTGTACTTCAAACTTTACTGTGTAAGGCTTTTGTCCAGAGTTTGATTTCTTTCCTACTGCATTGTTGTCGTAACTTGGAAAGTCGAAGAGGGCTCTGTGATGGTCTAGCTCTGTTCCTGCCGGGAAGGACAAATTCCTTTGATTTGTCTTCAACTATGAACTCTGAGACGTACATAAACATTTAAGATAATTGTGCACTTCCTACAAGGCGGCAGGGCTTTAGAACAGATTCTTTCATCCTGACCTGGCCCTGTGCACCACTCCGGCTCTGTCGAGGTTAAACATGAAATTTACAACATTAAAAAATGATTGATTGGCTCAGAGTCCCGACGTCAATCCTATCGAACACTTATAGGATGATCTACAAGTAAATTGCAGAATTCTTCTTCGACTGAGAGCGCTCACCATTAATAGCTCGCTGACAGAGGTTTTATCGAGACATTCAGATAAATCTTAGTGGGCACATAGCTGAAATTGGTCGAAAGAATACAAATATGTATCGGGGTAGTCAATGTAGCAAAGAACCATTCAAAAATGTATTTATTGTTTTTCGATAAATTTACTTTTCCTCTCTCGACTTATATATGTCCGATTACGTTTGGCAATACAGACAGAATTTGGTCTGTTTTGTCAATATTCTTCTTCATTTTCATTTTTGTATTATTTTACTAATAACAAAAAAGGAAGAATCAGCTCATTTTATATTTATTGACTCTAGATTTACTACACGGGAGCATAATTGAAATTCTTCCTTTTTCGCTCCAGGATATTCAGTCGATGAATCCTGAGAAACTGCACGACTTTTTTGAATAACAAATTTTCAATTCTCAGTTGTGTATTTTTACTAATTTTGCACTTGGCTGTAAATTCAATATAGTTTGTTTAACAATTCAAATCGGATTTATAAAATAATCAGTATTATAGCATACTAGATTACAGACGTGATAGCCAACTAAGTAAACTAATGCTGAATATAAATTTACGCTTGCAATAGAAATCTAGTTAATTTCCAGTTATTTGTGCAGTGAGCGAAAGGTACCGTGCTAATCATTTTACTTCTCTTTTCTACATTTTACAATGCATACTAATCATTTTACTTCTCTTTTAAAGGTTTTATTCCATGTATTAATGAAAATCAATATTGTTTTTGCTTCATATTTTAAGACATGGCCATATAAATTTAACTAAAAGTAATAATGATAAAAGATACTTCCACAAATAGACTCTTACATTTCTGAATCTTTGAAAAACAGGGAGAAAATGCTGTTCTTATTTCATTCTAAACACAGTTTTCCAGTCACAAAAGATGAATTCTTTACAAAAGAATAATAAACCCATTTCTATAAGTAGAAATACAAGGAATTTTCCGAAGCAATGTGTTCTAATCTGATCATATCATTTACCAAGCTCTGTTTCTTTGGTACTTTAAAATCAGATAGACGATGCAGGGGGTAGATTTATCAGTCGACTATCCTGTTGGGGTATCAGTGCTACGCCAATTAAGGTATTTTTGTATGAAGTCTGAATAATGTTTGTTTGGATGAAATAATATTATAGAAATCTCCCTGGTACTAAAGATAATTTTGCCTTTTTCTCTGGAAAGGTATGGTTATCAAAAAAAACAAAAAAAACTCCTAACCATAATAACTTAGTTAAAAGACCCTTAAAGTCATACGTATAATGGCCCTTATTCTGATCTTATATGGTTGCAGTTAATTGATTTTTTAAGATTTATGGTCCCGTTTGTGTACGTGAGGTCTTTAAAGGCCAGGACCTCTAGTTTAAAGAAGATTGCTAAACTGTGATTCCACATATTGAATTTAAGGGAACTGGGACGTTCTCGACTACTCCAAATGTGAATATTTTCAATCTCCAAAACCCCATTTTTTTAAAAGTAAAAATAAATTCTTACATAAGATATTACATTCATATAAACTATATGCTTTTTTCATTGTATTTCAGTCAAAATATATTTATTATTTACATTAATTTATTATACCCAAGTAATCGAATAAGTACTTACCATAAACAGTAGTTGAATACAGGATTATATAAAAGTGCACTTAAAATTTTTTCTATTGCTTAGAAAATCTTAAAACTTGCTTGAATATGAAATATATATACATATAATTTATTGAAATTAGTTTAATATTATTATGTACAGCATATATATATAATTTTTTAAGTTGAATTCAAACATTAGAAATTCTGAAAAATAGACTAAATTTTCTCTCAAAATTGCTGAATAAAAAAAATTATATCATTTGAAAAAAGTACAAAAACACATTCATTCCATTAATTGTTATCATATAATATTTAAATCAATTTCACACCTTTCGGATGGATAGAATTGTTTACGAGCGTACATTATTAGTAGAAAAACACATTTTGAGAAAAACAAGAAAAACTATTTTTTTTTAAATTTTGTCGTAACTTTTAAAGTTTAAAATTGCCTGCACTGTATTGATCTTGTGTAGACCACTTCTACAGCATCTCGCTGTCTTTTTTTTGTCTCTTAAGTGTTCTGGCTTCTTTGCTGACCTTGTGAATTATAATTTCTGATTCACAAATCCGAATTCTGTCAATTTTTCTCAGTGCACTACAAGTGTTACTACCTGGATTAATCTTTAGAGCTTTTAAAACTTTTGTTCGGCCAAACACACCATCATTGAAAACATATAATTGCATTCACCATGCCAGTTTGCAATGTTTCTTTACTAATAATTGGTTTTTAGGAACTCGTTCCCATACACAGTTGTTGAAACTTTCGTTTGGATTTTGAGTTTAATGTGCATATTTTCAATCTCCAAAACCCCATTTTTTTAAAGTAAAAATAAATTCTTACATAAGATATTACACTCATATAAACTATATGCTTTTTTCATAGTATTTCAGTCAAAACATATTTATTATTTACATTAATTTATTATACACAAGTAATCGAATAAGTACTTACCATAAAGATTAGTTGAATACAGGATTATATAAAGATACTCTTAAATTTTTTTCTATTGCTTAGAAAATCTTAAAACTTACTTGAATATTGAAATATACTATACATATAATTTATTGAAATTATTTTATATTATTATGTACAGCATATATATATAATTTTTTAAGTTGAATTCAAAACATTAGAAATTCTGAAAAATAGACTAATTTTCTTTCAAAATTGCTGAATAAAAAATTATATCATTTGAAAAAGTACAAAAAAACATTAATTCCATCAATTGTTATCATATAAATATTTTAATCAAATTTTCACACCTTTCAGACGGATAGAATTTTTTTACGAGCGTAACATTATTAGTAGAAAAACACATTTTGAGAAAAACGAGAAAAACTATATTTTTGAAATTTTGTTGTTAGCTTTAAAGTTTAAAAATGCCTGCACTGTATTGATCTTGTGTAGACACTTCTACAGCATCTCGCTGTCTTTTTTTTGTCTCTTAAGTGTTCTGGCTTCTTTTGCTGACCTTGTGAATTATAATTTCTGATTCACAAATCCAATTCTATCAATTTTTCTCAGTGCACTACAAGTGTTACTACCTGGATTAATCTTAGAGCTTTTAAAACTTTTGTTCGGCCAAACACACCATCATTGAAACATATAATTGCATCCATCACACCAGTTTGCAATGTTTCTTACTAACAAATGTGTTTTTTAGGAACTCCCTCCCATACACAGTTTTTAAAACTTTCGTTTGGGTTTTGAGTTTGCCCATGCAAGCATTTTAACAAAAGCTCTCTTGAGCTAAGATCCCTGAACACCTTTCTTTATAGCTATAAGCACTGGTTCTGGAAGAGAATGCTTATGTGAATATTTTTCACCCGTTTCAAGACTTCTGTTGTACCGCATCAACTGTCAGCTCCCATAGGACACAAACCATGTTGAGGTTTTTTATCGGTGGACAGTTTATGAAAATATATAGCCCCAATGGAATCTGGACATATCTTCAACAGATTTTCCTACGTTTCTCCGAATAGCAAACCATAGTACTTTTGAAGTAAAAGAATTTCTGCATCTGTTAGTCTGGCCACGTCCAGAAATTTTTTTCCCGTCTGAAAGTTTGGTGCATTTCATATTATTTCTGAGAGCTCTCAATCTCGCCCCCATTCATTTTGGACATGGCTAAACACTCGAGTTTTTCACAGAAATGCCTTCACCATATACTTTAGATTCCTGAATTCGTAGAAATCCTTTAGAATCTCCATCACCGAGATATTTTAAGTACCTAACATTTCGACTGTTTAGGGAACGCTGAAAATTCTCAGAGCTCCTTCACTCTCCATGCCTGCACTGAAACCAGAATAGTTTATTTGACAATTTTCACAATTTATCATCTTTATTTCTGCACTTAAAACAGTATTTTGTAAGAACCTCAAAATCTATCACCTTTCCATTTTCAAGTGAAGTAGCTGTAATTACACCATTCAGTGAAGTATGTCCTCTTTTCTGCCATGAACCATCTAGGGCCACTGATATGTCCCGACTGTTTTCAAAAGATGACACTGTCTCCTCAATACTTTTCTGCATTGAATTTAAAGATACCTTATGTAAAGCGTTGGATATCTGAGAACTGTACCTTTCAAATTTAGAAGGTGGTGGGGGCAAGTTCATCATTGCACAGAATGTATGAGCTGCAGATTTGCCTTTCCCAATGCATCTCATACCGTACACTAAACGAACATTAATATCATATCCAACATCAGAAATTACTTTTAGACATTGTACTACTGCCACAACCACACACTTTACAAATTGCGGAAATGTTTACTGCAAGTCCTTTCCGACTGCTTTCGTTTTCATCACATCAAAACAATTAGAACGTTGCAATGTTTACAATTTGAAACTGCATTCAAAAGTACACTAAGCATGTTCAAATCAATTATTATTTCTTACTTTCGCACTCAACTGAAAAAGCCACCACTATGATACTCTTCATCATCAGAAACCTTGAGCACCTTGAATTTTTTGTTTGGATGCACTGATTTTAAGCTGATCTACAGGAACGTTATCAACGTGTTTTGTTTTGAAATTGATTAGGATGACACTTTCTTTTTCCAAATGCCTTAGATCTTGCCATTCGTGAATTATACACAAGATACAGAGATAAAAAGCAATCGCAATCTAAACAAAACTGTATCAAAATCAGATAAAACAACAGTCGCCGAATCTAAAAAGCACGAGATTTACGAGTAGTAAAAAATCACACAGCTTGTACTATAAATAAGGTAGGAGTTGAGTAGTTGCCTGCTAGCATGGAGCTTAGAAATAAAAGAAAACAGGGAGTAAAATTGCAAAATAAAAAAGTGAAAACTTGATGTTTTTTTGACGTTCGACTCCCTTAGTCCCTTATAAAAGGGCGTGGCTCTGTTTGTTTACATTTTTGATACCTTAATTAACTAGTGTTAAATGCTTCAAACGTCTATGTGTTATACATGTTTAGAATCAGAAAAAAGACCTTTTTTTCTTAAAAAATTAAAATTGAAAAAATCGATTTTTTGAAGGTACAGAACGTCTCAGTTCCCTTAGATATTAGATATTCAAACAAAAGAATCAATTCCAATGGCATCCTCACATGACAACATTGTTATAGCGAAATGATTTGCCTATATGTGAGTTTAAAGGATTTTTGCAACCTTGACATTTTGTTTTTGCGTTGTTTTCTCAAGTTTACAAAATATCTCATAGACAATAGTTTAATTATTCTTAAGATATTAGATAGCCAATGACCAAGTTTATCGACAATAAACTATAGAAATTTGGAATACTAAATATCTATTTCAAACCAATATAGATGTGATTAATAGTAATTGGACTTTCTTCATGCTTACAAAGTCAAAAAACTTTCTACATCTTCGGCACATTACTCAGAGATTAACATCACACAGCAGACAAAAAAAACATTTGCATATAAGAATGTATATACCATTATACCTCTCCCCACTCAGTATGTCATACATTTACGTGGCATACCCACCCACCCCAACTCCATCATTTCCCAAACCAATACATTTGACTCAATAGCATGCAATCAATCTTCTTTCCTAGTGTTGTTCCTCACTGGTCATCATTAAACTGTATTTCAGACACAATTTTTTGCAAAAAAATTCCAATTATTTTTACAATTTTATTTTGCAATTTTATTTTTTTAATAATTTGAACAATGTCTATTTTTTTCTTTCTTGTCAAATGTTGAGTGATCAATTCTAGCCATTCGAGTGTAGTAATATAAAAAAATTTAATTTCTTGATAGTCAAAATATTTATTTTGAGTATTTATTCATTTTCTATTTAAAAGTAATTAAAGAAATAAAAAGTAATGATCTGAAATATATTTTCATAAGTACTAACATTTAATTATATTTGAGTTAAATGGATTCTTTTCGAGATAAAAGTTGTGATTTATTACTAAAACTGATCATATTAGAAATCAATTTTAAATAGAATCTGCAAATATTTTATAATTAATCATTCGCTGGAAAAGTAGAAGAGCAGTTCATATTTTTCAATAAAGGATGGTATTTTTGTATTTCATAAATTTTGATGCATTTTGCATTTGAAATAATTCATTGGGTAGCTTTTTACACCTTTTAATTAAAATATGAATTATAATCTATTGATCCGTTTAAATGATGCCTGTAACACTTGATGGTGCCGAGTCAAGTTTTTGGCAAAATCGGGCTAAGTCCTTTTTTTTTGTACTCTAAAATATATTCTTCAGCACAGGGCAAAGAGATTAAGTCTTAGTTCCCTACATGGCCGATAGGAGGTAGGAACTGTCACATAACATGTATGTTTAAAATGTTTTATATTGTATATGCTTAAAAAATTTGTTTTTTTTCTTCTTGGATTTTTAGCTGAACTGCTTAAAACAAGATCAAAGAATAAAAAGACGTTTTCCTTAGTTCCACAATTTAAAATTACCACAAAGTTCAATTTTTCTCAAGAGTTTATTCTTTTTTTTCCCTTATTTACAACCATTTTGCTTTTGACCCAACCCTATCCTCCGAAAAGAAATAAATAAGTAAAAAGCTTTTTACCCTATTTAAATGAATTATGACTTATATATAATTGACCCTGTATAAATCATGAATTTAACACTTATTATATTCATCCTAATCAGTAAATACAAAACCCGTAATCAATGTTAATGATTGCGAAATTTCACTTCATTACATTTATTCATCGCAACCCTACAATGAAATGAACAGAAAAATTACTTTGATTTGATTAAAACATGAAAAAGGCTTGTGTATCTTTCTTTTTTATTGATTTTTCGATTGAAAATACGGTTTTTTAATATGATGATCATACAACATGTTTCTAAAGCAAAATCGGTTGGCCATAAGAAAAAAATCAAATGAAGTCTTTATCTTCTGTCATGTATATGTCATTTATTTATAAAAGAAGATAATTTTTTAGCTTCCATCTATAGCGAAATTATGAAGTATAATTGCCGAAATTTCTCAACGTCTTGTCACATAAAATCTTACAGCTGAAGTTATATTATGGGGTGAATAAGATTGTTTAACTTAAAGTGCTAAGAAATTTGGATATTAAATTCACACTCTTACAGAACAGTTTTTATTTTCTCTTTTTGCATTTAAAATTTTAATGTGCTTGTTATTAAGAAATATATTCCGGCCAATATCATATTTTCTTATATAAAAATATAACAAAACTTTTCATTTTAATATGCAACCATGATGTAAAAAATTAACAACTTTTAGATTATATATGTTATTATATGTAATCCAATTTATATAATAGAATTTCGTTTCTAAAAAAGAGGCTGAAACACAAAGTAAACATTTCTATACAATCTAAAAAAATATTGAAATATGTCATAAATGTCTATAAATATCCTATTTTGACTTTCTGAGAAGTATGGACTTATTTGACGGGGAAAAATTTATGTATTAAAATCCCACCATATTTAGTTCCTATACATGTTGTCATAAATTAGCAGATAAAAGACTTCGGGATACACAGAAGAAATGTGACATCTCTGCATATTATTTCCAGGATACAATGATTTGTCATCCCCAAGGCTTCTATGAATGACATATCAGCTGAGCAGAGGAAGGCAAAATAAGTTAAATGTAATAAACAAAGAGAAGTGACAAAATATATATGTATATACAAAATACAAATGTTCATGAATTTATTATAAGACTAAAAAGGGCATTTGTAATTCTTGTTGATTCTACTAATTGCATGCCTTTGAAAATACAATTATTTCAAGAATTTTATCGTTTTGAAGTTTTGCGATTTAAGTAATCATAATTTTATACTCTTCAAAACCATATTTTCTTTACAGAGTGAAGCATTATTAGATGCTGGCGTTGAAAGGCCATCTTGCGCCTTCACATAAAATTGTAACTAAAATCCAAGTTTTAAGTTTAAAAAAGACTCGCACATTAGTTTATCAAACTCCGTATGTTTTCTTAATTGGTTGAACAAATTTCCACTCTCTTAAAGTCAGGATATGAATATGTTAGCTTTTACCGCAAGAAATTGCGGATTCATGCCGATATACTTGTTATGACAATTACCCGAACAAAATTATCTTCATCATGTATTCCTGCTAAAACAACATAAACTTATCGAGAAGATCTAGAAGCAGATGAAATATATAAAGAGAAATATTTATAAAGTGAGATAAAGTAATGAGATAATTTCTAATTATTAGGAAGATTATTTACATTTAAATAAATTTTATTTTTTAAAGAGTTGAAATTTCTATACCTATAGAACATCATAATTTACCTAACTCTGTATCAATTATTTAACGCATGGAAAATTAAGCATATAATTTATGATATATAATTTTATGATACGTACATTGTTTTTTGTTGCATTTATGCATGTTTATCTTACTTATGACATGACCTACAAATGCTATTTGCTGCATTTTTAAGATAGCTAATCTCTTAGAGTAACTTCCGTTACGTTTTATTTAAATAAATCTATGTTTATTCTGACTTCATTGAAACTATTGATATATAACACTGAAACCTGATAGCTGGAATAAAGCCAGATTTTTTATCAGCTTATATTTATTTTTTAAACTTCATTTCAAGTACCTAATCTATCACAGAATCTACACAATCCAAGGTCAAATGAAATTTATTTTTTAAATGTATTTTTGAATTTCTTGATATAATATGGTTTAACAAAATAGTTAGAAGTGACAGTTCCTATTTTAGCATATATATAAATATCCTCATTAGTTTTGTACTTAAGTAACTTTATATATATTCTTTCTACATCTGCTTTCACTGAAAGAATTTTATTGAGATTCCCTCATTTTAATCATAATAAAATAATTTGCAGAAGCAGTTTATTAAATTAGTACCTTAGAGACAGATAAATTTTTACATAAACTGGAAAGAAAGTTTGAATGTTAACTTGCAACTTCGTTTATCCCTTACAAAATAATTTCCGTCAAAGATATTTTAGTTTCCATTAAATGAACAAACAGTTATTTCATGAGGTCACGCCATGTTAAGATTTTGCTTACCGCTTGAGATTCCAAAAGATTGCGTGAATTATATTCATAAAATGTAGGGGTAAATTTGAATAAACTGCGTTTTCTCAATTACTCATAAAAGGGCTTTTTTTGTTTCATATATTCCTTATTGCACTTCAGAAGGATTAGCTTTTGAACACTATATATCCTTGGTTGCAAAGAGAATTCTATCTATCAAAATTTTTATCACCACAGCATTAACATTTTTTCTTACATGTAAAAAAATATTTGGTTGTTTTCTGTTACTACAAAGGAAATCCTTAAAAATGTTATTAGTTTTATTTAACATCAACTGAAAACATAAAATATCAATAAAATATGTTATGTCATATACAACAATTTTCGACTTTTCCTCAAAATGTTAATTTATATGTTCTCTGTTTGATTATATAGGTATTAATAGAAATACGTGTAGAGCTTTGATGTTACTTGAGCATGTTAAAACAGAAATAAAATTAATAATTACCTTGAGTGAGAAAGTATTCTGATTTCATAAAAATATACAAAGAAATTTATCGATCAGTTTCGAGTAAAATTCAAAGAATTCGCCTTCAAGTGATCAAAACGTATAAAAAGGCATAAAATCTTCTTGCATATTTGATATTTTTTAAACTACATTAAAAATGTCTTTGAGTACAAGTAAATTAAGCATGCATTCCTAATTTAAAATAACCCTCAAAATATCCTACCAATGTAGATTTTTTTGTGAATATTTTCTGTTAGAATACTTCCAAAAGCAAGAACCTGAATCGAAACTTTCCCCAAATCCTTAAAAAATGATTGTGGGTTTCCTTTTCTTATCTATCCAACTGTAATGTTTTAACAAAAACTCTTACACTCCACTTAATCTTAAAAAATCCCTTTTCTTTGATAAAACTACTTCTATACTTTCTCAAATCAAGTTCCATCGACTTATTTCATTATTTCGGTTGTTTTCCTTCTCACCAGTTTTTTCTAATCCTAGTTACTATCTTTAAACATTTTAGGCTTCTTTCGTTTTAGATAAAATGTTTCAGATGATTAAAAAATTATAATAATAAAAAAGTGAAATGTAAAATCTCAATATTTTCAAATGTCTACACTGAAATGTCATGCAGCCACATGATGATTTTTACATTTAAAGTATCTGAAATACAAATTTTATATAGAAATCGGTATGCATAATGTTCCACTTGAAGTATTATACTTTAAAATTTTATTATTTTTCACGAATATTTAGTTGTTGTTTGCTTACCTTCTGTTTGCTTATCTTTTATTTATGTAAACCTCCTAAAATGGTTATATCAAGTTAATAATATAAGCAAAAAGTTGTTTGGGCAAGCTTGTTTTGAGATATTGTAAAGTAAATAATAAATAGAAATATAGGGGATGGAAAGAAATGGTGCATTCGTTGTTGAATAACGAAACTGGTCTTCCGATGAGGCAAAATACGCTGCGTTAATTTACAGTTTGCACACCACAGACAATCTCAACAGGGACATTATATAGAAATACATCTACAGCAAAATCGCGACAATACACAAAACGGAGCAGGATTTGTTATCAAAAAGAAAACGCCTGGAAGATATCCAGGAAAGCTGGAAAGACTACGGTCATAAATCCCTTATGGAATCGGTGGCAAACTTTAGACTAAAAACTGGACACGATTGCTTGGTAGAACTTCTAAATCAAATCGGTATACTAACCACAAGTGAATGCCATATCTGTAAAGCAGGCAATATGAATGCAGAACATCTACTATCTTGCTCAGGACTCGACCCAGAGTCCCAAAGAAGTGGTGACTTTTCTAAACTATATTGGGACGCTAGAAACACGTTGAAATCTCTATGAACTTTTTACACCCACAAGTGACCATATCTATGCACTGACAAGCATTGTATTTATTTTCTTGTTCTTGTTCTCTGTTTTATTGTTACATGTTCTTGATCTTTGTTTTATTGTCCCCTGTCCCTTGCTTGTTTGTGTTGCCTGTACTTTGTATGGATTGATTTCGAAACATAGCCATATGAAAAAAAGTATACAATTTGCCTCGTGGAAAACCCTTGTGGAAGGCTGACTACGTGGAATGAATTGACTACAAAAGGTCAGTTAAAATAAAAAATTTAAGAATAACCTGTTTTTTTTCGCTAATGGAGTTGTTTACTAAGCATTGTTGATAAGCCCATCATAAGGTCGAGACCTCGTTGAATTTGCCTACTACGCAACATGGCTTTAAAGCAAGTGGGGGAACATTCATTTTCGACTGCCTTGATGAACACATTTTAAAAAAAATATTATCCTTGATACTTAAGTATAGTTACGTCCTGTTTGAAGAGGCTATATTTTAAACAATGCGTCGAAAATTGTTAATTTGAGCTATGTATTAACATATTCGATTTGCAATGAAATTGAACAAAAAAATCTCTAAAAAACTATTTGTCTGCTAACGCACTTTTGCTCAGTAGATAGAAAGTAATGATCAAGGGTCTATAAGTGGCCTCTATGATTTGATGTAGATCCACAGAATGTCGAAGGAGGTGAACATTTCAGATACAGTTGAACATCCAAAAATGCTAAAGAAAATGATCAAATTATTCGAAATATTCACCCTTATCGTATACCAATTAGAAATGAAATGATAAACTCTTACAATAAAAAATTTAATCAGATGTGAAGATTCAGATGAAAGACACCAAAGGTATTTAAAAAAAATTCAGCTTTCATTGCTCTCGATGAAGGTGTTTTAAGCAAAAAAATAGTCATTAGTGATTCCCAAACCTATCTCTGCATCACATTTATCTTTGCACTAGACAATACCAGCGTACTCCCTTTCTTTATCTCTATTCAAATGAACCTTTTTTTTATTATTAGTCAAACAATGAAGAGGCAAACAACGTAAGTGCTGCTTATTATGAGTTGACTTATTATAAACTATAGCCTCATTTTGAAACTGAAAGATAAGATTGAAGAACATGGTGGATAAAGAAAGGTAGAAAACTTTAATTAGAGCAAAAGTACCGTATCTTGCATTTACACCTCGTATGCAAACGGTGCTGAAAGCGATCTGTTACATCAGTGAAATGACATTTGGTATAAAATATTCAGGCTAACTTTCTATATCGTGCTGCGATCACAAAAGAAGAAATGTAAAGTTAGTAAGCAAATTGCAAAAAACTTCTCATCAAAGATTAAAATACATCCTGGTTCTATCAAGTATTGAAAATTTCCAAATTTGTGGATAGGATTAACTAGAAGTATGTTAAATAAGTTATTTCGTTGAACTAAATAATATGAATTAAACATTTCAGCTTTCTCGTGTAGAAAACGTTAGCAGAAAACAATGGTTTTAATTTAAAGTGTTCGTCCGGAGGCATTAAAAAAAGAATGTTTACGAATATGTCACTTTTCATGAATTGAATATTCTTTGACTACTCCGTATACTAATCAAACTTCTATCAAATTTTAAAATGTTATCCAAATCTATTAAAACATGAGCTGAATGAAGTAGGAATTTAAGCGTTATAAGACAAATGACACCAGCGTTTTTATATTCAATAAGTTTAATTTTAATCATGATACTTAGATTTATCTACAGATTTCTACAATCAACTTTTTAGCATCCAAACAAACTTTACTCTATATTTTCAGAATAACTGAAATTGCATTAAATATTCATATTTTCATCTTAATTAAAAATTAATACATATGTATCACATACGCATAGATAATTGAAAAGACTTTTTTAAATGTCTGATATTACAAAAGAGATAAAAATAAACATAATGGAACTGAGTCTAAACACATGAATCCTTTCTTAAATAGTAAAATTGGCCGCAAACATATTTATCTTACATTCTACATTTTATGGCAGTAAATTTATATGGGAATAAATGCGTATGTTTTATAAACTTCAAAATATAACAACTTAACCATAAATATGCATTTAAAGCGGTTAGATAATTGGTATTCTCTTTGGACTTTTCGGAAACCATCATAACAGACGGCACTTCGAAATATGCAAAGTAAAATTTAGTCGTTTGTTTTCATAACGCACATTTCAGGACAGCTACTTTTACCTCTTGACTGAAGAACCTTAAAATAGGCATTATTAGAGAAGTAATAGCAATCCTTAATTGATTGTCAATCCCGCTGCTATTGTATAGTGGTTGCATAGCGAGTTTCTACAAGATAGGTTTAGGAACCTATAACCATTAAGGCATAGGTGCTTCTGTGATGTCTGGGGTCTCACAAGGGTTAGTGGTGGTTCACCTAGATGGTGTTCCAGTAACAAAACGGCCAACTATATCAAGGTGCTGATGAGTGATTGTCCTCAGGGCACAGTGCCTGTCACGTTGGGAAAAAATCATGATTTTTTTTTCTAAATCCATAAAACAAATTGTAATTACCTTCCTCAAGCTGTCCATTAATTAGAAATGATTCTGGCCCTGTGAACTTCACTACTTCAATCCCAAACTGTGATATCTGATATCTGTTTTAACATTATTTAACCCAGACCTTGTTGATAATCTCCTATGTGGTATTATAGAAAAAATTATTTGCTATGAGGTATTAAAACTTACGTTCCATATCATGGAGCTATCATAGCTATCATTTTAATTTTATCAAAGTCACTGAGGAAAATTCAAAAATAGAAAAAAATCGTATAATTTTGAACACTAATAGTAACATTAAAAAAATTATAACATTTTTATATTTATCTGTTTTCAAAAACCACATATTTTACTTTTCATCTCACTATTTATTTCTCTGCGTGCATTAATTTTTTATTTATTTTTTAACCCTGCTTTTATATTCATTATTTATTCACACTTATGTGCTACAGGAAAAAACTGTATCATCTTAGACGGAATTAAACCTTAAGTTTAAATTTCTGTACTTTTCCACAAAAGGATATCCTTGGAGTAGTGATGAAAGAGGATTAATTGAAACACAGAAATGCACTCAGATCTATAAACACGTTATACAATTGCTTCCGTTTAGTTTAAGATGCCAGATATAAAAGGGAGTATATTTTGTAACTGGCAGATTATTACGGATGACTGGTTTTAATTAAATAACTTTATAAGATTTTCTGCTGTAACATTTAAGTTAAACCTTATGTTAATCATTTTTAGTACAATTGCAGCCCAATATCAAGATTTAAATTTACTTCTGGAGAAAAAAAAAATTCTTAGATTAAAATTGTTTTCAACAGCTATTTTCTTCTCAGAATAAAATTTTACCATTTTTAATATCATGTTATTTTGTATATTATTATTTTATTATTATTTTTATTTATATAGATTATTGTGCTGAACAGCAATACTAGCAGTCTCTAAACCACTAGAAATGAAGCAATCCAGCTAGCAGAAAATAAAATATTAAAATATGTATTGTCGAATATGTGTCACATATCACAACTCGAAAAATATGACATCTCCATTTCTTAATGCGACAAATCGTCACTAGCTTCCGCATATTCCTTATAGTTATATTTCATGAAATCAGATTGTAAATGACCTAACTTCACACCATGATATGCGGTTGTTTTATATTTTATACTTCTTTCTGTGTATGAGTAATTTCTATCAAATACCCAAACCTTAAATGACCAAACACCCAATACTAGTGGAGATGGGTAAAGGATAAATGTATATGTTTACTAAACTAATCGATGTAATTTAAACGACTGTTACATATGATAAATTGTCATATATCATAATAATTATGCATTCCAAATGGTTTTAATGTATTTTATGATATTAATGGATTTATTCAAATCTTATTGATATTAGTTAGTTAAGAAACATTATATAATCAAATAAGACAAAAATAACCATTGATAGTTATAAAAAATATAAAACTATCTATTAAAATCATGGAAAAAATCTTTTCACCTCCTGTAACTTCATAAGTGATAAATTACTGAATTTTGTGCGAGAGTTCCATCTTGTATGCAGGACATAATTTGCACTATCTGCACTGCAGTGCAAGTGTCATTAAAATCCGTACTCCTATTATAGTTATCTAATCAACTTTTCTCTTGTTTCAAGAGAAACGTGTATAAAAGGACTAATGGTTATGTTATATAATAATTGCATTTAGTAGCCTCTCCTTTTAATATAAAAGAAAGCTCAGTTTTCCTTTACTTTCCCTAATACTCTGGTGTAACTTATAATGTAAATTCTTTAACTACATCCTAGTCGTTAAAATAATAAGCTTAAGGTCTAGTGTCTGAGTAAACTTTACTAAGCCTATACCCCCATAATCAGAGAATGTGGTTCTATTATAACTAGTAGAGCATAACTTCGCATTTAAAGTATGCTTTTCAAAGAGACTGAAAAGTTTCTTTCGAATTTTATATATATAAATATATATTATTTTCAGTGCAAACAATTTCAATAAAACCTTTCCGAATCATCATCTACGTTATTAATGTTAGGAAAATGGCAAAGTTCCAATCTTCAAAACTCTCATTTGAAAGTTTGCTGCTCCTAGAAAGAGGAAAACTCGAAAGGAGAAGGAATAATCTATTATATTTTCTTTTCATTTATAAACGCAAATATAGCCAAATAACTTTTAAATTTGTCTTTCAGATTGTAAAAAAATGTAACCTTTAGATATGTTATTTACTTTTAGTGTCAGATAAAATGCGTAAAAAAAGAATTGCATTTTAAAATGTGTATCTCAATAAATGCTGCGCAATAAAATGTATTTAAAGATTTTTAAATTCTGAAAAGATAGAACATAATGCTCAAAGAACATTTATGTCATTTCAGAATACAGATAATTATAATGGCAACAATCCTCACCAAAGGAAGTAATTATGATATGATTATGCATCATAATAACAGTAATTCACTTCTAATGGTGTGTAATGACCACACTGTGAAAAGAGTATTTCATTTTTAGAATGTTCGTAATGATATTTTTATATCTAAAACAACATCACCTGATACAAAAGGAAATATTTAATAATTAATTAACTTATAACCATTCATCATATTTCCGTAATTAATAGTGGTCATGATTTGCTGGATTTATTAAGCTATCAATTAAGGTAATAATAAATAATGTGCTTGAATTTGTAAGAAAATTTTAGGATATATTAACAATTAAAAAAATAAATTGGGGGGTTATGCTTGATTAATAATACCTATGCTTATATAAAGCTAATTATATGAATTGTAAGTGTTCATTTTCTAATTTATTTAAAAAGATTGCACTGTAATTAAGTGCTTTAAACAAATTTTAACCGTCTTGCATATAAA
Organism: Dolomedes plantarius; assembly: GCA_907164885.2. Lineage (NCBI taxonomy): Eukaryota > Metazoa > Arthropoda > Arachnida > Araneae > Dolomedidae > Dolomedes > Dolomedes plantarius. The sequence continues at coordinate 91,863,313 of OU015494.1, read as the reverse complement.
TTTAAATTTATTCTTTAGGAGTATATGGAAACAAAATACTGCATGATTCAATTATATATTTGTTTTAGAAATACTTCTTTAATTAAATATAACCAGAAAGTCTGGAATACATCCAGCAAGTATCGAATACTTTTTAATCATAAATTATCATTTTTGTCAAACGGTAAAGGTAAACCGATATCATACGAAAATTCGCAATTTGATATTCAAATATCCTGCAAACACATCCTTGAGTTATATTCCAAAATAGGCAGCAACCCTTATTTAATATTTTCAAAAGAATGGCTTTTCTATAGAATAATCAAGTCATATTGCCAGTGTTTTGATATCAGTTCTTAGGCGAATATAAAATTCCCTAATGCTTGGCCAACATTTTGTAGGAATGTCTTTGCAGCTCTGAGACTATTCTAATAATTCCAGTCGTGACATATAAAACAGGCTGTCAGTAGTAATTATTTTTTGGAATAGACCTGAGACAATTAGGCAGTTAGATAACGTGTATCATTACCCATTCGCTTCCAGTGGCAGGAAATAGAGTGTACCCAGATTATATAGGAGGTTACCAAAATAATTTAAACACCGTTTAAAAGAGGCGACCGAGCTAATCACAATGACGACGTCATCGGCAAGCAGAGATGCACAATACGGCGCAATACCTGTAACAGATATCACGATTTTGTTTTACAGACGATGTGAAATTAGCGTCTGTAATTAATAGGCAAAATGTCAATTCTGGGTAATTTGCAGAAAAATATGATTACTGGACCTGGACTTGCGGGTGCTTCTGCAAATAAAATGACAGTAACTATCGGTGTATCATGAGGCACAATATCAAAGATATTATCAAAGTGTAGCGTTTGAATGCAAAGAATGCGAATGTCACACAAAACAATCAATGACAGAAAAACGGAACTTTATATCGACTCTATGACGAAAACCTAACACTGCCGTACATAGAATAACAGCAGTGAAGAATACGAGTCGTAATGATCGTGTTAAACTAATAAGAGTTAGTTGGGATGTGCATAAAGCTAGTATTTATAGTTGTGGAGGAATACAAAACCCATTCATTACTAACACCTATGCAAGTAATGCCCGTATCACACTAAAGATTTAGCACAAGCTTTTAGCGCAACTGTTTCACTAAACCTGTTTTACCTGCAACTGTTGCACTAAAATACTGTGTGATAGAGTGTTTTTCTATGAATCTTTAACTGCAACTTTTCCCATTCTACATGGGAAAAGTTTCACGAAAAGCTTGTGTTGCACATAATTGTCCAATAGCAGGGCAGGTTTTTGGCTCACGTGACTCGCGATCGAGCAAGGAATAAAATATGGCCGCCAACACGGATCCGTGGACTAAAGAAGAAATTTTAAATTATTTCATCGACGAAGTTACAATTCGTGAAATCTGTGGAACCACAGTCATTACAGTTACAAGAACAGGACGTTAAAGCGGTTGATTTGTAAAGAGATAGGGGAGATAATGAGTGAGAAATGGCCTCATTACCAATCTTCTTTTACTAGCGGTAAGTACGATTTTGCATGTCTTTTATACATTTCTTATCCGTAACAACTTAATAATTATTTATAGTATTGCCACGTTTTGATATAATTTCAAAATAATTCTATTTAATTGTGGATCTTTCGGAACTTTCGGATCATTGATATGGATTCATATCAATTGTCATTTTTATCGCCAAACTTCGCCAATGTTTGTCAACAGAAATAATCTTCGTGCATAGGATATTGCACTGAAACAAGTTACAATTTTTTTTCTGTATTCGGAAAACAATCAATCAGAATTTTAATCATGTAGTAATAACTTCTTATTTAACAAAGTTAATTGTATTGAAAGCCATTAATAGTCTACCCTGCTTTATCATTATTGTTCAATAATGCAGAGATATTTTTAATGCTAAGATTTTAAGTATTGTGGTTGCATTGATTTACTGTACTGACACTAGTATTTATGGTAAGCTAAATTACGAACTTATGGATCACTTATGATAGTAAACATTCAGTTTACATGCAACTGAATAACAACAATAATAACACTTACATTTTTGTTTAAATTTTTGAACAAAAATAAATAAATTTCATTTTGTGTTTAAAGTTTTCTTAAAGAAATAAAACATTCTTAAAATTTGAGTTTATAATTTGTGTTTGAAAGAGAAAAATGTTTAACTTAAATTTTGTTACGAGTGCTTTAAAAAAAGAAAAAAAAAAATTTTATTTATAATTATATATATAAAATTAAGTACTATTTATATTAGAATAATGTTTTATATTAGTTTATATATAATGTGTAATATGTATTGGTGTTTAAGTTGTATTAAATCTGTAAATATTTATCATCAGCAATAAGTTGACAATTTTGAAAATATTGGATATATATCAAAATATCGGATATTTTCGATATTTTGGAACCCTGATCACAGCTCTCATTTTTAAATTTATTATTACATTTCAATATTCCATTTTAATGTCTATTTTTTAAAGGATACAGAAAGTGAATTTGGGGAATTCACCCAAGAATCGGTTACTGCAGTCAATGAAAATGCAGTAATGAATAGCCCCCAGACCAATAAAAGGAAAGTGATGGAAACTTCATTAATTCCCCCTAAAAAAAAAGGGGGAAAGTGTGGATAAGCAAATATCCAGCACGTTGGAGCAAGTCAAGAAATTAATGGCATCTATAAATGAGGATAAAGACAATGTCGATGATGCCTTTTTTAATTATCTGAGATGTACATTTAAAAGTTTAAAAGATGTAAACTTAAAAGAAAAGGCAAGAGTTGAAATCCAAGGTGTTATCAATAAATATTGCATAGCAGACTTGAATAATAAATAATTTTTTAATAATAATAAATATTTTTTAAATAAATTTTTTACTTCATGTTTCCATTTCATTGATTTCGTTGACCATAATTTAATTTTACAAATAGCTGGTATGTTGCATATAACTGGTATTTATAGGTATTTTGGCATTTGAAAAATATATAGCAGTAGCATACAGCTCAGATTAAAAAAATTATAATATCTGAGAAAAAAGTAATAAGAAATTATTTTCCATTTATTTATTTATGATACTATTCCAAAATTTATTGATATATCTGAGAGTTAACCTTTTCGTAGATGTCCATTTTTTAATATTGTGTTAGTATTTTATGTAATGTAATTATTCTAATATTTTGAATATGAGCTGTACTAAAATATGAATGTAATTTATCTGAATTTTTTTATTTCACACTTTTTTGTGCTAAGAATGTTGCTAGAAACTAATCTTTCCATTTGTACCACAAAAGATCAGATCCATATGGGTAACCCAATTTATATGGGTACAGAAAAAAGAAATCAAATTATTTTGGTACTTGGCAAAGTTATGTTCTAACATAAAATAATAATGGTCGTTCTAACCCCTCTTTGAGACTAAGTTTTCGTATGCTGTTTTCATAATTGAAACCAGTGTAGTTATTATTTACAAGTTATACAGAACAAAAAATTTTCAATCTTAACTTTGAACAAGGTACATTTATTAAAAATTAAATTCAATGCAAATTGCACATTTGCTCTTGCCATGGAACAGGTTCCACATTCTATTGAAGTCAGCAGCTAATGCTTTCCATTCAGTTTCATTACTGGGGCAATTTAGATAATCATCTTTTAAAACTGTAAAAATTGCCTTGCATACTAGTGGCAAGATTCCAGAAATGGTGTTTTGAGCAATGCGAAAGTGAAAACTTAATGATTGCCACGTTTCACCTGAAAAATAAAGATAAATACTGTCAGTAAAGAATCAGACACAGGTAATGCTTAAAAGAAAAACATTTTAGCAGTTCTCTTTTAATGATCCATAGGTGTATTTTTTCATCTAAAGATCTGTCATAGTAATTTTGTTCAAAACAGAATAGTACAGAAAACATAAACAATAAAACATCTGTTTCTAATGTGCCTAACATGCCAAATCTAACATCTAATTACAGTAGGCTCTCTGTAATCGACACAGCTTGGGACCAATGCTAGTGTGGATTATAGGTCATTCTATTGTTTATGTTTTGAAAATTGTAAGTAAAACCAATCAACAGTTTTTTTTACAATTAATGACAAATTAAAATAACAAATATTATAATAAATATTGTACAATGATTTTATTTGAATTTATTTAAATATACAATTAATGATTTTTAAAAAAATGTCACAATATATATTTTTACATGCTAGCTATTGAATTGTCAATGATTGGCATTGAAACTTAACATCAAATTTCAATGTTTACATCTGTTATGATGTGTGGATTATAGGTGCTTGCGAATTAAAGAGAGTCTACTATATTATATTAATTAACTATCAAATATAATATTTTCAATTTTTGCACAGTAAGCACCCACATAATAAAATGTTTATTTTAATGCAAATGCATTTGTCAATTTCATGATTATAGATTTTGTGTGACCAACTTGGTCACTTCTGGGGTAATTATCGATCAGCAACAAATTTGATTAAAATAGATTGCCATAATATATATTATATAAATCAAAGTATTAAAACCGAAATACACTAGAATATGTAAAAGTACATGTGTATGTTAGTATCGACCATATTTATACTACCTAAAATAATTAATCCTACTTATACTTTATTGTATGCGACTGTGTTTATATTCTACAGTCCTGCCCATCATATTCATTAAATCATGATAATGATAATCTTGTACTAGTCTTTAATATCAATATTAAGATTTTAAAAAAAAGCAATGTTTATAAAAAGTCTATATCTTTACCTGTAGCTAAATATCTGAGAGTGAGTGCCAAACGTTCACCAGGAGGAATACTGTGTCTCATTTGTGTATTTCTTTTTTGTATCAAAGGTAATACTTTTTCAAGCAAATACTCAAAAGATGCTGTATCCATCCTAATCCACCTTCTATAGCCTTCAGTATCCTAGTATTAAAAAAATAAGATATGTTTAATTTTTCATAATTGTATTTCATGTATAGAAAATTTCTATGAGCAAGATATTACAGCAACCTTTTCAAACATTTCACTAAAACCAAACAGTTGTTGGAAAAAGAAATAATCCTCTTTTAGGGGACTTAAAGAAGGGTCAAATATTCTGCATAATAATTCTATAAATATTATTTCTATAATAATTTATTAATTCTAGCAAAATTTGAAAGAAAATATCTTACCTGAAGTGCCAGTTCCCTCATCAAATTCTCATAACATCCTAGTTTATTTCTTTTTTTTAACCATTCCCTTGTCCAAATTTTTCTTTCAGATTTTTTTCTTCTTGCAATTAATGCTGCTGTAAGGCAAATTATTTTAGCACATATCGTTTTTTTAGATGATATGCTCATAAAATTGGATGGAGCCATGATTTTAATAGGTTATGTCCGAGTGAGCAATCGATTCGTAATACATGCGCTAAGAAATTTGTATGCTATGCCTAAAGCCTAATGGTCGATAACAGGATTGGTACGGTAACCCGTCCGCTTCGGTTTGCGAATCCGTTTGTCAAACTCCAGCAACCCTTCACAGACACTCCGCGAGGAGAAATGCTTGACGAAAAGCTTAAAGTTTCACCAAATTCTTCAGTGTGATACGGGTTTAAGTGTGTTAGATGGCGCTACAAAAATAAAAACTAGAGCTCAAATTATAGGCAACGTATTATTTGATCGAATGAATCGAGCACACTTTATTTCCTGCCACTGGAAGCTAATACGTTTCGCGAATACTTTCCAAAGCATACAAATCCGACTGCTGGGTGCTTAAAGTCAAGGATCGCAGTGGCTCTCTGATGCTGTAAAGTACTATCACTTGGCCTTCCCCAGTACCCTGAATTGTTCTTCAGTTTCTAGTGGCATCGAAACCATTCTCGCCTACGAAACCATTCTCGCGAACCATAATGTATCCTATGGCGTTTTTCCCTAATGACCGTCAGTGTTTCCAAGATGATAACACATCGTTGCATAACGCGAGAAGTGTCAACATGTTGCTTGAAAAACACGAGTATGGGGAACAGCTGGCCTCTTGGACAAGGGTATCTTCTTTAACACTAGAACCGCGAAGCGGGTCAATTTGACCCAAAACGATGCTTAATTTATCACCACGCGAAAAGTATTGATTGAAAAAAAAATTCCTTTTATGACTTTTAATAATTTAAGGTGCACAACAATTTACCAAATTTAAAAATTCGTAACATTAATAATTCGTAACATTAATAATTTTCCGATTATTAACACTTATACCTAGAACCGCGGAGCGGGTCAATTTGACCCGTAAGAAATGTTAATGCACAAATGACAAAAAACAGATGCATTTTCTCGGAATTAACTCTAAAGTACTTCTAGCCCACCCTGGAATTCTTGAAATGAACTGTAATAGAACGGGTAATAGTGAAGGTTTTCAGTCAAGGTCATTATATTATATTATGTTCGAACTATATTCGAATACAGTGAAAAATTATACCGAATATTTAGAAGACTTTTTGAACTTGCTTTTATACTGTAATTAGTATATGTAGAAAAAAATGACACGACGCCGTAATCTTGTTCAGGAAGCTTTAGAATATTTAAAACAATTATCTGAAAAGGATTCAGGAGGTGAAGATAATGATAAAAGTTTCGATTTTCAGTAGTGAGGATGAATATCTGCCTGCTAATGAAGAAAATTTGGATTCGGATAAAGAAAATGAAAGTGAAGATGACACTGGCAATGCTCTAACATTCGTTGGTCCTTTTCCTAACAATCGTTGGTCCTTTTCTTTGCAATAATTATGATAATTTAACTTATAAAAAAAAATAAAACATTCCAAGAAAAGATACACACACGCAAAGAAATTTGAAAAAGAAATCGACAATAACATTCAAAGTTGGAAATAATGAAGTTGGCAAAGATGTGACAGTTTGGAATGTCTCTCAATTACGAACAAGCGATAGAGGAAGAAAATTAAAGTAATATTTTGAAAGAAGTTGGGGGCCCAACACCAGATGCTAAACTCAATGTTGTCGACAACAGTCCTTCAAGTGCTTGGAGACTTTTTATAGAGGAATGGATATTGAAACACAAAGAAATGTACTGAAGATGAAGCTAACCGGCAGATTCATGAAAGAGAATGGAATATAACATTAGAAGAAATGGATGCTTTTATATCAATTTTATATGCACGTGGTATATATTGTGCAAAAGGACTTTAACTGCATAGCTTGTGGTCAAAGGACTGGGGACCACCATTTTTCCAAACTACAATGTCAAGAGAATAATTTCGTGAAATAATGAGATTTTTACGCTTCTACATAAAATCAACAAGATGAAAGCGAGACAGACAACTAGAGACAGACAAATTTGCCCTTTTTTCGGATATCTGGAATCGTTTCATTGAAAATTGCAAGATTAACTATACACCAGGTCCTACTATAACTGTAGATGAACAGTTATTTCCTACAAAAGCTAGGTATAGGTTTACCCAATACATGCCAAACAAGCCAGATAAGTTTGGAATCAAGTTCTGGTCGGCTGCAGATGTTGACTGAAAATATCTGATAAATGGATTCCCATATCTTGGAAAAGATAACCAATGTCCATCCAACGTTTCTCTTTCTGAACATGTAGTGCTACGACTAATAAGTCCATATGAGAACAAAGGTAGAAATGTCACTACGGAAAACTTTTTCACAACACTGAAGCTTGCAGAGACTAACTGTTTATCAAGGTAAAAACGATAATAACGTTTTGTTGCTAAGTAGTCTCCATCCAACCGTAGAAATTGCAGATAACCAAAAAAAAACTACCTGATACAATCGCTTTCTACAACGCAACTAAATACGGTGTGGACGTGATTGACCAAATGGTAAGGAAATATGCAGTCGAGTCTGCTTCCCGTAGGTGGCCGGTGCAGGATTTTGTAATATTTAGGACCTTTCTACAATCAATGACTTGGTTTTGTATAAAGCTTTAACTAGAAAATCTACTAGTAGACGGCAATTCATTCAAGACTTGGTTGAAGAATTGCTAGAAAAGTTTGTTCTCTCCCGACAAAAAAGGTGACAAAAAGAGAGTGTGAAGCAACCAATGAAAACGACGGACAATCACAAATTTAGCGGAAACTAGTCCGATGCCACAGTTCGAAATGTGAATATAAAACTATAGATATCTGTTCAAAATGTAAATCACCCATTTGTGGAAAATGTACAAAACTTATTACTCAGTTTTGTGCACAATGCATACAGTAAATTGGATTTTATAATCTGTAAAACTAGTAAGTAACTGATAAAAATTTTTATTTTAAATTATTTTAAATTATGTCTAAACTTATTGAAAAGAGATGCTTTGTTTTTCCATTGAAATTAGAAAATTTATGTCATATTTTGTTAAAGAGACATGTTATTATACTCAAGGATATAAAATTTTAAATAATAAGATTTTTTTAAAATTAAGTTAATTTCTATTGATTTAATAAAATATTTAATGTAAATTCTGAGAAATATTGATTATTGATTGAATTATTTAAAAAATTAAATGTTTTAGTTAACTAAATTAAGCGCTTGTGCATATTTTATAGGTTTACAATCTAGGGTCAAAATGACCCGCTCCGCGGTTTTAGGTATACCGAAAGTTCCGCGGTTCTAGTGTTAACATTTGCTGGAACATTTAGCGAGAAGGCTTTGGTTACGGTCTCCCTGTCCAACATGACTGAACAGTTAGGATATAAGTTGCGCGAGTCCAATATTCTAAGAACGAGGCTTATATCACTCTATCCCTGGTCAAATCCATTATCGTACAAATATATCTTTATTGCAACAGTGTTTGACTGTTTTGCGCAATTCTATCGGTTAGATCGAAGTAAATATAGGATGATTTTAAGCTCAATTCCTCCGAGTGGATGTTTGCGAATTTGTCGGAAACGTAAAATCATTAAAAATTTACATATTTTGCCACTACTCAAGGAAGAGTGACTAAGTGAGTAGGATACTGGCATCTAATATAACAGGATGTAGGTTCGATACCCGCAACGAAGTTGGATGTATCACCCACTAAATGGAGAAATTTTTTTACAGTACATATAAGGCAGAAACCCTGTATTACTACTTTGAAAACTCGGTTAAAACACCTAACATTGTTTCAATATATTTGCCAAATGTCAAATACTGTCACAATATATCTTTCGGTAGCTTTCTAACGCATGTTTAATAAATGTTTTAATACACATATTTGAAACCAATTAAAGGGGCTTTGGTCAAGATGATTTTACGTAACTGATGCAGCTTTTTCTTCCTCAGAAAAACATTTCAAAAATCTTAATGGGGTAAGTTTTCGTTCTTTTGAAAATAATTCTTTAAAAGTTATACCATTTTCTTCTTGGAATCGACTATTTTCCTAGACTCTGAGTATTAGCAAAAAACTTTGATTTTGAAATAAAGCCTCGTTATGATGCGATTTAAAAAACATACGGAAGAAAAATGAGCGCCATTAAAATCTCATCTTCAGTGGAAGTAATAAATTTGAATTTGCAAATTTTTGAATGGATAGTAACTTTTTAGAGGGAACTTTTTTGTAAAACTTAAATTGTTATTGATATCAGCTTTCATGCAAAGTATGCAAAATTAAAATGAGCCCCCTTAAAACGTTCATACCTTCATAATTTATTATTCTTCAATTGATTACTTAATCTCCGAAGTCTGTATCCTGTAGAAAACTCTATGTTAAAATCATCACCTTCAAGACACCTCTTTGAATAGCATAAAATTCGTTATTTTAACAGAATGTTCTAATTCTGATATTTAACGTTACAAAGTGTTTATTTCAAGATTAACTATTCGACTCAAGAAAGTAATGTGATTCATTTAGAACGAGTGATGATAAGTATTTCATTGAAAACTTGTCAGATATCACGATAGGAAAATTTAATATGAAATATATTATTTTAGTTAAGTTTAAAGATTTTTTGAGATCTATCCGTTTGTATATTTCTACTATAAATCTTCCTCGCTTACTTTTATGAAGTTTATATATTAAGAAACGTAAAAACAGACATTCAGAGCGATAGAATAGTGTAAATGGCTTGTAATACTTTAGTGGGAATATAAAATAAATATCTTGAACATAATTCAGGAAAAACAACGTGGTTTTTTTTCTTTGATTGAAATAGAACTTTTAACGCATAAATCCTTCTAAATGGAAACTAAAAGGAAAGCCATATATTTTCAAAGATTTTCTTTAAAATGAAATTTCTAGAATAAGAATAAAATTTTATATGAAGTACAATTCGTATAAAATTTATGTGATATTTTTACATAAAAAGCATCATAATTATATTTTGATATGCTTTGTTAAAAAAATATTTTTTTAGCATCTAATAAGAAAGAAACTAATACACATTTATTGTTCAAAAACAGTGGCAAACCTAAACCAGTTATTTGTAAAACTGAATTCTTACATCTAAGTTAAATTTGAATAGTTTGTATTAAATTGGGGATATGGCGATAGGATAAGACACAGCATCCCGATTAGCATCTATCTAAACATTTCGAGATAATAAAACTAGTTTTTTAACAACATATTCGGGTTTATTGGTTTATAGCGCTACTCTCATCTCTTGCTACACAAGGCCTAATTAGACTGGGACCTACAGTTTAAAGCCGATTACGAATGGCCAGCACTCTGTCCATCTCCCGGCCAGAACAAACTGAGGCAAAAAGTATAAACTTATAAAAAAAACTGTTCAGTTATTTGATTGCATTCAACCACTTGTTTTCATAAGCTGCAATTTGTCAATATGCTGCTGCCTACAATCCTATATTAGAAATTTCATGCACCTAAAAAAGCAGGAAAAACTCCATCACTGTATCATTTGTATGATCAGCACAACTCAAACACAAAATCTTTAGATCCTTTCATTTAATCCTTTCTGCTTAAATAATATAACACATGAGAATCTTGGAGGTATATCTCTAAATGTTAAGGATACATTTGAATCCATTTTCTTTCTTGTTAATTTCCATATCTAAATAGACTATCTTGGAAGTTCAATCACATTGTTTGAAAAATTAGACATTACCGGTGAAAATTCTCTTTCATATAGCAATTACTTTTGGAAGCAAAAGTCTTAACAAAATGAAGAAACAATGAATTCAGTATTATATATTGATACCAAACTACTTTAATGAAACTGGTCAACATACTGCCCTTATGTTCAAAGAGTCAGTATTATTTTTATAAAGTTTTATAATAATACTAGCTGAATACCCGTGCTTCGCTACGGAGTACATTAAAATTGCATACATACAACGGTCAATGTATGCAATTAATGCCAAAAAAACAAAAAAAAATATATTTATAAAAAGTTGTAACAGATATTTTAATAGACAAAATAATGTAGAAGAAAATATTGAAATTAAATCTAATACAACATACAAAAGAATATAGTACAGTTAATATAGCACAGTTTCAGGAACATTTCTTTTACTATATTTTAATATTTTACCTGAAGTTTACCTGAAAACTGAGATTAAAATCAAAAGGGCAAAATTACAGAAAAGGAAACACAGTATAAATAAAAACTAAACACAACTTAAATCAGAACTATATTTTAATATTTTTCCTGAAGTTTACCTGAAAACTGAGATTTAAATCAAAAGGGAAAAATTACAGAAAAGGAAACACAGTATAAATAAAAACTTAACACAACTTAAATCAGAACTATAAATGAAAGACCCTGAAATAAAACTGAGATTAAAATCAAGAGTGCAAAATTACAGAAAATGAAATGAAAAGTATGTTTTGAAATTATAGAAATACAAAACCAAAATAAATGACTGAAAAAGTTTGCCTTAAAACTGAGATTAAAATGAAAAGTGCAAACTTAAAGAAAAGGAAACACAGTATAGCCAAAGATGACAAAACTGCAAACGTGGCCACTCACTGTTGTTTTATGACGCCACTTCAGTCAGTTGTCACAAAACAACCGTCAGCGGCCACGTTTTGCAGAAGTCTCCTCTACCTGATTTCTTCATGTCATAAAGGCTGAAAAAAAATGTCAAATTGTTGAATGTTTGTTAACAAAAACCAATTTAAGAACTAAGCACAGTATAAATAACATAGAAAAAAAAGCATGTGAAATGTTATACACATCTCAGAATTTAGGTAGATTCAGCCTTTTACCACCAAAAGCTGAAAAGTAAAAATATCAATTTTGTTAACCAAAATAAATTTATAAATTAAACACAGTATAATAAAAGACCAAACAAGCTATTGCTTGAATTGAATTTAAGTAAAATGTAAATAATTCAACAAAAAAAATAAAGTATTAAAAGCATGTTTTGAAATTATAGAAATACAAAAACAAAATAAATGACTGCAAAAGTTTGCCTTAAAACTGAGATTAAAATGAAAAGGGCAAAATTAAAGAAAAGGAAACACAGTATAGCCAAAGATGACAAAACTGCAAACGTGGCCACTAACTGGCGTTTTATGACGGTACTGCTGTTTTCCACACCACGCTAGGCGTACAACAAAGGCGCCTTATTCTCTTTTCGCAATATTTGCAAGGCGAGGATTTCCCAGTAGGGATATGTTTCCTTAATCATTTATATATCCATAATCATTTATGAGTTGTAAATAATGTAAAAAGCAATCAATTTTTATAATATCAATCATTTTTTAAATAAAAAAAATTTGTCCCTGCAAAAAAAACATTAACATTATCTCCATTAATTTCAACAGAAAAAAAATATTCAGACAGTGGGAAAAAATGTTATTATACAAATAGAAATTAAACATTATTATACACTACAGGCCTAAATACACTAACAAAAGTTGAAAGCTTTAATATATCTACATTTAAACCATTTATGAGTTGAAAATAATGTAAAAAGCAATCAATTTGTATAAGATCTGAAACATTTTTCATGTCAACAAAAAATTACTCCCTGCAAAAAAACATCAACATTATCTCCATTAATTTGAATTTATAATAAATCACTAAAAGTCGAAAAGAAAAAATGTCAAATTGTCTTTAGGAAAGTAAAGGATTTTGAAAAACAAAGCTGAAAAGCAAAAATGTCACTTTGTCGAATGTTTGTTAAACAAAATCAATTTAAAAACTGAACACAGTATAAATAAGATTGAAATTGTCGAATGCTTGTTAACCAAAATCAATTGTAACGTAGTCAATAATAAGACAAGCGTTTCGCTTCAATTACTTTACTACGCTACCTTAAACACTACAACTACAAAAAGCAAGTATGTACAGCGAGTTAGAATTTACAGTTAGATATGTCAGGACGGCTTCGGGTTCACAGACCACTCGACCTGTCAGGCCGAAAGACCAGGAGAGCTGCGTCCTCTCTGGCACTCAAAACAGATCTCTTTTTCTTTGAGTATTGGAGGTCTTCTTTTATACGGTCGGCGAATTCAAAAGCGTTCTCCGGCGTTTTAAGTGCTCGTAAGTGTCCAAAGTTTATGGGATTCCACATGTCGCTATAGTGTCAAAATTCTGGAGAGCCCTCGAACCACTCTGGGATTTATGCCTTTTATAACGCCAGAACCGCATATTTCACGGAATTTATGGCCTCTTATCCTAGAGTTTATGAGACCGCTCAGTTTAACATTTCGCCGATAGATGACATGTTCATGTTGAGGGGCAGGAACGAGCATCACAGACTTATATAATTACAATGTTCGTGTAGTAATGGAGACAACGTCACACAATTTAAAAACTCAATACAGTATAAATAACATTGAAATTGTCGAGTTCTTGTTAACCAAAATCAATTAAAAAAGGAAACACAGTATAAATAACATTAAAAAAAACATGTGAAATGTTATACACATCCCAGAATTTTAGTAGATTCAGCCTTTCATCATTCTTCTACTACTAAATGTTAAAAAGTAAAAATGTCAAATTGTCTAATGTTTGTTAAAAAAATTCAATTTAAAAACAAAACACAGTATAAATAACATAGAATTAATAACAGTATAAATATCATAAAATAAATAAACGGCATTGCTCCTCTTATTTGTGTCTTTCAAAAGGCTGATATAAATTAAATTAACGCTTCTTGATCTGTGGCTTGTCCATTGATGTTGTTGGCTTGAATGCTATATTAAAATCTGTATAGCGTTGATAAAATTCACTTGAGTCTTCTTTCACTTTTCTTTCTATAAATATCAGTTTAGAGAGCCTCAGGATATACTATATTTTTTGTTCTTCTATTTGGAGCTAGGATGTAGCGATTTTCGGCTTTTCCAACTCTAGAACAACCCACATAAAGTTGACCATGGGAGAAACAGGGCTTGAGAAGATCGAGTCCAACTACTTTTAGCGATTGCCCTTGTGCCTTGTTAATGCTCATGGCGAAACTTAAACGGACAGGGAACTGAAATCTTTTAAATTGAAATGGTATATCGGAAGGGATGATTGGTATCCTGGGAATAAATACGACTTTGCCTGCAGAGTATCTTGTCATAATGGTGGCTTCAATCACATTCGGCATCAGATTCTTTACAGCAAGTCTTGTTCCATTGCAGAGTGAAGGTGGGTGCAGATTTCTCAGCAGCATAATTGGTGCTCCAATCTTCAGCTCTAATATGTGAGAGGGTACTCCAGATGGCTCCAACGTATTTAAAAATTCTGTGGTGTAGTGTACCGCTTCTTCTGTATCACAGGTGATGTCAGTCGATTTGTAAACTTGAGCTTTACCTGGCAATTCTTGTAAAAGCTGCTTATTGATGACGTTGATATCTTCGTTTCTTGGGGCAAGAATTGCTCTTTCGCACAGCCATGTGTGATCAGTGATCAGTGAAGTGCTGGGCCACATTTGGAAACACCGCCTCTTTCAGCTGTTGTTGAGTTGTCACAATCATTCCAATCGTTCCCATAGCTATACATCCTGTATTATCAGCAGTAATGGCTCCATTTCCAAGTTGTAGAAGGTTTTCTGCAAATTGCTGGGCTGAGGGATCACCATTGACATAAACTCGCATGTTTGTTGAAAGACCAAGTCTTTCGATGTCATTCCACACGTAAGACGATTTTAAGCAGGCCTGCATTTCATCCGCCCTGGTTCCACGTGTAATAACTGGAAGTGTCTGTCGAAAGTCGCCAGCCAACATCATAGGTACGCCTCCCATTCTGCAATTGTTACCTCTGATGTCCTTCAATGTGACATCGAGTGCTTCGAATGCGGCTTTGTGGGACATGGTGCATTCATCCCAGACAATTAACTTGCAATGCTTCAGAACCCTTGCCTTTCCTGAATTTTTTGAAATGTTACACGTAGGAGTTTCTGTGTTTGGCAGATTTAAGGGTAACTTGAAAGCCGAGTAAGCTGTCCTCCCTCCTGTCAATAGTGTTGCAGCAATGCCAGAAGAAGCAACAGCCAGGGCAATCTCGTTTCTGTGTCGCACTTTTGCCAAAAGAAGATTGATTAGAAAAGTCTTCCCTGTACCGCCCGGAGCATCCCAAAAGAATATGCCACCTCAACCATTGAAAACTGCTGTTGTGATCTTGTCAAATGCTTCCTTTTGATCTGGGACCATTTTCGGCTCATTTTCCTCTATGTATGTTGCAAGTACATTCGTATCATAATTTCTCTCCATACGTTCTTCACTCGGCAGGACTGAATCAAGGTTTCGATTGGGTTCTGGAAGTCCAAAGCTTTTTAGGTCCGATCCACCCATCAATATAATCTTGTTCTCAATGTCGATTAGCGCTCTGTTGAAGATGTCGTCACTGTAGTCCAGATCCATATTCTGCTGCTGCATGCTTGCTTGGTGCAGAATGTCTTCGGACAGGTTCTCCTTATGATTCATCCATAACTGTTCAGGAGATGACATGGAGCATGTATGTAGCATTACAGCAAACAGATTCCACAAAACCTTTGGTGATCGAGATGCAGCCGCTTCTTCGAGTGCATTGTTCCAGTGGTCATCGTTCTCCAAAAGGCCTCTAAGCTGGCAGGCCTTTTTGTAAGTTTCACAGAGCCGTCCCTAAAATGTTTTCAAATCTTCAAATGATTTTGGGCCTGGTACTCCATGCAGCAGGAGGCGGAGGTGAAAGCACTCTGAATTGTTCGGATGGACGGTGTACACCCGGCCCAGTGCATCGCTTGACCTTATTCCTGTTTGCTCAGGTACAACGTGTCCTTGTTTTCGACGGTTCCATGTCTTGTTTCCATTGTCACAAGTGTAGTATTTGGGAACTTGGTTGTACAACAGGGTGCTTGCAAACTCATCTTGGGTGCAAAGTCTGAAGAAAGACGTGAGTGTAGTTTCCTGAGGTGTTTGGGCACGTTCAGCAGCGTTTTCTGGTGTGAAGTAGACTCTCTGTCCATTCTCAAGGTGGACGCTCAGATGAATCACTGTTGGGTGGCGCTCATGAATAGGAAAGTTGAGTATTCGCCATACTGCTTCATTGCTGCTGATATATCTTCCCATTTGATACTGGACAATTTCATGTAAGTCATTCTCTCCATTGTTCACTTGAAAAACAGCCATGTCAGATCCTTTGTTAATATACTTACAGACATACTTTATAGGCTTAACAAAATTGCAATACTCTATGTTGATATGGGCATTGAAAATTTTTGTTAGTAGAGGGCAATACGGGACAATCCAAGTATTGTCTATAGACACTTGCGATCCTTTATAAACGATGTCAGCCTTCAATCCCCCGTCTTGTGGTGATCTGCGCCGATAAAGTGGATATTCGTTTCGTCATGTTTGCGTCTCTTTCAAAAATTGGCGCGGGTATCGTTTAGTGCAAATTCCATCTTTCATGCATTGAGAGGTTGGATTTATGAATCCACAGGGGCCGTGCACCATCTGCTTAGTTACAATTGAAAGAAGTCCCGGGTCTTCTTATTCATTAGGGATTTCTGCACTGATAAAGTCATCCACGCGGTGAACGTGTACGGAGTCCTTGAGCCAAATCAGAATGTGAGCATGAGGAAATCCTCGCTTCTGCCACTCTATCGTGTACATATGACAATGAACTTCTCCAAAAATTCTTTGCCTTTGTGATGAGACTCATAAGCGTTTTCTGTTTCTGATGAAATACTCTTGCTAACAAATAATGACGATCCTGTGGTTTTTGTGCAATAAATAGTTCTTCCTGTATCTCTGTCCAGTTTGGATTGCAGGTGAAAGTGATGAAGAGGTATGGTCTGCCGTAGTTTCTCACGTTGGTCATGGCATCTTGAGTACTCTCGTGCATGTACCTTGGACCCCCTGTAAAGCTGGAAAGCAAGATGATCAACTGGCCTATGTCGGAGATATTTCCATCATTCATGACCGCATCCCTGAAATGAGCACACTGTTCAACTCTGAGAGTCCTCTGATTTATTTGTATGTACAATAGTCTTTCCGATTCAATCTTGGCATACATATCAACGATAAATTTGTGGAACAGGTCTTTGCTTCTCAGTAATGTGTTGAAATTTGAAGAACATATCATCATCCTGTTAGCATAGAATTGCATAGCTGAAATCTTCTTAGTTTGGGGCATTCCTGTAGTTGGATCTTTTAGTCGCAGTTCAAAATGATATCCATCCTCCCCCTGCCAAAAGATGAGAGGATACTGTAGCGCGTCGTAGGACCTGTACGTCTCGGGAATTTTTTTGAGGATGCCACTTCTTTCTTCTAAAACTATGTCTCTTGTCCCACGTTGTTCACCCACCATTTCAAAGCGACTTCTTCAGTTGCGGGGGCGTTGAACCGCCTCTCGTGTTCACCGTGTGGGGTTCTGTCCGCCACGATCACCAATTTGAATTCCGGGCTAATCTTATCCATAGCCGACTTAAAGCTATGGATGTAACAGTTGTGATCATGCAGCATACCTTGCAACTGTAGTACTATGTCTCGTCTGGTTTGTGGCTTGTTTTGACAGCGATGCTCTGCTTGTTGTGTAGTGTCTCGGACAAAGTAAATTTGCAAAAATTTAGGCTCTTCCCTCGGTAGAGACTGCAGACTGCCGATGCGGTGATAAACTTGACCCTGTACCTTAAATGTAGGCATGTACCCGGGCTCTCTAATTTCTTTCGTTGTTCCAAAAGAGGTCATCTGGAAACAGGAATTGTAGCTTCTTATATTAAAACGAAATGTTTAGCTCCTTGAGAAGTGCCGCTGAGTAAAGAACATAGGGGCTCAGGTGGATCCATCAACTGTGGCAGTTGAACCTTTTCTCCGCTGCAGCACATACCTGTGGCTTCACCTTTCCACTTCTTTGCTCCACAATGTTGGCAAGTTTCAGACATGGATCCAATGTTACACGAAGGATCAGATACGTAATCTGCTGATGGGTCGTAGTGAAAAGCTGCATTTTCAAAATTAGTGTACATGCGCCTTCGAGCAGCACTTATTGTAGTTCTAACCTGATGTAGTCTTGCTTGTCTTTCCGGGGTACATTCAATTTCTCTTCTTCTTTGATCTCGTTGTCTGTTTTCTTCCTGTCTTGCTTCTCTTCCATAAGTACATTCGATTTCTCTTCTTTGCTCTCGTTGTCTGTTTGCTTCCTGTCTTGCTTCTCTTTCTGAAGTAGATTCATCTTCTCTCCTACTTCGATTTCGTTTTCTGTTCTGTCGCTTTTGTGTCCGGAGACATTTTTTTTCTCGGAGGCTGTGGCATATTCAAAGAAAAATGCTAAGGACAAAACATTAGTAAAACATTAAGCACAAAATGAAAGCAAATGAAATTAAAGATCCTGAAATGAAACTGAGATTAAATTCAAAAATACAGAAAATGAAAATAGAACCAAACGGCAATGGTTGAATCTGCAAAGAAAAAAAAGGGAGTTACCAAAACAAAAAAATTATTGAAAAAATAAATACATTAAAACAATGCACGAATTGAATTCAGTTAGGGCCCTCCTCAGCGCATTGACTGCCAGACGGTCCTTAAAATATGAAATATTATGATTTTTTTAATTGAATAGCAGTAGAATTGATATTTCAGTAGTATTCAAAAGTTATACGATGCGAAAAATATATATAATATAAATAAAATGAGAAAAAAATTATAATAGCATCGACTTTTTGTTATGGATCATATTATTGTTAAAAGCTATGTGAAGACCAAATACATAATCGGAATCTTCAGTTTCACAGTTTGAAAAAGCGTAAAAACCCAACTTTCTTAAAAGTTGTCTACAATTTTCCGAATTCAACTGAACTTCATTTAACGTATGGAAAAATAGTTATGTGAAACGATACGAAAACATAAATTACTTACTGTAAACATAAGAAATTAATTAACGTCATTTAAAACTGTAGGAATGAAACAAATATAAATACCGCGTTCAAACTCAAAATTTCTTTCATTTCTCAAGCAATATAATAATAACATGTGAATTTAGCAATGATTATAACACACGTAAATAAACACACACACACAAACACTTGAAAACAATTATATTAAAAAATGAAAACAATTATATTAAAAAATAATAGTTTTGGATCATATTATTTTTAAAAACTATGTGAAGACTAAAGACATAATCGGAATCTTCAAATTCACAGTTAGAAAAAGCGTAAAATCCCAACTCTAATTGTTTTCAAGTGTTTGTCTGTGTGTGTGTTTACTTACGTGTGTTATAATCATTGCTAAATTCACATGTTATTATTATATTGCTTGAGAAATGAAAGAAATTTAGAGTTTGAATGTCTATAGTTTTAAATGACGTTTATTAATTTCTTATGTTTACAGTAATTAATGTTTTCGTATCGTTTCACATAACTATTTTTTAAAATCG
Organism: Dolomedes plantarius; assembly: GCA_907164885.2. NCBI lineage: Eukaryota > Metazoa > Arthropoda > Arachnida > Araneae > Dolomedidae > Dolomedes > Dolomedes plantarius. The sequence goes on along the minus strand of OU015494.1, from coordinate 91,843,567 downwards.
GAAAATTTTAGACAACTTTTAAGAAAGTTGGTTTTTACGCTTTTTCAAACTGTGAATTTGAAGATTCTGATTATGTCTTTAGTCTTCGCATAGTTTTTAACAATAATATGATCCAAAACTATTATTTTTTAATATAATTGTTTTCAAGTGTTTGCTTGATGTAATTTTTAAAGTCATTTGTGTTGGGTTTCTCAGTCTTATCTTTAACTCTGTTCTGAAGTAATGGAAATTAACATTTTTTAATCACGATGTTCGAGAATCAGCCTTATAGTGAATTTAGCAATGATTATAACAAACTTAAGTAAACACAAACGCAAACATTCGCTTTTATTAATATAGGTTTCTTATTAAATAGTATATTTCAATAATGAAAATACTTATTACTTCGTTAATATAATTGTTGAAATCATATTTTATATTTCTTATTAAATAGTATGCAATTATATTAAAAATAGTTTCAAATAAAAATTCAACTTACGAAACCAAAGGTATTTTTCCAACAATTTTCGAAAATGGTGCCGAGAATTTACCTAAACCGAATCGATTCATATTCGAATGACATTTACTTGAATTAAAATTTCTTTTCACTTTTAACTTGCAAAATATCCCCCCAAAAATCGGTACATCTTGAAATGATCTAATTATGATTAAAAATTTTCAATTAAATGTTTTTAAGACTCTTTCCAAATATGTAACATTCAATATAAAAAAATTATATCGAAAAAAACATGGCCGAATTTCAAAAGGTCAGTTTGCAACTCGAAATAAAAAAATGATCTATTTATGATGAAAAAGTTTGAATTAAAAAGAATAAAAAAATAGACACACGATGACACATCTTTTCAGTGATTCATTTTTAGTGAGAAATCACGCTGTGAAAGAATCACGCTTTGTTATGACTCAATCGTTCTTTACAACTTCACTACCGCGTTTGAAGAACCACGCAGGAAATTTGTGTTGGAGTATCGTTCTTAAAAATTCAATTAAAAATCGAAATTTTACGATAGAGACTTGAAAGGAGGTTTATATGAATGAGAAAGTTTTCATCTTCCAGATGATGTAAATATTTTCTTTGTAAGATAAAAACACGAAAAGCATCGACAGTAGATCCTCAAAAGTCGTAAATTTCTTGAAAAAGTAGGTTTAATATTTTGATGAAAATATTAGTCTCTTTTAAATTATTTTTAAACAAATGAGGTTTGAAGGAGAAATGTCTGTGGTCTTAGATTGTAAAAAGATCAAAATTCTACGGTCATTTTTTGCCGAGATATCGTAATCTGAAGTTAAAAAAAACATAAAATATCCCACAAACAATAAAATAAAAATTTTTCTAGAATACAATTTAAAATTCGGGCTTCGATGTGTACCCTCCCATAGTCTGCACTACCCGTGTGCCAAATTTCATGGCTGTAAGTTTCACAGATTTGCCTGGGGGCCGCACACACGCAAACATTCGCTTTTATTAATAAGATTGAACTGAAAAAATCCGCAAACATAAAAGAATTTTCGAATAAATGTCTTTTTCATAGTCACACAATTATTTTTTCAACCTATTCTTTATTTTTTATTGTTAAAGCAATATTCCCTTTTAGTATAGAAATTACTTCTATAAGAAAATCAAGCGTTAAGTGTATTAATAAATAAATAAATGTGATTAAACGCATAAAATTTGAAGGGAAAATTATCATAGATAAATTGATCAATTATAATGTCACAGAAATGTTTGTTTGTGTAAGTGACTGAAGCTCTTGAAGTGTTTACTGAGAGACTAAAGAAAAAACACAGAAAATACGTATAGGTTGTAGTAAAAACTCTTATCCCTAGCTTTATTTACCACCAGGTATAATTTTAGCACATACTCGTATGAAGCATCGTATGAAGATAATGAAATGTGCTTCTTTTATTTCGTTTACGTATGGTTTATTATCATTTACTTCCTCTTTCAGTATACTACTATATTAACCTTCATGCTGACATCGACGTTGACGCTTGAGTTGCATAACATTTAACGGGTACAAAACTTATAAATCATCAGTTTAGCTGTATAATATGAGTTACAAGCATTTACTATCTAAATATCAATCAAAATATTTGGAAGGAAAGTCAACATAACATTCGCTATTTATAGTGATGTGTTTAATGGGATTAGGCTATTGAGTGTAGATGTACATCCAGTGAATGAAGGTAATAAAATATGAATAGGATATATAGAAATTAAGCAGTATTTCAAAAGTTAAATTCCATTCAGCATTGGTGTAATTTAACAAAAGCATTTGTGCATGCGAAAACAGGGTTTTTCCAATCTCTATATAGAAAGAGTATAAATGGCTCTAAAGTCACGCCCATTTCAATCACGCTACATAAATTATATAAATGTTTAGAAATTACTGTTAAGGACATCATTGAAAAATGTTTGAATGATATAATAATCGTAATGGAAACAAACAATAAGGTTTTGTGATGATAATAAGTAATAGATGTTTTGTGTTATTACACAAACGGGTGCAGTGTGGGTCCACTCAGCACCCGTTTTATGATCCCACGAATATGCATAAAATATATCATTTAACAATTTTAATATAAATTAGATTACACGTAAAATACTAATATTCTACCTATATAACTCTTATATATATATATATATATATATATATATATATATATATATATATATATATATACACTGCTGGCCACCCAAATTGCAACACCAAGAAAGACAAGAGATATCACAACAAAATTTATTTTGTAGATAACATGTTGACCAAGTATCAAATGATTAAATTTATAGACTTCTGTGAAGTATGGTTCCTGCCAAAATGTGTAGCCAAAGTAGCCGCCATTATTGGAGATCACCGCTGCCACACGCCTCGGCATTGATTCAAAGAGACTTTGGATGACTTCTTGGGGTACAGCAGACCAAACAGCTTCCACACGTTGCAAAGTTGATCTGCTGTGGCAGCTGGGGATGGAATCTGGGTCAATCGTAGAGCAACCATGGACCACATGTTTTTTATCGGCGAAAGATCCGGAGAGCGAGGCGGCCAGGGAAGCAATTCAATCTGGCGATTGACGAAGAACCGTTGGACAATGCGTGCCACGTGTGGTCGCGCATTATCCTATTGAAATATGGCTGTGGGCAAGCCCTGAAGGTAAGGAAGGACAACGGGCTCCAACACCTCGGAGATGTAGCGCTGGCTGTTTAAAGTACCGGCAATTCGTACTAGAGGTGTGCGAGAGCGATATCCAATACCCCCCCATAACATAATACCCGGTGCAGGACCAGTGTGGCGGTTCATAACGCAGCTGTTCAGCATCCTCTCTTCAGGGTGTCTCCAGACTCGAATGCGACCATCGTGGTGTTGCAGACAGAAGCGTGACTCGTCAGTAAAGACAATTTCATTCCATTCAGCCGTCCACATCCTTCTGTCATCACACCATTGGCGGCGGAGACGTCTGTGGTTCTGCGTCAAGGGTAGACAAAGCAATGGAAATCTTGCGAACAGACCACTCTGCTGTAAACGGCGTCGAATGGTACGCGCAAACACTGGATGATGCGTTACAGACTGCATGTGCTGTGCTATGGTTCGTGATGTGACTGAGCGATCCGTCACTGCCATACGCACAATTTGCCTGTCATCACGTGAAGTGGTGCGCTGAGGTGAATGCGATCGAACACGCCGGTCCGTCATACCCTCCTGCATTCAACGATCACATATCCGCATTACAGTTGTTTGGTTTCGTCCAACACGTCTACCGATTTCCCTGAAAGATAATCCACAATCTCGGTAGGCCACTATCCTTCCTCTGTCGAACCCGGATACTTGATCAAAAGATGATCGCTGTTTTCTACGAGGCATAATTGATCGTTTTTCTTGAAAAAACCACAAGAAAAACACAATTGCTGAACTTGAAATCGTCGAAATCTCCAAGCCTTAAAAAGCGCTTTGAAGTGGCGCCACAGGCGCGCGTGATGTGCGTCTGCGCTGAAATTCTAATCATTTGCATATCTCACCTCCGCTAATGCATGTTGTAAATTTCATGTTATTTGCATGTTTCCTTCAGGGTGTTGCATTTACAGTGGCCAGCAGTGTATACACTGCTGGCCACTGCTGGATTATCTTTCAGGGAAATCGGTAGTCGTGTTGGACGAAACCAAACAACTGTATATGCGGATATGTGATCGTTGGATGCAGGAGGGTACGACGGACCGGCGTGTTCGATCGCAACCACCTCAGCGCACCACTTCACGTGATGACAGGCAAATTGTGCGCATGGCAGTGACGGATCGCTCAGTCACATCACGAACCATAGCACAGCATATGCAGTCTGTAACGCATCATCCAGTGTCTGCGCGTACCATTCGACGCCATTTACAGCAGAGTGGTCTGTCCGCAAGACGTCCATTGCTTTGTTTACCCTTGACGCAGAACCACAGACGTCTCCGCCGCCAATGGTGCGATGACAGAAGGATGTGGACGGCAGAATGGAATGAAATTGTCTTTACTGACGAGTCACGCTTCTGTCTGCAACACCACGATGGTCGCATTCGAGTCTGGAGACACCGTGAAGAGAGGATGCTGAACAGCTGCGTTATGCACCGCCACACTGGTCCTGCACCGGGTATTATGGTATGGGGCGGTATTGGATATCACTCTCGCACACCTCTAGTACGCATTGCCGGTACTTTAAACAGCCAGCGCTACATCTCCGAGGTGTTGGAGCCAGTTGTCCTTCCTTACCTTCAGGGCTTGCCCACAGCCATATTTCAACATGATAATGCGCGACCACACGTGGCACGCATTGTGCAACGGTTCTTCGTCAATCGCCAGATTAAATTGCTTCCCTGGCCGCCTCGCGCTCCGGATCTTTCGCCGATAGAAAACATGTGGTCCATGGTTGCTCTACGATTGACCGAGATTCCATCCCCAGCTACCACAGCAGATCAACTTTGGCAACGTGTGGAAGCTGCTTGGTCTGCTGTACCCCAAGAACTCATCGAAAGTCTCTTTGAATCAATGCCGAGGCGTGTGGCAGCGGTGATCTCCAACAATGGCGGCTACTCTGGCTACTGATTTTGGCAGGAACCACACTTCACAAAAGTCTATAAATTTAATCCTTTGATACTTGGTCAACATGTTATCTACAAAATAAATTCTTTTGTGATATCTCTTGTCTTTCTTGGTGTTGCAATTTGGGTGGCCAGCAGTGTATATACACTCATGTACAAAAAAATTTGCGCTCCAAGAAATAATTGCGGGATCGTAACGAAACTTGAAATGAAGGTACATGTTGGGGAGATATGCAAATGATTAAAAATGCAGCGTGATTGCGCATTACGTATAGCCGGTAGAGGGCGTTGAACATCGTACTCTGTGGAGTATAAAACAGGTATCCAAAGCTTGTTTGAGTGTGCTGAATCATTTACAAAGGAAGAGCTGAGATAGACATGCCATTACGCCGTGTTCGAAGACAATATAAGCAGTTGTCGCAGTTTGAGAGGGGGAGAATCGTCGGGATGATGGAAGCTGGGTGGTCAGCTAGGCGAGTAGCTCGTCAATTAGGCCGCTCTGATTGTGTTGTGAGGAGGTGTTGGGACCAGTGGACCCGAGAGATGTCATGTACACGAAGACCAGGCTCAGGACGCCCTCGACAGACCAGTCGTCGAGAAGACCGCCACATCGTATGAAAGCCGTACAGCCAACTGCTTCATCGGCCGCCATCCAGGCACAGGTAGCACCTTCACTAGGGGTCTCTGTGTCTTCTCGAACCATACGAAGGCGCCTGGCTGAAGGACAGTTGGTGTCGCGGCACCCATTACGTGTTCAGACATTGACGCCCACCCATCGACGCCTCCGTTTGGAGTTTTGCCGCGCACGAGGAAACTGGACTGCAGCGGAATGGAACCAGGTCGTCTTTAGCGACGAATCCAGATTCAATATCGGCAGTGCTGACAATCGTGTTCGTGTGTGGAGAGCCCGTGGTGAACGCTTCAATCCTGCCTTTGCTGTACAGTGACACATCGCTCCCACAGCTGGTGCGATGGTATGGGGTGCCGTTGCCTACAATACACGGTCACCCTTAGTATTGTTCCGTGGCACCATGACAGCCCAGCGGTATGTTCATGAAATCCTGCAACCACATGTGTTGCCACTCATGCAACGGCTCCCAGTAGCCATTTTTCAACAAGACAATGCTCGGCCTCATACGGCAAGGGTGTCACAAGACGCCCTTGCCGTAATTCCTTGGCACAAGAATTCCTTGGCATGCCCGATCCCCAGATTTGTCTCCAATCGTGCATATCTGGAATCATTTGGGACGACGAGTTGGGCATCCCACGAGTTTGAACGAACTAGAGGCAAGGTTACAGCAAATATGGAACGAAATGTCTCAAGACATCATACAGAACTTGTATGACTCAATGCTCGATCGTATCGCATCGTGCATTCGCGCTAGAGGGGGTCCAACGGAGTATTAACTCCTCCGTTCTTTTGCCTTTTTCTCTGTAATAAATTATCCTTTTTCTTTGATTTTCTTATCATTTACTTATATCAAAGTAGTCATTGCGTATGTAAAATTTCGTTTCATTTTGACGACTCCTTCTTGGTGCGCTAATTTGTTTGTCCATGAGTGTATATGCAAATACGATTATTTATGAAAAATACTCAAAATTCGATTTACTATATCCATTTTATGAATAAAATTGCTGTAATCAATGATACCACTGCATCTACATTCATTCAACTTATTCTGGAGCAAATTCTCTATTACTATAAAGCCTCAAAGAATTCATCAGTAATATATATGAGACACATTGTGTAACACTACTGAATTGACATTTCATTCTAGACGCTCATGCTGTATGCAAGCAGCAAATTCCTCTTTGAATTATTGCGATAGTTTACATATACGTGTCAATCAATGATTACAGGTATACCTGAAATATAGCGTTTGTTGCATAATCTGTCTCATAAGAACTATAAAAAGAAACATTAATCAATATTCGTCTCACCTGCAGCCCATTTAGAGATTGACAATTAGAAGGGTGTTAAATCACGAAAAGAATGCATAATGGTTGTGGAAATTGCGGACTGAGTTATAACGCGCTTTTAATCACCTATAGGAATGGGTATGAAACGTGGCTTTAAAACCGGATTTTTATATAATTAAACTTTGACCATAAATATCTCAGTCATTGAGGAAAGTCATTAGTGAAAAGTGGAATATTAGAAAGTGATAAGAAGTGGATATTACTTAGTTGAATTTGAACAATCGGACAAAACTCATTAGGTAAATATTATCACTAACAGATAGATTGTGGTACGATATCACGATTTAAAGCTATCTGAAAAGATTTTAGTGAGATAAATTCCATGAACACGCATACATATACGCACACAATTTTTAATTTCATTAATTTCATTTCGTTAATAGGGGGAATTTGTTTAAATTTCTGTTGGTGTATTCGGGTATTCGGGGGTATGTTATACACATAGCTAAAATGAACAACACAATTGAGTTATATTAAAAAAAATTGTGTATGCAGGCATAACTTATTTAGACAAAAACAAATAATATTGTGCATTTTCTATTACTAAATACATATTTTTTTAAATCATACAAATTTATTTGAAGTCCATAAATTAACTGCGGTAATAAACAAAATACAGAAAGCAATGGCAGAATTAGAATGTTATTCTAATCCTGTTATTGTGCGTTAATATTTAACATAATTTTCCGTGTAAGGTTAGAAAAATGTTTAGAAATGACTAAGATGAGCGTGGTTTGAAACAAACCGATCTCGACTCATATTTAAACTAATATTTTCAAAACTACGGATTTTACTTATGTTTTAAATATTATTCACTCGATTATCAAGTTACTCGCTGAACTGAGTATCATCTGGGTATGCATATTTTAAAGTTATTTCCTGCTGATAAGGACCTTGATGAAATTTTACTCACTTCCTGATGCTAAAATTTATGTTTATTGAAAACATGAAACAACATTTATCACGATGGAATAGGGCTATAAATATTATTTTATTAAGTTGTAAAAGTGTCACACTCTCGCACACACACACATACATTATTGAAGCTTTAACAAGTATGCTTCACTTCATGAATAAATTGCTTAATAATTTAGGAAAATGAGATGAATTTAACATTAAAGTGAACATTTATTTTAAATATGTTTACTCGGATATAAAAGAAAGTTTTATTACGCAGAGTAACATACATTCTTATCTTCTAATGCCACACAAAATTTCTTAAACATAATGCAGCACTAATTCTGAATCAGATAATGTTTAAAGATAAACTTGTAAAAATACGCATTTTATAAAAATAAACTTTTAATTCATGTCTCTCTTTTTTGTGGAATCAAATTGTATATCTAAGTTTAAGATGAAATGTGGTAGTCAAGGTCAAATCAGAATTTATATTCGTAAATCTTGTAAAAAAAGGGAATATGGCAATCATATAGTTAAAATTAGCTACGCTTAAACTCCTGATTTCAACTTCCATCGAAGGCTTATTGTTTGACAGCATTTCGACATAATGTATTATATTTTAAAATGTAGTCTCCAGACAACTGTTTGTGATTTAAGCTGTTTACCATGAGCGCGTCGAGTATAATAACAAATCAGCTCTCAAGCAAAGACGATAACAGAAAACTTTCTCAAACATTTCCACATATAATTTTATCGACTTACATTCTCAATGTATGTAAAACATATATTTTATTCATATTGACATCAGGACCATGAATTAAATATGAATAAGTACTTTATGTAAGCCTCTTGATTTTGTTCTATCACTGCCTCCAATTATACCTGCAGTAAAGAACTTATAAGAAGCTTAAGATTCATTAGTTGCTGGAAATACGAGGTAAGCATAAAGCGTTATGCATTATCAAGTTTAAACATACAATTTGTAGGAATTTGTGAATATGAAACTTTTACATCAGCAGTGAAACTATATATATATATATATATATATATATTACTCACTTCATGATGCTATATATATATTGTTACGAATTTTACGAGTCTATGTAATCTCGCTATATATGAGATTTATCCCCAAATTTGGCGATATGATGCCAAATGTTCGCCAACCTTCCAGTCCTTTCTGGAACCTTCCATCCTCTCTGGACTGTTCCAGTGATTTCTAGCTGGCGGCCGATAGGGGACACTTTGGAAGTCTATAGATATACCTGAGATAGACATTGGAACTCAGTGTTCTCTTCTTCTGCGTACTGAATGTTTGAAAGTGCGTCCGTTAGGCGTATATTGTATTGAAGACTCTGTTATCCTGACTTGTGTTTTTAGAGATTTACTTAGAGTTTTACTTAGAGTTTTCTGTTGTAAATAAGACAGTTGTTACGTGTTTTTTGTTATTATTTGTGTATGCATCTGAAAATTTTACAGGATAATAAATTTTATTTTGCGTGCACTTTCTGAAGACAATTATTATTCAACACCATTAAACCCAGAAAACGGAACATTTTGGTGTCAGAAGTAGGATTCGAACCCACGCCCACATAAGTTGAAAGCGAGTCAAGAAGAGATGAAATCCATTCAAGAAAAGATAACGAAAGAAATGTCTGCAGGTCAAGAAGAGATAAAGAAAGAAATGAAAGAATTGTCTGCAGGTCCAGAAGAGATGACGAATCTCGCCAACAGAAGCCAAATGAATCGCTACAAGAACTAGCATCAGACGTCGAAAGGCTTTCCCATCTCGCCTGGTCAGATTGCCCTGCGGAAGTACGAGAAAATCTTGCTTTAGATTATTCTATCGTTGCAGTTCACGACTTTGAAATATAGAAGTCACTTCGAATGGCGGATGTTAAAGATCTGAAGTCCACCTTAGTCTATGCCATGAAGTTTGAAGCAGCACAACAGGCTTCACATAAAGCTCGCCATTTTATTACGGTTTCGAACGTTACCGAATCTCTCGAACATTCAATTGAATATTTGATGGAAAAAATAGACGAGTTGACAAAACAGGTCAGTGCTTTACGACCAGTTAAGGCTGACAGACGACAAGTCGTAAAATGCTCCTTACTATGGCCATAGTTAATAGAGTAAGGAAATTCACAGACCATGGTCGTTCTCTCTTTTTGTATATAACATTTTATTTGGAGTAAATAATCATTTAGTAAGCTTGTTTTATTAATGTTGTTTAAAGTAATTAGATGTTCTTTGTATGTATTTATTAGTTATATGAAATATGTATTTACCTGTTTGCGTGTTAATTTTGTATTAATTTTAATTGTGATTTTATAGTTTAGTTTCTTTATTAACTATGCAGTCTATTCTATTATGTATTGTAAGTAAGTTCTATTAAGTATTGTAAGTAAGGCTTCATGCCCAACAGCTGTACTGCCCGAGACATGCAGTCCTTGAGGAGGGAGCAATATTACGAATTTTACGAGTCTATGTAATCTCGCTAAATATGAGAGTTATCGCCAAATTAGCGATGGATTTGGGGACTTATTTGCTCGCCAAATGGTCGCCAGCCTTCCAGGCCTTTTTGGACTCTTCCAGTGATTTCTAGCTGGCAGCCGATAGGGGGCGCTTTGGAAGTCTATAAATATACCTGAGATTAACATTGGAACTCAGTGTTCTCTTCTGCGATGTACTGAATGTTTGAAAGTGCGTTAGGCGTATTGAAGACTCTGTTATCCTGACTTATGTTTTTAGAGTTTTCTGTTGTAAAGAAGACCGTTGTTACGTGTTTTCTGTTAGTATTAGTGTATGCGCCTGAAAAATTTACAGGATAATAAATTTATTTTCTGTGTACTTTCTGAAGAAAATTTTTATTCAATCCCACCGAACCCATAAAACGGAATATATATATATATATATATATATATATATATACAAGGTGCGCCCATAAAGTAACCGGACAATTTTTTTATAAATAAGAAATATATTACTCACCTTAAATATATTTATGTCCTTCAAAATAATCGCTAAAGGAGTCTATACAATTTTTCTGACGTTTCTTCAAGTCATAGAAACACTGTTTATAGGCGTTGAAACTAACCGTTCGCAAAATACGCGTAACATTTGATTTAATATCCGAGACGTTTTCAAATATCTTTCCTTTCATGACCATCTTAAGCTTCGGAAAAAGGAAAAAATCTGGTGGCGATAAGTCGGGAGAATTTGGTGAGTAATTTATCACTGTAATTGAATGCTTAGCAAGATATTGTTGTACAGAAATTGCTGTATGGGGCCTAGCATTATCATGTAAAAGAAAACCATTGCCCAGAATCAAACAGTTCCTTCCTAACTCGCCTTATCTGTTTCTTACTCGAAAAAGCACCTCCTTGTAAAAATACTGATTAATTGTTTGATTTTCAGAAACAAATTCGCGGTAAATAAGTCCTTTGTAATAAAAAAATGCAAAATCCATGAAAGGGCAGAGATTTCAAAACGTGTCGGATATTTAATCAAATGTTACGCGTATTTTGCGAACGGTGATTTCCAACACCTGTAAACAGTGTTTCGGTGACTTGAAGAAACGTCAGAAAGTTTGTATAGACTCCTTTGGCGATTATTTTGAAGGAGATAAATTTATTCGAGGGTGAGTAATATTTTTCTTATTTATAAAAAATTGTCGGGTTACTTTATGGACGCACCTTGTATATACAGTATATATATGTGTGTGTGTGTGTGTGTGTGTGTGTGCACGAAACGAATGTTATTTTGGTAAGAATCTTATATAAGGAGTAATCATGTGAAAAATAAACTTAATATTCGATACGTGTTAATGTGAAAACATATGACATCTCCAAAGCGAAATTAAGGCAAAATAAATTACAATTTTAGCAGTTATTTAGATAGCTATTCATCATGGTACGAAATCAATCAGTCCTCAAATGTTATATTGTGAGAAATTCAACATTTTTTTCTTATATTTATCATCCAATTATTTGAAACTGACTGAAGCTCTAAGCTAAACTTTTAACAGAACTATACAACATTGTAGATAGTTATGAAGACAGAGGAGGCCAGATAGCAGTAATTGCAACGACTCGAAGATATTCCTAAAAAACGCCTGTTGTGTGGATACCGAAAAAAGCTAGATTGTCTCATTCATAGAGCCTGATAAAACCACGAATGCACTTTTTAGCGCTTTGCATATCAATCTGCTATGTTTTCTACGAACAGTTTTAACTAGTTATGTTTTAGTTTTACTCCTACGTGAGTCAGTAATTTTGCAATGGTTTATGGGTAAACTTCATGCCTCGTGGATTTCAAGAACATTCGGCAGTTCTGTTTATGCGTCAGCACCGTGACTTTACCTTTCACTCGCTGCATCGTCTAACATTGCAGCGAGTAAAAGGTAGATAGTAAAATGCATAGATATTACTTTCCTCTTTTTACAATTTTTTTCAAGATATACTGTATGTTACTCTCAAAGTATCTTAGAAAATGAAATAAATCAGTTTAAATATTAGTGTATTGTGTACATTAATCCTTTCATATGTTTAGATTTTTTGAATAAATAATTCTCTTTGTCAACTCAACGAAACTACGAATGAGATTTCATCCATACATACCGATAAATTGGATATAACATTTAACTGTTCTGTTAATAGAGAGAATTTAGCAATAGATTGTGAAATATACGTGAAATACTTTTAGTCAATTGTTCAATAAAATATACACTAAATTAAATACACACTAAAATAGTACAAGCATTTTTGTTTAATTTTTGACTGTAGTAATATAACTTACATAATTATCACACGTATATTAAACCTGTACCAAAATACAAAACTTTTAACGTAAAGGATTGTTTTATAAAATAATGATATTAAAATCTACTTTAAACTGCATTAATAACATTTGAGGTGGGAAAAGGTACGATCCCATCAAATGTCGCCCCTGGAGTGCTCGGTAAAAATTGTGGTGGCAACTAGCTAAGACGGACACCGATCCTTGTGGTCCTATGTACGGGGCATTTTCGGAAAGTAAAGATACTTCACACATAGCAGCAAAGGAAAAGTTTCTGTGAGCCCGTTGGCAACACGGACTGTAATCTTGAACGTTTAGCCTTCCCCTCGAGGTTATTCGTTATTTCTACGGTGAGTCATGTTTGAGCAGCACGTCTTTATAATGTCTGCGTCAATACAGAATCCCGCCAAATGTGGGATACAGGATCCCCACCAAAAAAATCCCGACTTTTGTTTTCTGGGATAGACAAGGCTGGGTGCAAGGTCCGGTCTGTATGGCGGAAGATCTAAAATTTTCTAATCGAAACTTTTGAGTAGTTTAAAGCCCTGTGCGAGGACGAACGTTGTCATGCAGCAAACAAACTCCTTTTTTCAGCAAGCCCCTGCGTTTGTTTTGAATTGCCCGTCTGAGACGTCTCAAAGTCTCGCAATATGCAGCAGCATTAATTGTGGTGCCGGGAGGCATGAAGTCAGCCAGAAGAATACCTTGTCTGTCCCAGAAAACAGAAGTCATGATTCTTTTGGCGGGTATCCTGTATCCCACATTTGGCGGGATTCTGAATTGACGCAGATATTATAAAGACGTGCTGCTCAAACAAGACTCACCATAAAAATAACGAATAACCACGAGGGAAAGCCAAATGTTCAAGGTTACAGTCCGTGGTGCCAGCGGGCTAACAGAAATATTTCCTTTGCTGCTATCGGTGTAGTATCTTTACTTTCCGAAAATGCATCGTATATGTACCGGAGCCGCACACTTTAGCTCGAAACCTATATGACCTGGTCTGGAACTTCCAGTCATAGGGCATTAGAAACATCAACAATAACATTTGATATTTGAAAATGAACTGATCATCCGCTACATGCTTTTCTTGAAAAAATTTCTATTAATTTTTTATTGTTTATTAAGCACGTGTTTCTATATATGAAAGAATAAACTTGTTGAAAGCTCTTTACAGATCTTAATGGGAAATTATAATTTTTTTTTGTTGTTGTGCTGATTTCAAACCCAGATTTTCTCTACAAATCTTATTTCCGCTGAGTGAATTTTAGCTCAATAACTAAACATTCCATAAAAGTAAGACTATGGGATATTATCTAAGAAACACGAATTTTTAAATTTTTATTTATTTTTTAATTGGTCGTGAATTTATCTCTATTTAACACACAGTTATTTCAAGATGTGCTTCTTCTCCTTTATATAAAACAAAAGAAATGCTTTTGAAACATCATCGATCTTTTATTCTCGAACCGTTTCGCAATATCTCTTAACTAAATTCATTAATCAAAACTTCAAAATGCCTGTTTATAGCTATTTTTTCTCCCATTTTCAGCATTTATAGCTTTTTTTCTCAAAAATCAGCGTTTTTTTCTTCAATTAATCATATTCAATGTTTTATTACCTTGAATGATTACATTATTTCATTGGAAGAATAATTCCTAATTTATTTAATTTTTTTTAACAAATCAATTTTAATCGATTAAAATTTTCATTGAATATTTGTATTCACTGAATATTTGAATAATATTTGATAAATATTTTCTGAATATTTGATAAATATTTTCATTGAATATTTGTCATATTCACGTTTCTTTTGGAAAATTCTGATTTAGTTAGTTAAATAAATTAACATTAAATTCCTCTTTAGCAAAATACATTAGTAAAGTTGGGGTTAATAATTGAATAATTTTTGTTATAACTAGATTTGAACTTCGTCAAATCTATTTTATTTTACAGAATTAGTTTAATATTAATGATTCAACATATTTTACTTATAATTTTGTTTTTAGAATTGATTTTAAAATAAATAAGGAAAACGATTATTCATTAAGAATCTTAGTAAAGGGATGATCATTGTTTAAATAAATAATGAAATTTTTTAAGTAGTTTTAAAGGAAACAACTTGATATCAAACTTCAATTTACAAGTAATTACTGCAAATTTCCATTTTATTGTTTTAATCAAAATTTCTTTCTTTTATTTTACTTCCGTTTCAAAACTGCTAGGAAAGCGTACAAAGGAACTGTAAGACTTCCTTAGAAAGCCTTAATTGTGAATTTGCGATATTAGGCATTGCCAGATAAGAAGACCAGGGTTTGAATCCCAATATTGCCCGTTCTTCCTTATAAGCCACTTCATTCCATTTGCGTTTATGTATTTGTTCAGGAAAGTAATAAACTTGTTTTTTCAACTCTTATAATGGTGAAACGAAGTATTTAAAAATAGTTATTAATTACAGGCCTGTTCATTACTTCTTTGACATGAACTATTGAACTTTTGCTTTGGGAACAATATATGACTATAAAAATTTATTGATATTATTAATAAGAGATAAAGCTATCGCAATTCTAACTGTTCCATGACCTATTATAAAATTTAAGCCTCCCACACTATTGATACAATATCAGTCCATCCTTTAATATTAGCAGAGATGCTAGAAAATCTCATCCTTCTCCCATCAGCTGAACCAGTATTTAACTCAGTTATAACTTTGATAAAAAGCAAAAATACAGGATTATTAATTATTCAAGTAATTCAGATCACTTTTGATTTACTTCGCATCGGAATATACTGATCAATACCCAATTCGAAATTCTCCATGAATATCAGACACCTTGCACGTGTAAAGAGAAATGACAAGAATGAGACATAGCCGTGTTAAAATTCTCCCTATCTTTGAACATTTAACCTCATCTTCAATTACAAGTGAGAAGAAGGAGACCATTAAAATGGAAGGAACTAGTATCCAGAATATTTAACAACTTTAAAGTAACTTCACTATATCATCCTGGTTTATAGGACGTTGGCATTACTTTATCTCATCATATTAATGGAAAGGAATCAAATGTAGCTGTTTCATTTATAAACGGATTTACAACTGATACAGTGAGGATTTTTTCAGCTATCTATGTAATTTCAAAAATAAACTTTCATTTAGTCCTGTACTGATTAAATTAAAAATTTCCCCACATTTGCATAGAATAGGTTTTTATCCCCAGATAGTTTAATATCAATGAAATTAAAATATTGGCTGAAATTCGTTATCCTGATAGTTTCATTGAAAACTTATTATTAGGTAATTCTGATTATAATAATTGAAATATTATCTTCAATTCCATGTTAAACATTTTCTTTTAACAGTATGAAAAAGGAATTAAAGTATTTTCTTCTCCCTTGCAGACGTTTTATTGCCGCATTATTTGAAAACATACTAATAAAAAAGAAAATTAGCTTTAGTTCACGTCAAAACAAGACGAATGAGATGAAAAATACTTAAAATGGAGACTAAAAAACCAATCCATAAAGATACTTCTATTTTAAAAAGTAATAAAAACATTTAACTACACCATATTATTTTGTAAAAAAGAAGTATAGAAAAGTATACTTTTATGAAACTAAAAAATTCTTACCTAGCAAATTGGAATTTCAGCAAATAACAAAAATGGCCCAAAATAAACGAAGCAGAAAATATTCCGCATGATTTGTTTCAATTTATAAGTTCTTAAGTTTTCATTTTATTTTAATTTCTCATTATTTCAAACACTCTGATCTATCTGCCGAAAATTAAGTACTGTGTAATTTATGGGGTAAGTTTCCCCAAAAATCATAAGTACCACTGTAATTTCGGTTTCAAATCTGTTTTAATGATAAATTAGTGAACATTTCCCAAGTATTCTCAATGAAATTTTAATCCAATAACAGGTAAAATCATTTTCATAATTCTATCTACACGTCTCTGAAACACTTCTTCCTTTCCCGTGCCTTTTTTCTGCTTAAAAATATATCTGTCTATTTTTCTTGAAAACGGGAATAAAGATTTGCTTGCAGAGAAAATCTAGGTATTTCTTGTACTGTTTAGCATTTTATCACTATCTAAATCCTCTGTTTCACTCCACACTTCACTGCTGTTTGTATATATTTCCCCATCGTTCGTGGATAAAGTGAAATTAATATGCATATCTCTCTGGAAACGTTGGGATATCTTTTTAATCCAAGTAAGGATTTTTTTCCTATTTTTGGTCCAAGTCATTTTTTCACTTATGAATTGCAATCTGTGACTTTTTGAGCTTTAAACCGAAAGTTTTAATTTTGGAATATACTTTAGCAGTTCTGAAAACAATTTTAACGAGCTCTCACATTAACTGTAGATAAAATTATTATTATTTAATGATTTTGTTGAATACAAGTATAAAGATGAGTACATAAAAACAGATTTTGGTCTTTCAAAAGAAGCTTAGAATCAGTACTTATAAGATTTTTCATAAATACAATTTTCTATAATCTTCACTTTTTTGTTTACGTCAATTTCAATGCTTAGAAAGATTTTGAGATTTGAAAAGTTTTGGCTTGTCCTTCTTCGGTGTCAAAATGCATTTGCAACCTTTCCAAATTTTAAACAATAGCAGTATCAAATTTATTTTCGTGAACCAACTTTATTACATTACTCATTCTGAAAACTTTTTACAAAGTACCCACCAGATGCGTAAATTTTGCTCTTAGATAAAGAGATGTATAAATGAGGGTAAAGTTTTGCTGCTTCTCTGAATCGTATTCTCAACCAATCTTTCTGAAATTTTAAGTATCAATTTGAAAGCATTAAATAAATAAAATATTATCTTTGATATGTCGGTAATTAGTGTTCATGCTTTATTAAAAAAATAGTTTTAGTGACATTTCATGCATTCATTGTTAATTTAGGGGAAGTGATAAAAATCTAAATTAAACAACGTTACTCTTAAACATATATCAATACAACTCAAAGGATCGGATTAATGAATACTATACATCAATTGTTTCATTCCTTGATTCACCAGGAAAATACAACAAAAGTTAACTAGTAGGCCACATTCTAAAGAATTCTAATGACCAAGAATATTAACATAAGTTTACAGGGCGTTAGATTTGAAAGTAAAACACATTAAAGGATGACAGCATCATTTAACACTGAAGCTTTGCTACACTCTTTTATGCACAGATTGCATACTGAAATTTAAAATTATTTTACTGAAAATTTAGGAAGAACTCTAGTTCTATTTTCTTTCCTTGAAAATAATTTTGAAGCACGATCTACTTGAATTTACTGTACTAAAGCTTTATAACTTTGAGATATAATTTGATGGGTATGACAGTCTCCTTCCCCTAAGGAATGCTCATGTCTAAATATTTTAGCTGAGTTGCATCGCTTTTGTAATGTTTAGCTCGAAAATACAAAACCTTCAAAAGAGTGCTCCGTAAGAATTCTTGCTGTTTCAGCCACTCAACCACTCCTCACCAGAAAATAAAGTTAAGTTTCTGACTGAAAAAAGACAGCATTATTGACAGGTTATGTCTGCAAAGCATATTAGCCGTAATCGCATGTATAGTTTTGTAAGTACGAGTGACACAAAATATTTTTGCGGCTTAAAATTCTGATTCAAGATTGGCCACAATCAAAACTTCAATAAAACAAGCACACAAAATCGTGAGATGGAGAGGAAAAGGATTAAATTTCATATTGATAACTAAACGAAAAAGGTAAAAAGTAAAACTGACTATATATATATATATATATATATATATATATATATATATATATACATACATATACACTCATGGACAAAAAAATTAGCGCACCAAGAAGGAGTCGTCAAAATGAAACGAAATTTTACATACGCAATGACTACTTTGATATAAGTAAATGATAAGAAAATCAAAGAAAAAGGATAATTTATTTCAGAGAAAAAGGCAAAAGAACGGAGGAGTTAATACTCCGTTGGACCCCCTCTAGCGCGAATGCACGATGCGATACGATCGGGCATTGTGTCATACAAGTTCTGCATGATTTCTTGAGACATTTCGTTCCATATCTGCTGTAACCTTGCCTCTAGTTCGTTCAAACTCGTGGGATGCGCAACTCGTCGTCCCAAATGATCCCAGATATGCTCGATTGGAGACAAATCTGGGGATCGGGCAGGCCAAGAAAGGGTAGTAACAGTGCGGAGACAGTCTTGTGACACCCTTGCCGTATGAGGCCGAGCATTGTCTTGTTGGAAAATGGCTCCTGGGAGCCGTTGCATGAATGCCAACTCATGTGGTTGCAGGATTTCATGAACATACCGCTGGGCTGTCATGGTGCCACGGAACAATACTAGGGGTGACCGAGTATTGTAGGCAATGGCACCCCATACCATCGCACCAGCTGTGGGAGCGATGTGTCGCTGTACAGCAAAGGCAGGATTGAAGCGTTCACCACGGGCTCTCCCCACACGAACACGATTGTCATCACTGCCGAGATTGAATCTGGATTCGTCGCTAATGACGACCTGGTTCCATTCCGCTGCAGTCCAGTTTCCTCGTGCGTGGCAAAACTCCAAACGGAGGCGTCGATGGGTGGGCGTCAAGGGCATCACACGTAATGGGCGCCGCGATACCAACTGTCCTTCAGCCAGGCGCCTTCGTATGGTTCGAGAAGACACAGAGGCCCCTAGTGAAGGTGCTATCTGTGCCTGGATGGCGGCCGATGAAGCAGTTGGCTGTACGCGTGCATTTCTTACGATGTGGCGGTCTTCTCGACGACTGGTCTGTCGAGGGCGTCCTGAGCCTGGTCTTCGTGTACATGACATCTCTCGGGTCCACTGGTCCCAACACCTCCTCACAACACAATCAGAGCGGCCTAATTGACGAGCTACTCGCCTAGCTGACCACCCAGCTTCCATCATCCCGACGATTCTCCCCCTCTCAAACTTCGACAACTGCTTATATTGTCTTCGAACACGGCGTAATGGCACGTCTATCTCAGCTCTTCCTTTGTAAATGATTCAGCACACTTAAACAAGTTTCCGTTACCTGTTTTATACTCCACAGAGTACGATGTTCAACGCCCTCTACCGGCTATACGTAATGCGCAATCACGCTGCATTTCTAATCATTTGCATATCTTCTCGACATGTACCTTCATTGCAAGTTTCGTTACGATCCCGCAATTATTTCTTGGTGCGCTAATTTTTTTGTCCATGAGTGTATATATACCCAACAAACACAGATGCATCGGGCCGGGGTCGGAAGATTCCGGCCACCCGATTTCACCACTGCCGGGCCGGCGCATTAGGTCAGTATCGTTTCCGTCACTGCTGTGTCCTCTCGCCCGCGACTACCCCGTCGACTTCTGGGCCGCTTCCGGTAGGAATCGAGCCATCGTTCATCCGACTACGAACCGTTAGGCAGCCGCGATTAAGCCATCGATGCGGATAGATAGCCGGAGCGTCACCGGAGGTTGACGGGCCGGTTACGGGAGCAATAATTGGTGTCGACATACCGTCATCTACCCATCCCGTAAACAGCAATGTGCCGTAGGTCCGGGCATCATGCCAGCATTCTACCAGAATCGGACCGCCGGCATTTTTTTAAAGTTTTGCGTAGGACCCTTTCGTTTATATGCTTATTTTATTTAATACATTGACGAATAACCTCTGATATCAACCCTTTCACTTTTATTATTTTTTTTGCCTTCATATTTCTAGTATTCTTGCCAGTTTTGCCTTATGTATTTTTAGGTATTACCAAATACTGATCTTTGTTATTACCTAAAAATTTTCATTTGAATCACAAGTTTACTTGTTAGAACAAAACCTCCTTTTGTATTAAGATACATTTACCCAAATTTGAAAGTTAAGATAACATTAATACCAACCATTAAAGCTAAATCATCTTTCCATTCGATCTAAGGTTCCCGTTTTTTTTTTTTTAACTTAGAATGAGATTATAGTATGTAAAACAGTACTACTTTAATAATTAACCCAAAAAATTTGTACTTCCCCAGTATAAAATTTATTAACATAATTTGATAAATTTATAAACAAATTTGATACATTCATTTTCAAAACTTGACTAATGTGTAGTGTGTATGATGAAACCCATCTTTGTGAGCTCATGAAAACTTGCTCAGAAGAATTTATTTAAATTATTTTTTGGTGTAGAGTTAATAAATGCTCTACAGATAAGAAAATTATTTTTTGCATAGTTTTGTGAATTAAAGAGTAATTCATTAAATTCTTATAAGTCATTTTTAAAAAATATTTTCTTTTATATTATATTGGACATTCAATATCCAACACTTGATAGTGCTATTTTTGAGAAATAGTTCTATGATAGTAATATTTCTACAGAGTAATAGTTTCTACAGAGTTGATAGTAATATTTCTATTATACAAAATAGTACTATGATAGTAATATTTCTCAAAAATAGTACTATCAAGTGTTGGATATTGAATGTCCAATATAATATAAAAGAAAATATTTTTTAAAAATGACTTATAAGAATTTAATGAATTACTCTTTAATTCATAAAACTATGCAAAACAAAAGATAATTATAGAAACACATGTTTTTAAATACAGAAAAGAGCTGGTTTAAAGTAAAAAATAGTTTATTTAGAAAGTACATAGCACATTTACACAATTTGTTCTACGAAACAGGATCCTTTCGCTGTGCCTCTGGCTCCATCTTTACAGCATCTAGGGAAAAAAAAGAAAGAGAAAATCAGTTCATAAATTTATGTGAAAGGAAAATGACTCCCATCCCCTGATATAATTTATGAAACAAAAGAAGAATTTATTTAAATTATTTTTTGATGTAGAGTTAGTAAATGCTCTGCAGATAAGAAAATTATTTTTTGCATAGTTTTGTACATTAAGGGGTAATTTATTGTTGTAAAAATAGTTGATTGTTGAAAGTAGTTGAAAAAATTCATTGTTGATAAAGTAGAATTAAATAAATCCAATTAGGAAATATAAATTCTGAGACAGGGGTTTAAAAAAACTTGATATAAAACAGCACCCAACACATGAGTGCAGTTTTAAATCTGTTGTCATTTTATTGATAACTACTTCCAAGAAGTAAATTCCTACCACATTTTTTGTAAAACCAATTACATACTGTGAAAACTACATCATGTAATAAATATTTACTTGATTAAATAAATATACTAATAGAAAATAGTTATAAAATATTTTTTAAAGAGAATTCCCCTTTTCACTAAATTTCTCTCTGTACAGTAGAAAATCCAACCATGTCGATTAATTTGTTATTATAGATATAAATAAAATAGAGTAGATTGCCTTGATAAGAGTACAATAATAAGTTTTTAATGTTGAGCATAATTTCAGCTCAACACTGAAAGCTGAATCAGAGACTTGTCTAGAATGACACCAAAATTTCCTCTTCACTATTGACAATAATGCTGTTGAAAGTAGAGAAACACAAGAATAAAGATTGAATGCTAAGTAAACATTAGCATACAAAATCTTAAATTTCTAAATTTGATTACAACATGCCATAGAGAGCATTAATACAGATGCTGGGTCAGATTTAGAAATTTAAGATGCTAACATTTTATTTAGTATTCAATCTTCATTCTTGTGTTTCTTTACTTTCAATGTGAGAGTGATTCTTGATAGTGAAGAGAAAATTTTGTTGTCATTCTAAACAAGTCAGCTTTCAATTATTGTACTCTATCAAGGCATTCCAATCTATTTTATTTATATCTGTAATAACTAATCATTTAATTGACAGGATTGAATGTCTTACTGTACTCAGAAATTTAGTGAAAAGGGTGAACTCTTTAACAACTAATCTATTACTATAATAATGAATAAAGTAAACATTTATTATATGATGTAGCTTTCACAGTAATTGGTTTTACAAAAAATGTGGTAGAAAGTAATTTGGGATACTAACTTCTGCATAGTATTTTAATAGAGCATATCTTTTGTTACTTAATTGTCAAATTATGGTGGAGATCTGTGTATAAAATATTTTTTATTTGCGAGCAGCTGTTATTAGGGATAACCACAGTAAGAAATTATTAAAAATATACTATTTAGATTCAGTAATTACTAAACAATTGTTATGATATATTGTTTGATTAGTCTAGGTTAATTTGAAAAATGAGGTGGGTAATATTGACTAGCTGTCAATGTTGAGTGAAATGGCATAGATTATATTATAAAGCGTGAAGAAACACTTAGACTTTTTGAACCAAGCTTCTAACCCAAATTTAAATTTTTTTAAAAATATTTTGCTAATGAGAGTATTTTCACAGATCTTAACAATGGAATAGAAAACCCGTATAGTCAACAAATTCATGGATAAACGATTCAGTTCTAAAAGCAAAAAGCCTGGTTTCTGTATACTGTTGTAACATGATTATTATAAAAGTATACAGAAACCAGGCCTTTTGCTTTTAGTGCTGCATCTTTTATCCATGACTTAGTTGAACATACAGGTGTTATGTTCCATTCTTTAGATCCATGAAAATATTTTCAATTTTAAAAGTTTTATTAATTTTTTTTTTAAATTCTGGTTAGAAGTTCGGTTTGAAAAGTTAAAAGTATTTTATTGCACTTTGTAAAATAATCTATGCCACTGCATTCAACTAGAGAATAAAATTAAGTTTTAGCAGTAAATTTACTTGAAGTAACATTACATTAACCAAAAGGTTTTAAATACCTCATCAAGTATTAGAATAATATCCTCCATAATTCCAGCTTTAATAACTGATTGAATCTTGTGTATTACTAGCAGTAATATTACACACTGTCCAACAGACTTCCTGAAATGAATAAAAATAAATATATCATAACACAAGGCAAGCTGTTAAATTATAATCAGAAAAATTTCTCCTCACATGAATTTTCAAATCAGATTGAGTGAAAATTACACATAATGGAATATGCACTGAGCATATAATTTAATACCAAAAATTGCCTGGTGATTAAAAGTTGAGAAGAAATCAGACTTTCAATGTGCTGAATATGTTTAGCACAATATTTAAATAAGACTTTAATATACATGAACTAGATTACTACCTCACAAAACTTCCAAGAAACAATTTCAACTAACTATTGTATAACTTTCCAAGTTGAGAAGTAATCAGACTTTCAATGTGCTGAATATGTTTAGCACAATATTTAAATAAGACTTTAATATACATGAACTAGATTACTACCTCACAAAACTTCCAAGAAACAATTTCAACTAACTATTGTATAACTTTCCATATAATTTGGCTTTCCATAAAACTCCAACTGATGTTCAGAATCAGTTGAGTTATTTTTCAGGCACAACTTTATCAACATATTTAATTATGAAACTTTGAGAAAGTAAAGGCAATTTACAATGCATTTCCCCCCATTTTTTAAACAGCTAAACAAGATGCTCAGTGGAATTTTAAAAAATTTAGTACAATCCAATATTTGACAAGGCAATAAAAGAAATTCTAAGCATAATGCAACAATTTAAAGAACAACATAAAACAGATGCTGTCTATGATTTTTTTCATTAACCCAAAGCTCATGCTTAACTTGAAGAGTTCAGAATCAATGAGGAGAAAAAAAAGTACTAATCAGAATTTTTGAAAAAATTCCAGTTCACATACCATATACGAGATTTTTTACCATACCATATATGAGATTCATACCATATACGAGAAGTTTGTCACAGGCACTAGTTCCCAGACATACACTTAACTAAAGTTTAGATTTATTGAGTTTCTAACGCTTAATTTTAAGATAGTAAAACATAGTTATGTCTTAACTGGCTAATGTGTGCATGTAAGAAAGCACATAATAGATATATTTAAGATAAAATACTAAAGATATTTTTCTTTACTGCCTTCATCTCTAATAACACAGATAAAAGTGATTTCAAACACGATACAAATTATAAAATTAAGGGGCTAGGGTTTGAAGTCTAAGCTTCGATTCATTTTCGAAAACCTGTGTCAACGAGAAGTTGTATTGTGACCCAGACAATTGGCGAAACTTTCCAAACCTATTTTCAATAATGTCGGTTTGAATTTTTCCTGTTAAGAAATATGCCATCCCCAATTCATTGCAACAATATGTTCACATTTCAAGTACCATGCTCCTCCATAGCATGTGTAGTGTGATAAAGTGTGGTATATGTTTTAGTTAAAAAGCCAGAAGTATATTTAAGAAAATTCCAAGTATCAAGCCAAACTAAGAATTTTTGTAGGTACATAACCTTTTCATTGGATGCATTAGATGACAAAGGCTCACAATACACATCTCGTTTATGACCCCCTTTTAACTTACTTTACACATTCATTATCTTCAACCATTTAATAATGATTGCAATATATTCAGATGTTTCTAAACAAAAAGGTTCATCAGTATGTGTAGAAAGCACTTTCAACCCTTCAACAAAATGGTCATTGAAAATTTGAAGACATAGTTTTACATTTTGTCTCTCCATAGAAGATGGAGTAAGTACTTTTGAAGAATCCAAACACATATTTAACTATCTGTCCATCCTCTAAAGAATGGATACTTTTAATGGTTCTAAAAGAGGCAGGTTTAGTTAAGTTATGATCATTAAAATCAATAAAATACATACACTAACCATAATTCTTCTGATTCAGCCAATTATTTCTGACACACTTCAGAATGTGTACAGGATCAAAAATATAAAATAATGGTCTATTAGGATTTGAAGGATGATTATATAATATACTTAAACAAGGGGGGGTAGCAAAATAGGATATTGTTTAATAATAAAGTCAGTTGTTCAGTCAAGAAGTCAATTATTGTATTTTGATGATCAGAAATTTTATGTCTTAGAACATCAAGCAATTCAATTACCACATTTAATACATTTTCACCATCACTCATTACTGTTTTCATTTAATCCAAATTCTTTATATAAGTATTAAGACTTAAAATGGAATAAACATGTTTAACAGAGAGAAAAATTTATGGCATGCATAAAATTAAATTTTTCCAAAATTTAAAATTACTTAGCCCATTAACTAATGATCTAATACATCTAAAAGCAATTTCCTTTTTACTACTTCTGTAATGAATTATCAACGAACTTCTAACAACTTATCAGGAAATTCTAAAAATATTTTTAAAATTTTAATGTTAACCATTAAGAATAAATAAAGCTTGGCACTTCACATTTTCATAATATAAATATCATTTTTCTGTTATTATAAAAGACTCTGTAAACCAGGCGTTTTGCTTTTTGGAACTGTATCTTGTATCCGTGAATTCATTGATTATACAGGAGTTCTATTCCATTATTAAGAAAGGGTTATTTCATTCACTTATCAAACACACATTTTGATATAATAAACCACAACTCACAATGAATGTCTTATCTACAGTTTTATAAACAAACTTTGTCCATGAACAGATTTTATATTTTTTAAATAAACCTTGGCATTTTATACTTTTATAATATAAATCTCTTTTTTTGACAAGAGTTAAAGACTTTCTCAAGAGTCATGTTAACTGAAATCCCTGGACTGCACTTTCTCACTCACCTAAAACCTTAACAACAAGCTTCACAGTTAAAAAAGAATAAATAAAGAAAATCAATATTCTATCCACAAATTATTGAGACCAAAGTTTATGAGAAAGTTCAGATTAGCGTCTAAGTTAAAAAAACTAATTTGAAATTTTTAGTTGTTTAATAAATATTTTTATAGTTTTTTCATAGAAAAATTTAAATTAGTTAAAAATAAATCTAAAAAAATATTAAAGACAGTGATTTTGGCTACAAGTCCACTGCTGAAAATAAAAGTATATCTCAAGAATAAAAAAAGGTATGCTCAGTGAAGTTAATCAAAAACTTACACAGGTAATGAGATCCAAGTGGTATTTGTCTTTCAAGCCCGAAGCTCTGAATAGATTCCAGTTTCAAAATTCTGTAAAAAAAAACAATATTTTCTTATAATGCCATAATAAAAATTTAATGTTTTATCAAACCAAGAAGTATTGAAAAGTAGAGTTCTTTATAAACTTGCTTATCACTAATATAAAAAGGGGAAAAGAAACTAATTTTACCCTTTATATATATACTTTAAGCCAATAAGTTCACATTTATTTTGCACAGCATGACAACAAAATAATTTCCAAAAGACCATTAGAGATGAACAGCTTATAGATAGTTATTGAGAACATTCTCAGATTTATAAAAACTCTTATCGTACAATATCTATTACAATAAAGCAATTTTTTGTATGTACACATTCTGATAATCTACAAATCTATATACTTATAAATATATAATTTAAAAACATGGAATGCAAATTAATAATTTAAGAAACAATTTATGTATCTAAATAGTCTATTTTGGAATAATTTTCACTGCCCTCATCTCTAATAACACTGATAAAAGTGATTTCAAACACGATACAAATTAGAAAATTAAATGCACGTGGCATCTATATTGACACAAATTTAAAACTCTAAAACGATCTAAATTTCCAAAATTTTGAAATAAATCTGAAATATAAACCTGTAGTTCGAAGACCATATTTGAATGAATTCAGGAATACAATGGAGTTTACATACCTACAAAAATTAATAAGTCTTGAAAATATATATACACTCAATTGCAAGAATATATACACTCAGTTGCAAAAAGTATGCACCATTATGTTATTCCTAAAGAGTGAAATTGTTTTATTTTATATCTTCAGAGAGAGTAGAAATGTAATCTAAATATCAAAGCCAGTTCAAAATATTGATTAATAGCAATTGAAATTCAAAATGTTCCTTAAATAAGCTTTTTATTTAATGAGATATTCAAAATAAAAAAATGCTCCAATACTTGCTATTGTTTCAATATTTACTTGACATGTGGATACTGATTAAACAATATTTTGATCTGGTTTTGAAATTTTGAATAATCTTTACTCTCGATAGACATAAAATAAAGGAATTTCACCCAGTAGGAATAACATATACATATATAGCAATTGAGTGTACACATAGAAAATTATTAATAGAATTTAAAAAAATTATATTTTAAGGCTATTAAGACTATACATGAAAAATACCTATTAGTGTTTAGTATTTAAATTAAAATATATAATTATTAAATTATGAACACAAAAATTTTAAGAATATTTGTTCTTAATTTCATTATAATGTATAAAATGCACAGTATTTTATAAAGATTACTCAAAACACAATTTGATAAGGAATTCAATAGATCCTTTTGTATGATTTACAAGTTCATTTTTAGAATCTTTTATAATGTGGAATGTTTTTGAATCCATCTTTTAACATTTAGACATTGATAATTTCTTGCCTATTGATACCTGGCAATGAGAACATAGTCCATTTTCCTATTAAATATATTTTACAATTTTTCACCATTGAATACTATGCAGGAATACTATGCATTAATTTACTATGGAGGAATCATGTGTAACTGATTTATCAATCCAGTAGTAAAAAAATGTTTAATTTTGATTAACATATAAAAAAAAATTTCATTATAATTTTCTTTAAAATTTCTTTAAAGAAGTAAAATGGAAAATATTATACTGGAAATGAAAATACATTTTTATTTTTCACCTATGTAGATTTGGAATTGATATTTGTGTCATGTATTTTATACTTTCTAAAGGATATAAAAATCTAAATAGTGCGTACAAATTACAATTCTAAATATTAATTTAATTAGCAAATACTTATATAAATAAATATAAAAGTTCAACTTACCCTGAAAATTTTCTCTGGGTATATTATATCCACTTTTTGGTTAAACACGTGCAATGTTACGAATATGGCGCCAGTCACGCCAGGACGCCAGTCATACGAGAGGGAGCTTTGAGCTGCGTATTATCTGTTGCCCATTGGTCGAGGGAGCTGCCATTCAAACTATACGACGCCTTTCTTCTCCGAAAAAAAACAATGGCGCTGAGCGATCAGTTTGAATTCAAAGTTAGTTAAAACCATGAAGCTACAGTACTCTGTAATTTCATGGTTAAAACAATGGGGTGTTCCGCAAAAAAATAATCAAACGATTAGAAAATTATGTGAAAAGATTAGGAATGACACTTAATGAATACAGAGTAAGTTTTTAAGTGAATTAAAGAGAAATTTCAAAGATATTACAATTATTAGGTCAACTTAGAAAATACTTATGAAGTGATAACATATTTTGGTAGCTGAGAATTTTCTTTTCTGTTTTCATAAGCTTCTGGGGAGCTAAAAACACAGACGACGACTTCCTCCCCCTCTTTTTTAAGTGCAGAGTAAGTTTTTAAGTGAATTGAAGAGAAATTACAAAGATATTACAATTATTAGGTCAACTTAGAAAATACTTATGAAGTGAAAAAAGTTAGAAATCATCATGACAGGATCTCTGGTTCCCTCTCCGAAGTTTTAGGGAATTTTTAATTTTTAACGTAAATTTCAAGCTAAAACTTTACTACATTATTTATATTAATCATAGTAATTTAATAAATTAAACTCTAGGAAGTTCTAAAAAATTAACTAATTCATGCCTTAAATTTTAAAATACAATCTTTTAAAATTTATCTTAACCTTATTCTTTAATCTTAATTCCTACACAATCAATTTCAAATTTGCTATGTCTCATCTTTTTTCCCCTTTTTTATTATTTATCATACTTGTTGAATCAATCTCAAAATGAATAGAGTGCCCCGTAATTTTCTTACCGAGCCTATAGCTCTCTCAGGTACTTCATGAGCTTAGACGGTCTATTGTCTATATCACAACACAGCCATAGTGTATAGCATCGCGTTTAAAAATCAAAATCAAACCCGTTTGAAATAAATGCTTGAAAATTAAGCAATTGCAAATATGTTTACGACCAACACTTAACATTACTGCAATTGGATGTGATGGAACTGCGGTGAACACTGGATTGAATAATGGCGTGATTCCTTTATTTACATTACATTAATGTTTTTCTAAATATGTGTGATTTGTTTATTTTAACAGTTAATTTAAAATTCCTTTTCTTTCATTCAAATGTGTATTATAAGAATATGTTACTGTAAAATTAATACAATGAAATTCGAGAAAAAGTTCTACAAAATTAGTTGTTTTATAATGGCATCTAACAATTAGAAATTCTTAGAATATGTAAGTTTCCTGAAAAATATATTTTGAATATTTTATCTACAAAAATATATATTATTATTTTAATATACTATAAAAGAAATTTTAAAAAAATACAAATTTTATCACTATTTCCTCTGTTATAAATAAAGAGTGGTGCAACAAGGACCCATTTTTAAGTAGATATTTAATTTCTACAGTAATATATAAAAATAAACAATGAAACTAATTTTTATCTGTTTTTATAAGCTTCTAGGGAGTTAAAAACATACACACAGAATACAATCTTTACATATAATTGTATAATTGTATTATGCGAATTTTCACATAATACAATCTTTACATACAAGGAAAATTATGGGAATTTTCCGCGTAAAAGAAGTTTCACAACAATGAAATAAATATTTTTGAAAAGTCTGTTTAATTTAATCTTTGCCTTCCCTTTCAAATCCATAATTCTGATGCAGATTTCTGCTACTTCTGGTTACGAATCGGAGCACCAATTCCGGGACGGTTTTGGAAAAGCGATTTCGGGTCGATTACCATCCAACCGTCACCGGCCCTCAAAAGGGTACACAATACGGGATCCCCCGTCGGAGATTCGTAAGTCACCCGGCAACGGTACGGATCATTTCCCCCGAGCCTATCGTTCTGCCGGCGCCTCCAGCACCGGCCCGTCAAGTTGCCGTCAGTCTTGTGTTTGTTGGGTATATATATGTGTGTGTGTGTGTGTATGTATATGTGTGTGTATGTGTGTGTGTATATGTAATGTGACTTATAGTTAATAAGCAAATGGATATTTCAAACACAAATTTAGTTTTAATTTTAATTACTATAGTGTTCTTTAGATAACGAGTGATGTATATTAAGATACAAATGTTTTAAATGTAAAAATATATATACTGTAAAAGATAGAAAATATTTCCAGTTTCTTGCGTCAGTTTTTGATTCTAAAAGTATTGAACTTTCAATTAAGTAACAGTAAGAAGTTTCTGAAGCATTTTAGAATTTTCTTAGTATATCTGAAAAATATTAAGACAGTAAAATACTCCTCGCTTAGCTCTGCTACAGAATAAAAATTTAGTGAAACCGCCCTTTAGGTGTTAATGCCAAGTTAAATATATATTCATATAAATCAGAAAAAAATGAGAATGAATGGTCAGGTAGTGCCTTAAGGGAAAGATTATGTTGTTAAAGGTTACCCTAAAAATAAATGACAGTCTACTTAAACTGAATCCAGAGAGTTCTTTCGTTAAAGTTAATGAATTTCGTTGTTTTTCCTTTAAGACAATAAAGTACAAATAATGCTCTAAATAGTTATTTAAATCAGATGATATTTAATTCAGGGAATTAAATATTTTCATTGGTATTTTTTATACAAAGGGTATTAGAAAATTTCACTTTAAAGTTTTAAGAATAGGTATTTTAAAATTTCCTCATGCACATAGCATTCGCAATATTTAGAGCACGTAGTAAAATTATGATACACTTATGCATAATTACATTGTAATTAATATTAATGAAAGTATTTTAATAAAATATTATTACAGTGTATAAAAAATGATAAAAAATAATTAGTAAAATTATGCAAATGATTAATATAATTGCAAATAAAAAGGATGAACAATTTTTAGTTCGAAATTATTTTTATTATGATTATTTTATTAATTTTAATAAATAATCAAAAGTCATAACAAGTAAAAAATGGAAAATATTTTAAATGAATACAATTAATTAAATTGTATTACTTGTATTAAATATCAGTAAAGTTTTTCTGTGTGATAAACTTAAGATTATAAATATTAGAATGCTCTGCAGACCAAAAAATGACAGTTCTCTCATTTTTAATGCTAGATACTTAAGTTAAAGAAAAATTGATCACAAGATGGAAATGCTTTTTTAAGCTAATTCATCAATCATAATATATTTTGCATCTAAAAGATAAGTACACATAATGGCTCCGTTTGTAACCAATATCATTTATTCTATCCATTTATTTTTACATTTTCCAGGATAATATATAAACAGCTATCATAAATGTACTTCTATTCCAATATGTTTCTTCAGTTAACGTTAGATAACACTTAAAAGCATCTAAAAATATATTAAATATTCTAAAGCCTGAAGAAACAGTAGAGAGTTTTTCAAATATGGCATAGTTCTCAGTTTTTTTTATCTAATTTATAATACTAATTATGTGATTTTTATTGTGCTAAGTTTGTTTATAATGGAATTATGTAAGGCAATATTTATTTGAGCTTGCGACTTGTTTGCAATCATAGTACAGTCAATAACTTACCAATAAATAGTGTCTTTTAACGTAAATAATATTCGTATCGGAAAATCATGATAGCAAACTTCTAAATATCTAAAACAATTCAGCTTTGTAATATGTATAATAAATCACTGCGAAAACACGTATTACTGCA
Organism: Dolomedes plantarius; assembly: GCA_907164885.2. Lineage (NCBI taxonomy): Eukaryota > Metazoa > Arthropoda > Arachnida > Araneae > Dolomedidae > Dolomedes > Dolomedes plantarius. Next base: position 91,811,288 of record OU015494.1, on the reverse strand, counting down.
TATTATGAAAACTTAATGATCGAAACAATAGATAAGAACTACGATATCCGATATTATCGCAAACAATTTGTCCGTTGTCTAGCAAATAGTACCTCAATGAAGGCATGTTCTAATTAGAACATGATACTTCAAATCAATTCGTCAATTTTCAATTCTACTAAAACGCATTATCTGTAATGAAATGTGTTACACATCAATGAAACTATTAAGATATCCCCTCATTGTTCACAATCATGCAAACCAAAGCACAAAATACAAAAGATCGTGCTTTATGAACGTTAATAAATTACCTATGAAAATTTATGGTTTTCAAATATACATTAATTTTTATAACACCTTTTACCATGGATAATCCAAAAAAGCACTACAATACTTTACAATAGATTTTCATGAATCAATTGCTGAATAAAGGTATAGATTATAAATTTATGAAATTAGTCTCATTTTTTTACTGAATCAATAAAATTTGTGATAAAAGCGAGTATAATTTTGGTTCTCACTTTACAATCGTGGGTATGAAAACATATGAAAGCAACATAGTTGTTTCTTTATCTCTGTGATATTAATAAGCACATTACTATTCTATATGAAAATTATAACTAAATGTTATAGGTAGACAGATATCTATAACAATCTATATTTTACATCATTTACTACAATATTTGAAGTTAAGGACTTTTCTAACACAAGCGTAAATTTTAAAATGTAAATTTTTGCCCAAATAGGTATAAAATGTCTGCTAAAACCACTTATTATCACTTAATGCGTAGTAAAATAGAAAGGGTATATTGGAAACAGAGGCGAATTATTGGGCATATCTCAAATCAACGTATAAGCATTTAAGCTGATTTCTAGGCTCATTTAAATGAACGAATAATGGTAACATTTCATATACATAGAAGACGCAAATAGAAGAACACACATTCAATGTTAATGAAAACAATTGATTAAGGTTAAAATCAAAATGATGATCACTGTTTTCATAGATTTCTGTTAAATTATTTTATTCATCCTTTTATCTTAATCTTTCGCAAACTTACCTAAAAGTCAACGAATTGTATTCTCCCAAGAAGGATATCAAGTCTAATATCGAGACTTTTCACTCAGGATAGGCGTGACACGTTTATAACGCTGCCTTATACATTCCAATGACGAAGAAAAGAAACATTACATTGCAAATGTTAGAGTGGTTATAACTATACAAAACTGCAATGAAAAAGCAATTATATAATACTGCTATTTTAAAATTACTTCAGGAAATATTCTATTTATTAGTACAGAGTATACAAAATTTTTCTTCTAATAGAAAAAATCGTAAATATGAGTTAAATTCAGCAAAAAGTGGCTGCATTTTTTTAAGTTACGATCACTTATGTCTTAAGGGGGCGCTGGACTGAGCCTCCGATGTTTCGAAGCCAATGTTAAGTCAATGGGGAAGTTCTTAACAAATTGCAAATTCGCATTTAAATATTTTGAGAAAATTTTTTCTGCATAAGATACCTCACGACTTAACAATTCGTGTTTGTTTATCAATTTTTGGTTTTCTCTTAAAATTTAATTTTAAATGACTGTCAAATTACTGAACTGAAAAAATAAGCGGTACTTTTGCTTTAAACTCTTTATAAGTTCTCGAGATCAAATAGTAATACAATATGAAATAATGCGCGGGATTTCTGAATCTTTTGGCTTTTCAAAGATACTTTTTTCTTAATTTTACGTAAATTAGGGTAAGAGTAATTTGTCGGTAAAAATGGGGAAATTTTGTAAAAATCGGAACATTTCTCCAAAAACCACGCCTCCCGCCGGCAGTGAGGTTCAGGGAGGGGAAAGAATTCAGGGGGACCCCCGGGCGGTAAGACACAAGGGTTGGGGGGACGGTGATTTATGGATAGTGAGTTGCCTGGCGAAAAGAGCACAAACGTTTGCTATGTGCCTTTTCAGCTGACGGGTAAAGATTTTAGAACTACAGTAAAACTTGATTCCTAGCTGGTATATGTATATTGATCACTGGTTAAATTTTGGCTATCATTTTCATCATGTTTCGTATATATATATACATGTATATATATTTGAGTTAATTTTTGTCGTTATGTAAATAGTTTGTATAAATATCATTTTAGTATGTGTAAATATTTATAAAAGTAAATATGTATAAATGTAAATATTATGTATACATATGAAATGTATTATGGAATGTAAAATTATAACAAATGTTAATAATTTTAATTGCCCTGACCAATTTATATATATATATATATATATATATATATATATATATATATATATATATATATATATATATATATATATATATATATACACAGGTAGCCCTCCTATAATACGGTACATAGGTTCCTAGAAACCGCCGTGTTGTATGAAACCGTGTTATATGAGACCAAGATACAGTTAAAAAACGGGGGGTTAAGTTCTGAAAACTTATTAAAAAGTAAATTTTTTTAAAATTCCATATAAGCAACTTTAATTTTTATTAAAACTATAAAAGTATGCATAACACAAAACGAAAAGAAACAAGTAAATATTATTTTCATTTAATACGACCTTAATTAAGTAAATTTCTTACTCATCACTGCTCAGTACAATCAAACGAGAACATTTTTTCGGTTGAACGATATCGCCTTCTCTTTCAGAACCTTTTTCTTCATTTAGATTTTTTGTAAAATATATCCTGATTAAAAAATCTGTAGATATAGATACATATATATAATCTTGCCTGCACCTCTATTCGACGGCCACTTTTTTTTTAACCATGAGTGGCCCGCCATAGAGAAGTTTCACTATATGTGTGTGTGTGAGTGTTCGTTCCAGTATCACTCTGGAACGCTTGGAGTAATTTCAACCAAACTTGGTACACATATCACTTACAATCTGGAAAGAAACACTTGGGGGGGAAGACACCCCTAGCATCCCAAGGGGGGCAGGGGGCACATGTAAAAATAATCCAAAACGACTGATATTAGTGTCGAATCCATAGTTTTCGGGGTCGCTGAGATTAATAGTGACACTCCCGATTCCGTCTAAGTGCAAGTTAAGCCCCCCATCAGCATTGGGGGGAAGGGGGGGGAAGAAGAGGTGAATATAAAATGTCCAAAATGACTGATATTAGTGTCGAATCCAAAGTTTTCGGGGTCGCTGAGATTAACAGTTATATATGTATGTATATATGTATATATATGTATGTATATATATATATATATATATATATATATATATATATATATATATATATATATATATATATATATATATGTATATGTATGTCGGACTTAAGCGGGAACGAAATAATTATTCTAAATTTAAAGGGGGCTTAGTAATTAATTTATTGTCGTGGCGTAATTCGCCACTATTCTCATATCTTGGTTCGAAATACATCGAGAGATATCGGGGAATATCGGGGAATTTCCCTTTGGAGTGATTGACATCTGTGGCCACGCCTATGGTCCAACTCCGGTGTATGCGTCACAGACCATGTAGGCATGCGCGGTGGCTCTGGATGGAGAAAAACAATAGCGTGTAATCAGACGGCGGGATTTAATTCATTGCTAGTGGACGCGTGTCAGCTGGGTCCCTAATTTGAAAATGGCGAGAGCTCAATTATGCGCTACTTGGATCAGTGGTTGCTGGAAAATGAAATAAATTGGAAAAGCTTGAACTATGTTTATTAATTGGATTTAGACTACTTACCACTCGCCACCAGTATTAACATGATGACTGCTAATGCAAACCACACGCCTGTCAAGAGCCGCGCAGGATTAAAAAGAACTACGCAGAAAAAAAAAACCCGCCTCACTTTTGGATTAGCACGACAGTGCGAAAATTTATTAAACGACGATAAATTAAAAATAATAATAATACACCATGGAATCGAAGACTGAAGTGAAAACAGAATTCCACGAAATCATACTCGATGACAATTGGATTCAAGAACAAATGAACACCTGAAATGAAAATGTCGATCAAGCGAATGATGACAAGAAACCTATCTTAAAAAACATACCAGGCTGCACAGGAAAAATTCAAGAAGCAATACCACAATTACCAATACCACAATTCGATAACAGAAGTATCAAAAATATTTTTCAATGGTTCCAGTTGTTTGAAGAGAGTTGCAGCACGTTTGAATTAAATGAGAAATGGAAAAAAGAAAATTTAATGCGCTACGTAAGTCAAGATATTCAAGAAGTAATAATATCCACGGAACTATATAAAGAAGATTACATTAATATTAAAAAACAACTGCTGTCCATTTTTTCAAAGAGCAGAGAAGAAATCATAACAAGGTTTAGGACACTAAAATTAAATGACAATGATGACCTCTTCCAGTATTTCAAGGAAAAACTAGAACTGGGGAAACAACTTAAAAAAACAGACAGTGAAATCATAGAAACACTGTCATTAGACGCTCCAAGAAACATACGAACTTTGCTCTCGTTGCAAGAGATACGAACCCCTTTCGAATGGCTGGAAAAAGCCAAAAAATTACATTTGCCGGTACCTCGGTCCGCACCGCGTATCGCTCCGGAAAGAAGAACAGATTTCATCGCCGGCGATCGTCGAAACTTCGGTGACAGTGAGACAGAGCGCAGAAATTCGGAGCCACACTACAGAAGAAGGTGGATTAATTATGATCAACCCAGAAGACAAAATGGAGGAAGTTACAGCAATACGTCAAGATATGATGAACAGAGACACTATCAAAGTGCAGAAGATAACAGAAGACACCAAAATAACCATAGAGGATACTATGCAAATAACAGATGACTTACGATCCAAGCTCGGGTGAGTGAACAAACATTTCAATTCTTATTAGACACCGGTAGTACAATTTCAATAATTTCACAATCATTACTTAAAGAGGTAAAATGTTTTAAAACATTAAATTTAAAAAATATGGTAATAAATCAAACTGATGGTCAAGTACCTGTAACAAAAATAATTAAAACAAATGTAACAATTGGCAAATTAACTAGAGAAATTGAAATGTGGGTCATTGAGAGTGACCTACCTTATGTATTACTAAGTTTAGAACATATGAGACTTTTTCGTCTCGAAATAAATTTAAGAAAATTAAAGGTGTTCCAATGTAATAAAGAGATAATACTATGTAATAATAATAATAATTTTGTTAATCCATATGCATTGAATGTTCAAAGAGAAAATTGTAAAAATTATTGTGAAAACATGTATAATGGTAAAAGGTATTATGAAAACAAAAATATGTGTAACTTTAGAAATGTAAACAAAAGTGTATATGAAGGTAGAAAATTTTTTAACTATCGGGCTGAAAATAATAACAGAAGGTATCATAAAGGTAGAAATTTTGTAAAAAGAAACTATTTAAGATGTGATCACTCCCCTGAGTACTATGAAAGGACTGTTTACAATAATGCTGTGAAAGATAATGTGTATAATGTTTCTTCCAATGACATTGTAACCCTAAATGTTGATAATAACCAAAGAATGAGAAATCCAGTTATAAATTATGAGAGTTCAAACAAAATAGCAAATACTAATTATAATGTTCAAAATTTAAAGGAGATATCAGGTATCCCCGATGATACACTGAAAACTCTATTTAAAGAGCCCGGTGATGCCTTGGACTTCCAAACACCAGAGCAAATACCCGAGGACTGGCCCCATTTAGAAAACATTCTAGAAACTTTCGACCATATCTTTTCAAAAAATAAATATGACGTTGGAAAAATAAAATTAGAACCCCAAAAAATACACTTAACTTCAGAGCTCCCAATTGCACAACGACCATATCGCACATCTCAAACTGAAAATGCTGAAATAAAAAAACAAATAGACGAATTGTTAAAAGCAGGTTTTATAAAGCCCTCACATTCTCCATTTAGCGCCCCAGTAACATTAGCAATGAAAAAAGGCCAAGGAAAAACTAGGCTATGCATAGACTACAGAAAATTAAATGTAATTACTAAAACTGATTCTGAACCTATTCCACGAATTGATGACTTATTAGATCAACTAGCCCATGCCAAATTTTTTTCAACATTAGATCTAACTTCAGGGTATTGGCACATAGAAATACATGACCGTGACACTGAAAAATTGGCATTCACAACAAACTTTGGACTTTATGAATGGACAAGACTACCGTTTGGTTGGAAAAATGCACCAAGTGTCTTCCAGAGAGCAATTAGGCAAATTCTAAATAAATACCAAATCAATTATGCTTTGAACTATTTTGATGATATAATAATATTTTCACAAACCTTTCATGAACATATGAAACATTTAGAAGAAATTTTTAAAATTTGTGAAAAGGAAAATATCAAATTAAACCAATCAAAATGCCAATTTGCTAAGAAAGAAATAAAATTTTTAGGATATGAGATTTCTAAAGGACAATATTCACCTCATAATGTAAACATTGAAACAATAAAAAAATTACTACCACCCAAAAATGTTAAAGAATTGCAGAGATTTTTGGGATCCATAAATGTCTATCAGAAGTTTATACAAGACTATGCAAAATTGAGACTTCCATTAAACAAATTACTTAGAAAGGATGTAAAATGGGATTGGTCCCAAGAATGTCAAAATTCCTACCAAAGACTAAAAGATGAACTCATATCAAAACCGATTTTAACCCTTTTTAACCCAAATTACCCATGCCACCTTTTTGTCGACGCAAGTCAAGAAGCAGTTGCTGCTGTCCTAAAGCAAAAGCACCCTAATGGCCAACTACACCCAATAGCTTTTCACTCAAGACAACTGAAAAAACACGAAAGAAACTATGCTGTCACTGAGCTTGAATGCTTGGCGATTGTTGATTCTATTGACCGTTTCCATTGTTACTTACATGGGAAAAAATTCACAATACATTCGGATCATTCAGCCTTACAATGGCTCAAAAATATTAAACATTTAACTGGACGACTGTTTAGATGGTCTTTAAAACTTTCCATGTATGATTATGAAATAGTGCACATTAAAGGTAAATATAATTATGAAGCTGATATGCTATCAAGGAACCCAATAAGCCACTTTGTATCACAATATTCTTATTTTCTAACCACAGATGAAATTATTCAGGCACAATTAAACGATAATGTTAATAATGTAAAGTACAAAAAATATAGTGGAGTTCTAACAGTAAAAAAGAAAAATCTAATCAAAATTGTAGTCCCGCCATCATTAAGACTAAAATTAATAACCGCTGCACATGAAAAATTTGGCCACCCAGGTGTGAGAAAGATGTTACAATTAATTTCCCCTATTTACTATTGGCAAGACATAATATTAGACATTTCAAATTTTGTTCGTTGTTGTGAAACATGTCAGAAAAACAAGAAATCGACTCAGAGAAAGTATGGACTGATGGAACAAGTGCCAATTGCTTATGAACCATTTGACCTAATCTCAGTTGATACAGTTGGAGGTTTTAACTATTATAATTCGACAAAAAAATATCTTCATCTGGTGATTGATCATGCAACAAGATATATTTGGACTTTTCCTTCAAAAAGTGTGACAAGTGAGACATACACAAACTGTTTAAAACAAATTTTCAAAATTAAAGTTCCGAAACAAATATTAAGTGACAGAAATGCTGCATTTACTTCCTCAAGGTTTAAGAAATTCCTAAAACATCACAATACGAGACAACTACTTACTTCAGCCCACAGACCCCAGTGTAATGGCAAAAATGAGAGATGTAATCAAACGATTGTATTCAAATTAAGGTGTAAAGTTAATACTTCTTCGAAAAAAATTCCATGGACAAAAATTTTAGAACAAGTGACTTACGAATATAATAATCAACCCCATAGAGTAACTGGATTTTCCCCGAATTACCTCCTATTTGGAAATTTGCCATATAACTCACCATTACCTAAAATAACTTCATTACATTATCCGCCAGTTGAAGAAGCAAGAAAGATTGCAGTGCAAAGAACAATTCAGCACCATAAAATTAATAAACAAAGATATGATAGAAATTTTATACAGTCTAACTTCAAAATTGGTGACTTAGTGATGTACGAAGAATTCAAATACCCAAATTCAAGAAAATTAGATCCACCCTATTCAGGCCCTTATAAAATTTTAAGCCAGATTTCTAATGTTAATTTCGAAATTGATAAACCAAACCAATACACTGGAAAAAAGAGTGAAATTGTGCACTCAACTAGATTAAGGCATTTTCATCCATATAGTGAGTTTAAATTACAATAATGTTGTTTCATCCACAATTTTGGGGAGGGGGGGGGAAATTAAGATAAAATGTTGATACGAGTTACAAGTAAAAAATTGAAATTATAAAGTTATGATTGTTAATGAGTAAATAAAATAATAACATTGGAACTGATGAAGTAATATTGTGAAAGTAAACTAGAAGATGATTTGTATTGAATTTATTGGATGTTAATAATTATGTATTTTTGAATTGAAATTTAATAACTTATGAAAGAACTTTGGCTAAACCTAAATTATTTTGAAAATTTTGTTACCATCTTTGCAATGTTTTGTTACATTAATGTGTGGAGCTGTATCTACATTTTCCCGAATATGACCAAATTGCCTATCCCAGAGATCCATCTCTTAATTGATTTTATATGTTGGGTGCCTAACACCCTCTTGACTCCACTTATGTGGTTAAACGTTGTGTACTGATCTCTTTTGAGCCTTTCCCAACCTAGAGTTTCAGTGTCGTGCACTATACGCACCAATTTTCACTCTGAATTTTGTTTAGAGTTGTCGGTTGTGGTTAAGACGGTGGGAAATTGTTGAACCTGCCCTCCTCTGACCCAACCATGCACTTGTTCACTCAACTACACAAACACACACAAACAAAAAACATACACCTTGAATTAAACAGAATGTACACAGATGAAAGAATGGTACACCAGTACCAAAAGTGAATTGCTTTACATAATGAATCTATCATTGTGAAATATTAAGGTGAATGAAGTGTAAATTATAAAATGTTTGATAACTTTGAATTGTGATAAATTTGAATCAGATTTTTGTGTTATGGAAAAATTTTGAAGTGTAAATAATATGTAGAGAATTTTGAATTTCATGTGTAATTTCATATGTTTGTATTTCATAAGTAAGTCGAAGGTATAACAGAGCTATAAAAAGATAAACTGTATTGTAATTCATGTCAAAATACATTTGTGTCGTTCGGCAAGTACAAGATACGAGAAAAATAATCCCATGGGAAATTGATCAATATTTATATTTTTTTCAATTATTAATATGTTGTGTCTCTGAGTATTTTACAGGGTCAACCATGTCAAGGAGGCCTCCAAACAAGCCGGTCGACCGCATTTAGTCTTGTCTTTCATATATTTAAATATTTTTTTCATGTACCTCCATTTTCACATTACCATAATCTGTGTAAATAAAGTCATACTTGTAGAATTTTAAACTGGAACTATTATAAAATTATAAGATGAGTGGACAGCATACAAGACTGTTGATTACATTACCACTCAACAAGGCTGATGAAAGTATTCAAGCCTGGACTTTAGATTGTAAAATGCTACTAACATTCCACGTTAATGGGTAATAGTTATTTTGTGATTTTCAATTAATTTGTTCCTAGGTGAGTTTTTGAAGTGACATTGTTTTTCAGGTGATGTCCTATTGAGATTATATATTGGTATAATTAAAGTGATATTTTGAATTTATAGTGATATATTTTGAGATAATGCTGTAATATTTTCCTTTTTGCCTTAAGTCATCAGTGATATAAAATTGTACAACTCAAGAAATTTTGTGTAACTTGAAAAATTGTAAACTGTGTATTTTTAAACCACTGCTCCAAGTCTTACAGAACAGAAAGAATCAATCCAGGGGTTGTTAAGGGAACGGTTGATTTGTAATTAAGGGGGTTTTCACTGGAACCTGTTGTGTAGAGAGACGTCCCTACTCAGCATGTTTTCCAGTCTACTGATGTAATGTTTTTTTTATCGTAGGGGTTGTTGCCACAGGGAATTAGCTACTCCTTGTGTGCACGCCTTCAAGGGGAGGGGGGAAAGTTGTCGGACTTAAGCGGGAACGAAATAATTATTCTAAATTTAAAGGGGGCTTAGCAATTAATTTATTGTCGTGGCGTAATTCGCCACTATTCTCATATCTTGGTTCGAAATACATCGAGAGATATCGGGGAATATCGGGGAATTTCCCTTTGGAGTGATTGACATCTGTGGCCACGCCTATGGTCCAACTCCGGTGTATGCGTCACAGACCATGTAGGCATGCGCGGTGGCGCTGGATGGAGAAAAACAATAGCGTGTAATCAGACGGCGGGATTTAATTCATTGCTAGTGGACGCGTGTCAGCTGGGTCCCTAATTTGAAAATGGCGAGAGCTCAATTATGCGCTACTTGGATCAGTGGTTGCTGGAAAATGAAATAAATTGGAAAAGCTTGAACTATGTTTATTAATTGGATTTAGACTACTTACCACTCGCCACCAGTATTAACATGATGACTGCTAATGCAAACCACACGCCTGTCATGTATATATGTATATGTATATATGTATATATATATATATGTATATGTATATATGTATATATATATATGTATATGTATATATGTATATATGTATATATGTATATATGTATATATGTATATATGTGTATATGTGTATATGTGTATATATATATATGTATATATATGTATATATATGTATATATATGTATATATGTATATATATGTATATATGTATATATATGTATATATGTATATATATGTATATATGTATATATATGTATATATGTATATATGTATATATGTATATATGTATATATGTATATATATGTATATATGTATATATATGTATATATGTATATATGTATATATATAGGTATGTATATATATGTATATATATATGTATGTATATATATATATATGTATGTATATATATATATATGTATGTATATATATATATATATATATATATATATATATATATATATATATATATATATATGTAAATTATTATTAAAATACCTTAAATTAATCTATAAAAATATTACATCTGGTGTTTGTGGTATAATTGATAATAGCTATAGTCTAATTAGAAAACTACAAACATTAGATAACTGTAAATATATTGTAAGTTATGATTTTAAAGATCTATTTAATAATATTGATGAAAATGATTTAAATAGAATAATCATAATGTTAGTACAAAATAATATTCAATACTTAAGCAACGAAATTAAACTAACTCGTTTCAATAGGCTCCTAGAATTAGTAACTAAACATAATTACATAGTTCATAATAATAGTATATACTTACAGTCCAAAGATGTACCACAAGGTGGTAATGCTTCAAGTATGCTAGCTAATTTATACTTATATTATTTTGAAATTAATAATATAGAAAATAGCAATTACAATATATATAGATATATAGATGATATAATAGTAATTAATAAAAGTGATAACCCTATAGACTTAAATTTTTACCCTCATAATTTGGAACTAATTAAAAGTAGCCATGATAATATTAATGTAAACTTTCTAGATATTAATATTAAATTAAGTACTCACAGTAAATTTACTTTTGACTTATACGACAAAAGATCTGATTATAATTTTAATATTGTTAAATTTCAAAATTATCTAACCTGTTTACATAAATCTGTTTTTAATAACATTATTGTAAATCAGTTAGTTCGTATAAATGGGCTATGTTCTAAAGACAATAGGATTAAGCATATTATAGACTTGAAAGCTGTGCTAACTCGTAATAATTACCCTGTAAGTCTATCCAAAAACATAATTGGTTGTTTTTGTTTTAATGAAGAGTTTGTTCTGTTGCATTAACATGTTAAACATAACAATAGGTTAAAATAGAAATAATAACTACTAAAAATAAGAATAAAAATCATAAGTAAAATAAAATAATATTAAAATTAACTCAAAGTAGTAACAGTAATAACTAAATAATTAAAGGAATAATAGTCTTAAAATACGGTAACCTAAGTAAGTCTGTAACTGAGAATCCACTACCTCAATGGTTGCAAGTTTTATGACGTCAGTCATCTTGCGGTTACAAGTTCTTAATTTCCACTCTGACTAGCGCCAGGCTTGGTGTTCTTTGGTTAAGTACTTATTCAAACTTAATTCATTTATTAATCAATTCTTCTGTTAATAATGGATTGTACGGTGTCTGAGTGTGTTTATTTAATAGATCATACTCATCAGAAACAATCCATTGGTTTTTAGACAGTATTGACACCGCTGATGAAGAAATGCTGTCAAAAACCTTATTCATACTTTTCTTTACATGATGTTTGTTCCTGGCTGCAAGTAGCTTTAGAGCTATTACTGGTTTTTTCTTTCATCTTATTCTTATTTATATATGTATATATATATATGTATATATATATGTATATATATATATATATATATATATATATATATATATATATATATATATATATATGTATATATATATGTATATATATATATGTATATATATATATATGTATATATATATATGTTATATATATGTATATATATATATATATATATATGTATATATATATATATGTATATATATATATATATATATATATATATATATATATATATATATGTATATATATATATGTATATATATATATATATATATATATATATATATACATGTATATATATATATGTGTATATATATATATATATATATATATATATATATATATATATATATATATATATATACATATATATATATATGTATGTATATATATATATATATATATATATATATATATATATATATATATATATATATATATGTATATATATATTATATATATATGTGTATATATATATATATATATATGTATATATATATATATATATATATATATGTACCCAACAAACACAGGACTGACGGCAGCTTATCGGGCCAGTGCTGGAAGCGCCGGTAGAACGACAAGTACGGGAGAAATTTTCTGGGCCGTTCGCGGGTTGTTTACGAACCTTCGAAGGGGAACGCTTTGCTGTTTACGTGTTTCAGGGCCTGTGATGGGTTGATATGAACCGCGCCGATACCGACATGGCTCCATCGTACCTTAATCGGCCGTCCGATTCGTAGCCATAAGTAGCAGAAATCTGTATCAGAATTATGGATTTGAAAGGGAAGGTGATGATTAAACAAAAGATAGTTTTCAGAGAAATAGCTCTTATTTCTGTGTAACCTCTTTTACGAGGAAAATTCACATAACATTCTTGGTATGTAAAGATTATATTATGTGAGAAGTGTAAGGTAATCAAAAAGTAGTTTCATTGTTAATTTTTTATCTATTACTGGAGAAATTTTAAAAATATCTACTTAAAAATGGAGCCTTGTTGCACCACTCTTTATTTAAAAGAGAGGAATTAGTGGTGTCTATCTTATTTTACTACTCATTTATTTTTAGCGGTGGATGTCACACATTTACGTAGCAACTTCCACAATGAATTTCCTAGTAAATATTAAAGATATTTTTTCTTAATCAAACTCTTCTCTTTTTGTTTTTACCTGCACTGCAAAAATAAAATGCTATTTAGTGCATGTAACCAAATTATAATTATACCTAAAATGTATAAGAAAGTGCCTCAGCTACCAAAATATATTTGCAGTTGTTAATTTTCAAGCACATATTTCAGACGGGTATGATTTTGATTTTGAAACGGATATAGACGTAGATCTCCAATGTGGGGAGAGGTTCCATATTTATGCCCTCTACTTCTGAAAATAGTTCTTATTTTGTGGAGCTCGTCTAACACCATTGGTAGCAAGAATTGTTAGTAAAAGATATAGAAAAGAGATAGCATGTTCCTGGAATTTCTGCAGTCAGAGAGAGTTTGCAAGAGAGTTTAAAAATGTTAACATTTGTAAACAAAATATTTTTTCTTATAGGTTATATTGCCATAAATAGCCTATGTATTAATATTTTTTTACGACATTTAAAATTTTTTTTGCCGTCGACTAACATCTACATGTTAATTACATATATTTTTTTAATTAACATGAAGGAAATAATCTAAGAACTTCAGCTTGCCAGCCTTGAAGCAGGGGAAAGAGAGGAAAAAAATGCCAGCCGCGGGACTCGATCCCGCCACCGCTAGGTTACAAACCCAGAGCGCTACCACCCATGCTACGAACCACTCAAGAAAAATGTGTGAATTACCGATAACAAACCAGAGCATGTTGGCGGTTTCAAGATAATCTTCGTGCATGTTTGCTAGGGTGGAACGAAAAAACTTTTTTTTTAATTTAAATATGCTATAGTTTTCAAAAGTTGCCTCTTGGGATTAGAATAAAGAATATAAAATAAAATTTTATTGTTCTACTAAAATCTTTTCAAGTACCGCAAAGTGCTTCAAAATGGATATTTTTATGAAAAAGTGATAAAATTTGTATTTTTTTATTTCTTTTATAGTATATTAAAATAATATATATATATACATATATATATTGTAAATAAAATATTCAAAATACGATATTTTTACAGGAAACTTACAATTCTAAGTATTTCTAACTGTTAAATGCCATTACAGAACAACTGATTTTGTAGAATTTCGCGATTTTCATCATATTAATTTTACAGTAGCATATCTTAATAATACACAATTGAATGAAAGAAAAACAATTTTTAATTAACGGGCATTAGTTAAAATAAACAAATCTCACTTATTTAGAAAAATATTAATAGTGATTAATGTCTTTAAAAGCAAAACGTTATTTTGAAAAAAACATTTATGTTTTTCAAAAGTCCATAGTAATCACACATGGTTTCCATTGCTTATTTCACTGACACATTGAATTGTTTTTTTGTTTGAAATTTTGCCATTTTCTTTTGAGATTGTATTTTTGTTTTTATCAATGCATCTCTTGCAGAAGTGTCACGAACGGACAACTCGGTATAGAATTTAACAATCCTTTCTTTCTGTTTGTGTGTGACATGGAAAATTATTGAAGTCAATACGTTGACTCTCGTGATCAGATTCTTTTGCTTCCTTTATAAACGGCTTTAGTTTGTCATCAGAAATATGGCTCTTCATAGGAAGTCCTGTTACTTTAACATCATTCCATTCAATCATGTCAGTATAATACTTGGTATCTAAATTTATATGTTGGTTTAAAAACTTTCTGATGTCCCCTTCAATTTTAGCCTTTGTGTTTAGAATCAGACTTAATCCAAGCTCTCTTATGTGACTGCGATCATCTGATATCATACAAAGGAGGAGATTTTCAGAAGCAGCAAAGTATGCATTTCTTTGAATAACTGGGTGAATTAAATTTTTAAGAGTCTGATGGAGGTAAAGTGAATAGCTTGCAAGTTTCCACAGGTGCTTTGATCCATGGATACAAGATGCTTTCAGCTTTAGGTTAAACCAAACAGCTGCATAAACTTTCAAAATGTACTCAGTCAGTATTCGGAGATTTTTTGCAGGATATTCTGTTCCCGCATACAAGGGAAGTATTCTGTTTGCTAATCTATTCCATCTTGAATGACAAAGTTTTCCTGGTTTTCTCATGGACAAATCAGAAGAACACCTCCCAACACAGATTGCATTACTCATTTCTAACAAATATTTTAGGTCCACACGTAAATCTTCCTTAATTTCTAGTAACGGAATGTCATTTTCAATAGGTGCAAATTCGATGACTGGTAGTTCATAGCAGTTTTCTAGTAGTTTACCTACACTGCTGGCCACCCAAATTGCAACACCAAGAAAGACAAGAGATATCACAACAAAATTTATTTTGTAGATAACATGTTGACCAAGTATCAAATGATTAAATTTATAGACTTCTGTGAAGTGTGGTTCCTGCCAAAATCAGTAGCCAGAGTAGCCGCCATTGTTGGAGATCACCGCTGCCACACGCCTCGGCATTGATTCAAAGAGACTTTGGATGAGTTCTTGGGATACAGCAGACCAAGCAGCTTCCACACGTTGCCAAATTTGATCTGCTGTGGCAGCTGGGGATGGAATCTGGGTCAAACGTAGAGCAACCATGGACCACATGTTTTCTATCGGCGAAAGATCCGGAGAGCGAGGCGGCCAGGGAAGCAATTCAATCTGGCGATTGACAAAGAACCGTTGGACAATGCGTGCCACGTGTGGTCGCGCATTATCCTGTTGAAATATGGCTGTGGGCAATCCCTGAAGGTAAGGAAGGACAACTGGCTCCAACACCTCGGAGATGTAGCGCTGGCTGTTTAAAGTACCGGCAATGCGTACTAGAGGTGTGCGAGAGTGATATCCAATACCGCCCCATACCATAAAACCCGGTGCAGGACCAGTGTGGTGGTGCATAACGCAGCTGTTCAGCATCCTCTCTTCACGGTGTCTCCAGACTCGAATGCGACCATCGTGGTGTTGCAGACAGAAGCGTGACTCGTCAGTAAAGACAATTTCATTCCATTCTGCCGTCCACATCCTTCTGTCATCGCACCATTGGCGGCGGAGATGTCTGTGTTTCTGCGTCAAGGGTAGACAAAGCAATGGACGTCTTGCGGACAGACCACTCTGCTGTAAACGGCGTCGAATGGTACGCACAGACACTGGATGATGCGTTACAGACTGCATGTGCTGTGCTATGGTTCGATATGTCACTGAGCGATCCGTCACTGCCATGCGCACAATTTGCCTGTCATCACGTGAAGTGGTGCACTGAGGTGCATGCGATCGAACACGCCAGTCCGTCGTACCCTCCTGCATCCAACGATCACATATCCGCATTACAGTTGTTTGGTTTCGTCCAACACGACTACCGATTTCCCTGAAAGATAATCCACAATCTCGGTAGGCCACTATCCTTCCTCTGTCGAACTCGATACTTGATCAAAAGATGATCGCTGGTTTCGACGAGGCATAATTGATCGTTTTTAGAGAAAACCACAAGAAAAACACAATTGCCGAACTTGAAATCGTCGAAATCTCCAAGCCTTAAATAGCGCTTTGAAGTGGCGTCACAGGCGCGCGTGATGTGCGTCTGCGCTGAAATTCTAATCATTTGCATATCTCACCTCCGCTAATGCATGCTGTAAATTTCATGTTATTTGCATGTTTCCTTCAGGGTGTTGCATTTACAGTGGCCAGCAGTGTATTTCTCCTCCAAATTCATTTGGACCTTTAATTAGGATGTAGGGGCAGTTCATTTACTTGAAATAGACAAATCAACCACTGCAGTGGCCTTCTTAATTCCTTTTCCAATAAAGGAATCGCACCATTATTCAATCCAGTGTTCAAGCCAGTTCCATCACATCCAATTACAGTAATGTTTAAATGCTGGTTGTTGCCGTTGAAAGTACTATTATGCCATCGTTTATACCTTATCCAGTGACAAAAATCTGCTTCCGAAAATTCCTCCTTTGTATGATATCAGATGATCGCAGTCATGTAAGAGAGCTTGGATTACGTAGGATTCTAAAAGCAAGGACTGCAAATGAAGGAAAGTTTTTAATTCAACGTATAAACTTTGATGCCAAGGATTTTATTGATATGATTGAATGGAATGATGTTAAAGTAACAGGATCTCCTATGAAGAGGCATTTCTGATGAAAAACTAAAGCAGTTTATAAAGGAACCTATCACGAGAGTCAACGTATTGACTTCAATAATTTTCCATGTCACACTGAAGCAGTAGAAGGGATTGTTAAATTAGTTAGCGAGTCATCGTTGTCCATTCGGGGCACTTCTGCGAGACATGCATTGATAAAAACAAAATTACATTAATACCAAAATTTGAAACAAAAAGAAAAAAAATTCAATGTGTCAGTGAAACAAGTGATGGAAACCATGTGTGATTACTATGGACTTTTGAAAAACATGAATGTTTTTGTGTACTACAAAGGATAAGGAACCAAAACAAAACAAAACAACAATATAAACTTGAAAACGGCAATATAAACTAGAAACAGAATAAACTTGAAAAATATACAAGAACTAAATAGCTGTGATTTGTTTGTTTTAACTATGGTCCGTTAATTAAACATTGGTTTTCTTTCATTCCAATGTGTATATGAATATGCTACTGTAAAATTAATATGATGAAAATGAGATGTATTTCATTATGATTTGAATTCTTTAAACTGTAAATACTGTTCATATGACTAAGATTTCTTATAATGACAAACTAACAAAAATTTTGACATTGTAAGAGTAGCTCAGTGGTTTGATATAAAAAAGGGGGGTCGTCGTCTGTGTTTTTAGCTTCTCAGAAGCTTATGAAAACAGAAAAAAATGCTTCAGCTATCGAATTTGATATTTGGTTTAAATTCGCCGCCATTTTTGAAAGATCGGGGAAGAAAGGCAGGACTTCGGATGAATGGCAGCTACGTGGACCAATGAACGACGTAGAGAACAACGCTTTTGCACGGGTTGCCACTTTAAAGCGTGACGTAGTTAGGGTAGCTTCACTCATAGTGGGTGCCTCTTAAAAGAAGTTACCTCCAGCTTAAGAGTAAGTAACATTGTTTATTGTTTAGAGATTTGTGATTAAACTAATTGCAGTTATTTAAAATAAATTATTGTTTTTAATTTTCAACGTTTCAAATTTAATGCATATATTGATGTAAAAGAATGGGTAGGATTAACTGAGTTGATCTTAAATGTCTTGCCTACAGTTAGTAAAGAATATAAAAGTTAAATTAATGTAATTGAATGTTATACAAATTCCAGAAACTTCATTCTAACACTGTTTAATTTAGATATACATTTATGCAAATTTTTTTGTATTTAAATGAAATATGTAATTTTATTTTGTAGTAAAGTAAATATCTTTTTGTTTGTATTTAACTTCGTAGATAAGATCAACAAAACATCAGCCTGGCTTAAAGGATTGTGGAAAGCATCAAAAGGTAACGTGCTATTCTAAAACTTAATATTGTGGCATTTGTTAAGAATTGTAAGATTTCAAAATTTAATAATTATAAATTTCCTTGCAAAACAAATAAGATAAATAATATGTTAAGCATTTTAAAAGAATTTGGATTAAATGAAAACAGTAATGAGTGATGGTGAAAATGTATTAAATGTGGTAATTGAATTGCTTGATGTTCTACGACATAAAATTTCTGATCATCCAAATACAATAATTGACTTCTTGACTGAACAACTGACTTTATTATTAACCAAAAAAAAAGCCTTTCATTATAGTTCTGAATCAATGATATTTTGTAGTATATTATATAGTAAATATTTGAATGTTTAGAATAATTATGTCTATCAAAGTATTCTCTTTAAGCATACAGACTTCGTTCCTTTCCCAACCTCCAGTCAACCAGAGCAGGAAATTATATAAAAAAGAAAGTTAATATTTTTCTTCAAAATTTTTACTTCTAAACTTCTTTTGCATATGTTCAACTTCATGCTATAATTTTTAAAAATTCTAACAGAAGTTTATTGATTTTATACTTATAGATCAGATATCTGATATGCATATTTTTAACACAACATACTATATAATTCTGATTTATGCTCAATCATGCAGTCTGTATGAGTGCAGAAAAGAAGCAACTGGAAAAAAAGTCATGCACTTATCAGCATACATCTGAATATTAATGTTTATAGTTGTTTTTATTTTTTAGTATTGCATAATCATATGTATATAAATATATGCAGAAAGTTATTATATTTTTCATTCCTAAGTTATTAAATTGCTGGTCATCATGCATTTATATAATTTAATTTGTCAGTTTCAACTTTAAAATCTTGTATAACCTGACAAGGAGGAGAACCTTTATTTAGATAACATCATGTGTGCTAGATTTTTATTAAAACTTTAGGTAAACTTTTGCATTCTGTGTGTGTCATTAAAAATTTGAGAATGTCCTCAATAACTGATTTATAAGCTATTTGTTTTCAAGACTTTTAGAGAGTATTTAGTTGTCATGTTGTGCAAAATAAATAAGAACTTACTGGTCCAAAGCATAGAAGGGCCCCCCCAACTTAACTTGAAATAAATTAAAACGTTAATAGAAGTTCGGTTAAATCAGAAAATTGTAGAAAACTTTTAAGAAAGTTGGTTTTTTCCCGTTTTTTTCAAACTGTGAAACTGAAATTACCGATTATGTCTTTAGCCCTAACATAGTTTTTAACAATATGATCCATAACAAAAATTCGATGCTACATTTTTTTCTTCTTTTATTTATATTACATTTATTTTTCTCATTGTATAACTTTTTGAATACTACTCAAACATCAATTCTATTGTTACTCAATTTCAAAAAATCATAATATTTCAAATTTTAAGGATCGACCTTTTTTATTTCACTGATAAGCAAATTTATAATGAACTCTGCTTTTCAATGCTTCTTGGTATCACAAATGACTCTAATTTTTATTATGGCATTATAAGAAAATATTGGTTTCTTTACAGAATTCTAAAACTGGAATCCATCTTCACCTCATTGTGATTTCCATGAAAAGATTCCACAACTCACTTGGCAGTGTGCTCGATTCATAATCTGTAAGTTGATTTTAACCTCACTGAACCCATTTTTTTTTTATTCTGTAGATATCCTTTTTTTTTCAGCAGTGAACTTGTGGGCAAAATCACAAGGTTGTGAATATATTTTTTTTAAATTTATTTTTTGTACTTAAATTTGAATTTTTCTATGAAAAACCATAAAAAATATTTTTATTACATAATTCTTAATTAATAAACAACTCAAATTTTCAAATTTATCTTTGTATATTATATATGCTAATCCGAACATTCTCATAAACTTTGGTTGCAGTAATTTGTGGATTGATATTGATTTCCTTTATTCATTATATTTTTAACTGGCAAGCCTGTTATTAAAGTATTAGGTATGTCAGAAAGTGCAGTTCAGGGACTTCAGTTAACCATGACTCTTGTGAGAGTCTTTTATCATAACTGCTTACCAAAAAAATTTTTATATTTTTATATTATAAAGATATAAAATGCCAAGGGTTATTTTACTCTTGATAGTTAATGTTAAAAAATTTTTAAATTTAATTATCAGAATTTCATGAGAAGTAGTTAGGGGTTCATTCATAATTCCTTACAGAAGTAATAATAATAATAATAATGCTTATAGATGTATTAGATCATTCGTTGATGAGCTAATAGGTAGTTGAATGTCATTTGGAATACTAACTTCTGCCTAGTATTTAATTTTTTTATTATTTCATTGTCAAATTTTGGGGGAGATCTGTCACATAAAATATATTTTTGTGAGCAGCTGTTATTATAAAGTGTAAGGATAAGGGCAGTAAAAAAATATTCCAAAATATATTATTTAGGTTCAGTTAATTATTAAACAATTGTTGACTATAATAAGGTTATGTTTGCAAGTGTGTAAGTTTTTTTTTATGGTGTATTATTTGGTTTATCTAACTTAAGTTGAAAAATGATGCAAGCATACAAAGATTGACTGGCTGTCAATGTTGAGTGCAGTAGCATAGATTATTTTACAAAGTGCAATAAAATACTTTTAACATTTCAAACCGAACTTCTAACCAGAATTTTAAAAAAAATTTAATAAAACTTTTAAAATTGAAAATATTTTCATGGATCTAAAGAATGGAACATAACACCTGTATTGTCAACTAAGTCATGGATAAAAGATGCAGCCCTAAAAGCAAATGGCCTGGTTTCTGTATACTTTTATAATAATCATGTTACAACAGTATACAGAAACCAGGCTTTTTGCTTTTAGAACTGAATCGTTTATCCATGAATTTGTTGACTATACGGGTTTTCTATTCCATTGTTAAGATCTGTGAAAAATACTCTCATTAGCAAAATATTAAAAAAAAATTTTAAATTTGGGTTAGAAGCTTGGTTCAAAAAGTCTAAGTGTTTCTTCACGCTTTATAATATAATCTATGCCATTTCACTCAACATTGACAGCTAGTCAATATTACCCACCTCATTTTTCAAATTAACCTAGACTAATCAAACAATATATCATAACAATTGTTTAGTAATTACTGAATCTAAATAGTATATTTTGAATAATTTCTTACTGTGGTTATCCCTAATAACAGCTGCTCGCAAATAAAAAATATTTTATACACAGATCTCCACCATAATTTGACAATTAAGTAACAAAAGATATGCTCTATTAAATTACTATGCAGAAGTTTTATCCCAGAGTACTTTCTACCACATTTTTTGTAAAACCAATTACTGTGAAAGCTACATCATATAATAAATGTTTACTTTATTCATTATTATAGTAATAGATTAGTTGTTAAAGAGTATTCACCCTTTTCACTAAATTTCTGAGTACAGTAAGACATTCAATCCTGTTAATTAAATGATTAGTTATTACAGATATAAATAAAATAGATTAGAATGCCTTGATAGAGTACAATAATCGAAAGCTGACTGAGAGACTTGTTTAGAATGACAACAAAATTTTCTCTTCACTATCGAGAATCACTCTCACATTGAAAGTAAAGAAATACAAGAATGAACATTGAATACTAAATAATATGTTAGCATATAAAATATTAAATTTCTAAATCTGACCCAGCATCTGTATTAATGCTCTCTATGGCATGTTGTAATTAAATTTAGAAATTTAAGATTTTGTATGCAAATGTTTTACTTAGCATTCAATCTTTATTCTTGTGTTTCTCTACTTTCAACAGCATTATTGTCAGTAGTGAAGAGGAAATTATGGTGTCATTCTAGACAAGTCTCTGATTCAGCTTTCAATGTTGAGCTGAAATTATGCTCAACATTAAAAACTTATTATTGTACTCTTATCAAGGCAATCTACCCTATTTTATTTATATCTATAATAACAAATTAATCGACATGGTTGGATTTTCTACTGTACAGAGAGAAATTTAGTGAAAAGGGGAATACTCTTTAACAAATATTTTATAACTATTTTCTATTAGTATATTTATTTAATCAAGTAAATATTTTTTACATGATGTAGTTTTCACAGTATGTAATTGGTTGTACAAAAAAAATGTGGTAGGAATTTACTTCTTGGAAGTAGTTATCAATAAAATGACAACAGATTTAAAACTGCACTCATGTGTTGGGTGCTGTTTTATATCAAGTTTTTTTAAACCCCTGTCTCAGAATTTATATTTCCTAATTGGATTTATTTAATTCTACTTTATCAACAATGAATTTTTCAACTACTTTCAACAATCAACTATTTTTACAACAATAAATTACCCTTTAATGTACAAAACTATGCAAAAAATAATTTTCTTATCTGCAGAGCATTTACTAACTCTACATAGAAAAATAATTTAAATAAATTCTTTTGATTCATAAATTATATCTGGGGATGGGAGTCATTTTCCTTTCACATAAATTTATGAACTGATTTTCTCTTTCTTTTTTTTCCCTAGATGCTGTAAAGATGGAGCCAGAGGTACAGCGAAAGGATCCTGTTTTGTAGAAAATATAGAAAAAAATTGTGTAAATGTGCTATGTACTTTCTAAATAAACTATTTTTACTTTAAACCAGCTCTTTTCTGTATTTAAAAACATGTGTCTATAATTATTTTTCAAAATTACAATAGAAGATATTACTATCATAGTACTATTTCTCAAAAATAGTACTATCAAGTGTTGGATATAAAGTCCAATATAATATAAAAGAAAATATTTTTTTAAAATGACTTATAAGAATTTAATGAATTACTCTTTAATTCACAAAACTATGCAAAAAATAATTTTCTTATCTGTAGAGCATTTATTAACTCTACACCAAAAAATAATTTAAATAAATTCTTCTGAGCAAGTTTTCACAAGCTCACAAAGATGGGCTTCATCATACACACTACACATTACTCAAGTTTGAAGAATGTATCAAATTTATGTTTATAAATTTATCAAATTATGTTAATAAATTTTATACTGGGGAAGAACAAATTTTTTGGGTTAATTATTAAAGTAGTACTGTTTTACATACTATAATCTCATTCTAAATTTAAAAAAATCAAACTGTAACCTTAGATCGAGTGGAAAGATGATTTAGCTTTAATGGTTGGTATTAATGTTATCTTAACTTTCAAATTTGGGTAAATGTATCTTAATGCAAAATGAGGTTTTGCTCTAACAAGTAAACTTGTGATTCTTATACAAATTTTTAGGTAATAACAAAGATCAGTATTTGGTAATACCTAAAAATACATAAGGCAAAACTGAAAGAATACTAGAAATATGAAGGCAAAAAAATAATAATAATAATAAAAGTGAAAGGGTTGATATCAGAGGTTAATCGTCAATGAAATAAATAAGCATATAAACGAAAGGGTCCTACGCAAAAATTTGAAAAACTGCCGGCGGTCCGATTCTGGTAGAATGCTGGCATGATGCCCGGACCTACGGCACATTGCTGTTTACGAGATGGGTAGATGACGGTATGTCGACACCAATTATTGCTCCCGTAACAGGCCCGTCAACCTCCGGTTACGCTCCGGCTATCTGTCCGCATCGATGGCTTAAGGGGGCGCTGGACTGAGCCTCCGATGTTTCGAAGCCAATGTTAAGTCAATGGGGAAGTTCTTAACAAATTGCAAATTCGCATTTAAATATTTTGAGAAAAATTTTTCTGCATAAGATACCTCACGACTTAACAATTCGTGTTTGTTTATCAATTTTTGGTTTTCTCTTAAAATTTAATTTTAAATGACTGTCAAATTTCTGAACTGAAAAAATAAGCGGTACTTTTGCTTTAAACTCTTTATAAGTTCTCGAGATCAAATAGTAATACAATATGAAATAATGCGCGGGATTCCTGAATCTTTTGGCTTTTCAAAGATACTTTTTTCTTAATTTTACGTAAATTAGGGTAAGAGTAATTTGTCGGTAAAAATGGGGAAATTTTGTAAAAATCGGAACATTTCTACAAAAACCACGCCTCCCGCCGGCAGTGAGGTTCAGGGAGGGGAAAGAATTCAGGGGGACCCCCGGGCGGTAAGACACAAGAGTTGGGGGGACGGTGATTTATGGATAGTGAGTTGCATGGCGAAAAGAGCACAAACGTTTGCTATGTGCCTTTTCAGCTGACGGGTAAAGATTTTAGAACTACAGTAAAACTTGATTCCTAGCTGGTATATGTATATTGATCACTGGCTAAATTTTGGCTATCATTTTCATCATGTTTCGTATATATATATACATGTATATATATTTGAGTTAATTTTTGTCGTTATGTAAATAGTTTGTATAAATATCATTTTAGTATGTGTAAATATTTATAAAAGTAAATATGTATAAATGTAAATATTATGTATACATATGAAATGTATTATGGAATGTAAAATTATAACAAATGTTAATAATTTTAATTGCCCTGACCAATTTATATATATATATATATATATATATATATATATATATACACAGGTAGCCATCCTATAACACGGTACATAGGTTCCTAGAAACTGCCGTGTTGTATGAAACCGTGTTATATGAGACCAAGATACAGTTAAAAAACGGGGGGTTAAGTTCTGAAAACTTATTAAAAAGTAAATTTTTTTAAAATTCCATATAAGCAACTTTAATTTTTATTAAAACTATAAAAGTATGCATAACACAAAACGAAAAGAAACAAGTAAATATTATTTTCATTTAATACGACCTTAATTAAATAAATTTCTTACTCATCACTGCTCAGTACAATCAAACGAGAACATTTTTTCGGTTGAACGATATCGCCTTCTCTTTCAGAACCTTTTTCTTCATTTAGATTTTTTGTACAATATATCCTGATTAAAAAATCTGTAGATATAGATACATATATATAATCTTGCCTGCACCTCTATTCGACGGCCACTTTTTTTTTTAACCATGAGTGGCCCGCCATAGAGAAGTTTCACTATATGTGTGTGTGTGAGTGTTCGTTCCAGTATCACTCTGGAACGCTTGGA